>CM061236.1:119805153-120405153 GCA_030848705.1 Heracleum sosnowskyi | reverse complement strand
ATAACATTATACGATACATACTTTCGACACACATATTCTTATTCTTATTCGATAGATACGATACAACATCACATAACAACAATAACTCAAAACCCACAATTCATGCCACAACCACTACAACCCGGTGATAACGGTCCTAAATTTTCAGAAAACTGTCACTATAACCCGGTGACTCGGTCCTTATTCTTATTCGATATTTTCACAAACCATGACACAAATATGAATCACAAGACTATTGCTTACACATAACACATATCAAATAATACATATCACTCAAAATATCATCACTTAACCCAAGTTTACATAATCAAAATACAAACACACAACACATAGTGTGACAACCCGGGTCAAATCCCGAGCCTTTTTCGAAAATCGGGTCAAGTCCCGATTCTGAGTCCGAATAAGCCGAAGCCTACTGACCCAAACGCAGCCAACTTGGGTAACGACTAGCCCATTACAGGCCCCCAAAATATCATGATTTTGTTGGTGCTAATTAGTAGTAGTACTTTACCTTATAAACTGAACAGAAGTCCCAAATCTCCTCGATGTGGGACTGGGGTGTTACAAACTCCCTCACTTAAACTCTTGACGTCCTCGTCAAGTCTGAATGGATAGCCCATAGGTTCCAAGATCGTTCCTCCCTAGCCATTGTGGGATAATACCGGCTGGCTTCGTGTCCCCACCTCCGGACCTCTATCCATTGTGGGATAATACCACCAGCCTTCGTGTCCCCACCTCCGGCAACTTGCCTCGACAAGCTTTCGAGAGTCGGCTCTGATACCATATGTGACAACCCGGGTCAAATCCCGAGCCTTTTTCGAAAATTGGGTCAAGTCCCGATTCCGAGTCCGAATAAGTCGAAGCCTACTGACCCAGACACAGCCAACTTGGGTAACGACTAGCCCATTACAGGCCCCCAAAATATCATGATTTTGTTGGTGCTAATTAGTAGTAGTACTTTGCCTTATAAACTGAACAGAAGTCCCAAATCTCCTCGATGTGGGACTGGGGTGTTACACATAGTTTTTCGAAAAATATTAGAAAGATCAATCAGAAACTTACCTCAACATCTAAAACCTTGAACGACTCCATGTTCCACCTCTGACCAGAACAGTGTTTACTCTTTTTGACCCTCTAAATGACATTTTCTTGGAAAACTTAAACCACGAAAGTTGTAGAGAACAAAAAGACCTTTCCGAAAAATTCAGAATCAATGAATTCCGACTTACGATGAATTAACTACAAATTTTACAAGACTACTGAACTGTTTGTATTTAAACCCTACGAATTTTGATATAAAACACGAGTAAGGAGAATAAGATGTATATATAGAGTTGCGAAACCTAAGTCCAAACATACTTGTTAATTGTATCCAAATCTGATCCATATTTTAGGCCCATTAATCTAATTCAATTTTAAATCTTAATATATATCAAATTTAAATCCTTTTTTTCTATTATTCTTTTATTATTGTTAATCTAATAATTACGAGATATTACACCACCTCTATCAGACCTTAGCACTTTTATCTTTTCACTAAATTGATTTTAAACCTCAGCTTTATAGATTTTAAACATCTCAAATGCTTCATTTTTTTTGTTTTAAGCAAATACACATGCAAGTATCGACTAAAATCATCGATAAAAGTAATAAAATATATTTTTCCTCCACGACTAAGCATACAGTTAAATTCACAAATATTTGAATGAATTAAATCCAAAATTTTAGAATCTCTTTTTACACTCGGAAAATGTTTTTTCACCATTTTAGACTCTACGCATGTCTCACATTTATCCAGTTCATCATTAAAATTTATTAATCCCAATTTCTTCATTAGTTTTAAAGAATTAAAATTAACATGTGCTAGACGACCATGCCACAATTATGAGGACTCAACCATATAAGCAGAAGATTCAATTTCATTATTAATAGAACATTTATACATACCACCACATGCATAACCTTTTCCGACAAACATGCCACCTTTTGACAAGATAACCTTGCC
Source organism: Heracleum sosnowskyi (assembly GCA_030848705.1). NCBI lineage: Eukaryota > Viridiplantae > Streptophyta > Magnoliopsida > Apiales > Apiaceae > Heracleum > Heracleum sosnowskyi. Next base: position 120,403,148 of record CM061236.1, on the reverse strand, counting down.
ACTCTCAAAGACAACCCGAAATCCTTTCTTACAAAGTAAATCAACAGAAACTAAATTCTTCCTCAAACCAGGAACAAACAAAACATTGAGAAAAGTTAACTTTTTGCCACTTGTGAAATCAAGTTCCACAACTCCTTGCCCGACAACGTTAAGGCATGCAGTATTACCCATTTGTACCTCTTTTAAAAACGAGGCCGTGTCAAATATTTTGAACATTGACCTATCCTTGCACACATGAACAGTAGCTTCAGAATCAAGCCACCAACCCGGATTTGTCGAAGTTAAATTAACTTCGGATATCATGGCAACCAAATTCTCTTCCACAATAATATTTGCGGTAGCCTTTTTTTATAGTTTTTCGAAAATGACAATCTCTTGCAAAATGCCCAGGCTTACCACAAACAAAACAATCTCCTTTTTTCTTAGAAGTAGTACCCTTCTTTTTGAATTGTTCATTTTTCTTTTTAGTTTGCAAGGAAAGGTTTTTCTCTCTAAATTTATTTCCCTCAGCGATATTAACTTTGGAATCAAATTGATACAAAATTCCCACATCTCTATTAAGAGAATCTTCTTCAATACGAAGAATTTTCTGCAATTGTTCCAAAGTAATATCCTCACTTTTCCTGTTTAATTTCTTTCCGAATTATTTCCATGATAGTGGTAATTTTGCTATAATCGCACCAACTTGAAAAGCTTCCGGAATTTGAATTTTGAGAGAAATAATTTTAGTTGCAATCACATGTAATTCATGCACTTGCACCAACAAAGGTTTTGTATCAACCATTTTAAAATTTAAATATTTAGCAATAAGAAATCGATTTGTACCTTCTTCCTCAACCTGATATTTAAATTGGAGTGCCTCCCAAATCTCCTTTGTCGTTTTCATTTGTTTAAAATAGTTATAAAGCCAATCACAGAGAGTATTTAGAATATGTCCACGACACAAGAGTTCATCTTTCTCCATTTGTTTGCGTTGGTTACGCACCTCATCAACCTTGGCTTGATCCGGGAGAGTTCCATCTTCACTCGGTTTTGGATCCTCGGGAATAGGTGGGAAATCTGTAGCTAAAATATAAAAGATCTTCAATGCCGTGAGAAGAAATTTCATCTTGTCTTGCCAACGCAAAAAATTACTTCCATCAAACCTATCAAGTTTGACCATGTCTTGATTCATCAATTTTAGAGACTCCATATCCATCACTAGCAAAAATAAATCCTTAAAATTGTTGGTAGAACAATTGGAGGATGGAGATGGAACCTATTTAAAATTACTAAATAATTAATTGAAATACAAATCGCTTTGAGGCGTGATATAATCACTTTCTTTAAGGATTTATTTCGCCCCAATTGTATAACAATTTGCTACGAGGTTACTGGCGAAATTGTTCCTACAGGATACAACAAAGCATGTAGGATGACAACTAGAAATATTGGTATCCTTCATGAATTATTTTAGGAACAAACATGATTAGTGTGCATGTATTCTTTAGAGAAATTAAGAAAGATTTTCTCTTGCCTCTGCATAACAAAATGAGAAATGGCCCTTTAAGTCACAATTTGAAGTTAAAATGCCCAAAATATCACTCTTTAAAAAAATGGCCCCTTGTATCACAAAAAAACGCAACAGAATCATGCGTTTATGGGATTTTTACATTTTTCACTCTTAATTGGGCTTACTCTTCTTGATGGGCCTGGGCTCTAAACTTTGAGAAAAGAAAACGAAGACAGCGATGCACGTATGACATGCGTGCAGAAATATTGGCAGACATATTATTTTCAAGTAACACATGATTATAATGTGTTTTTAGTTTTCAAATTTTCTTTTCCCCTGAAAATCAACTATAAACGCAATAAAAAGTTGCGTTTCTAAGAAACGTGACTTGAACATGCGTTTTTCTGTGATATAAAGGGCCATTTTTCAAGATTGTGATATTTTGGACCATTTGGCTTTAAATTGTGATAAAAAGGACCATTTCTAACAAAATGTACTTCTATTTATAATGTGTTTTTAATAAAATAACTCCTCCAATTTTTTTTTCACTTTATGACTACTTGAGTTTCAAGTCCATTTACTGTAGGAGTTTCTCACACATTAATTGTTTAACTTTCTTATCTTCTCTTCTCGTAAAAGATTTCATAAATATCTTTTAATTTTGTTTTCTTTCTATTGGTTCTGTAAAACAAAACTCCAACAACCTGTACGTGCAATGCTCGAAGACTCAATACGACCAGTTCATGGAGTTTTCAAATACACAGAGACGCTACTTTTTCACTTGAGGGGTTTGAACCAGCTGTGCTAAGTGCCAGGAATGAAATACGATCTAGAGGTAACTTTGCAACAAATTATCTTATTAAGAAATCTTATTATTTAGTTATTCACAAGATAAGGATAGGTAATCAGTTATGATATCCTTGGGTGCAGCTAATGAGTTACTAACAGTAATTATTGTATTTAAGGATCATCATAATGTTAATGACTTGAGCCCTTACAGAATATATGCGCAATGGAAAACACACATGACATGACATGACATGGGGTCTGAACTCCGGTAACTCTATCTAGTAATGCTATAGTAAGTCGCAAGTTCAGCCTAGATAAATATTTGTAAGTTATTACTAGCTGGTAGTTATTCTTGTTGCTCATGTTAGTAGTGAGTGATCTTCTTTATTTTGGTTGTCTGGCTAGCTGTTGACAATATAAGTTCTACACCTCTCGGTGTGTTAGTTTTTATCCTGCAGCTAAGAATCATAGAATGATTAAAAACACTGTGGAGGAAAATTAATAGAAAAAAGAGGGAGATTTGGACAGAGTTCTAGAAAGAAGTTGAAGAGAATTATAGACGCAAATACTGGATTTTACCTACTTTACATTGATGTGTAGCATTCAAGAAATTGGTGAAATACACTGTCTTTACTTTCTACTACCAGTATGGTAACAAGATATCGTCTGATAACATAGTTAGCAATTCCTATCTTTGACTGTTGAGTACGAAAACAAGGATCGCTAGTTTACCACTACTAATTGACCTAGTATCTATTTTGATAACCTCCAGATTTGCAATTTCCCCTTCTTTGGATATGTTATCTGTCAAGTCAAGCTTAGGTAACTCCCAAGTTGCATTAAATTAGGTATCGAGTATTACTCCTGGCCTATTTGTTCTCATATGTGATTACTCTTGTAACTCTATAACATAAATGCTATTTGTTCTCATGTGTGATAAAATGTAGAGTAAATAGCAGTTTGCACCCCTTTACTTTGGACGTTTTTTCGATTTGGTCCTCAATAATGTTCTGTAGCAGAATGCACCCTTATGTTTAAATATCGCTTCGATTTGCACCCCTTTGACCAAATTCCGTTAATTTTGACTGTCACCGTTAATTAGAGCAGGGGTAAAATTGGAAAATATATTCCAGAAACGTGTTCTTCGTGTTCTTGAGAATCAAACTCAAATTTGAAGGCGTTATCGGAATCCGATTTCGACACTCTAGTAGTCGAATCGAATCTCTCATCATCCTCTATCCAAATCCATCATCAGAATTCACGTGGGTATGTTTTCTGAGTTTTTATTATTTTTAATTATTTAATTATTTTCGAATTAATTGATTTAATTTGGGGGAATCTTTGTTTTCGATTGTTCTTCATAATTGGTGATATGAATGGATTGTGTGTGTTGTGATGAATGTTTTGATGATTTTTAATTGATTTTTGGAGCTTGGAATTAAGCAAATCGAAATTTTAGAAGCTCGCCGGAGTTCTTGAGCTTTTGGTCGGATTTTTGACTCATTCATTGGTTCTTGTTTATGTTTCCAGCATTAGATAGATCGTAGGAAGAGGAATGAATACATGTAATAATTTGTGAGTGTGGTGTTCGTTTTTGACTCGTCGGAAAATCGGCTGACCGGATTCTGGAATTCTCCGGTTCCGGTGAGGTTGTTCGTCCGATTCCGGCGAGTTTCTTGATTAAGCCACCGTTTGATCCATTTGGTTAGTAAAGTATTTCATGAATAGTGTTTCTGGAATATATTTTCCAATTTTACCCCTGCTCTAATTAACGGTGACAGTCAAAATTAACGGAATTTGGTCAAAGGGGTGCAAATCGAAGCGATAATTAAACATAAGGGTGCATTCTGCTACAGAACATTATTGAGGACCAAATCGAAAAAACGTCCAAAGTAAAGGGGTGCAAACTGCTATTTACTCTAAAATGTAAGGTAAAAGTTCTCACACGCTATTTGTTCTCATCTGTGATTACTCTTGTAACTCTATAACATAAATGCTATTATCGACAGTGTATAAAACCGAGGAGACAAAGGAGGAATACAATAGAAAGGAGCCAGTTCTGGAAACAGGGAATTTGTGTTTTTTCTTGTTTTTATAGCAATTTAGAAGGCTAGCCTCTCTTATTTATGTTTAAATCAACTGAGCAAACATGGCTTCACATTACAGTGCTTCATGATGTTTAGTTGCCTTGCCTACTGGTGAGGACAGATCAAGGTCTAGACTTTATGTGTGCCAATACACAGTTCATATTATATGAAATTTTGGTGTTGTTTGCTATACTGCTAATTTTTCCGTTGTAATTAATGATATAAACTCACATATTACACATTTTGATCACTAACGACCTTGTTATCATTTAATATTTTCTCGACTATTTAGAAGATGGATAATTTCAGCTTATCTCCTTTTCTTTTTTGTGGATTCTGTTGTCTCTTTGGATTGCTCATTTGGAATATCATGGTCTTGCTATTCTTATTTCTTTGCAGAATCATATCAAGTCTGACACGATATTATTCTTTCTTCAAACAGCCATTTCCACTAGAGAAAGGAAAGTCAGGAGTATTCTTTACTGTAGGTTATATTGCACTTACCATAGGATTGTTACTACAGATACGGAATTCTGTTCAAAAACTGACTCTGTTTTGCTTTTACTACAACTTGGTGCCACTTTTCACTACATCAAAAATGACCTATTGCAACCCCATTATATGGTTGTGTTGCATAAAATGTTGCTATAGACAAGAAACCTGCATATCTATTGTAATACTTTCAAAAATGTTACTTTAAATGGGAAAGCGTTGCAAGCCTAAGAATCATTTTCACAGTTTTAGGACAATAGCAATGCTTCAGAAAAGTGTTACAATAACATGATACGCTTTTATCAAATTGGTACCAAATATTTAGGCGGCAGTTTAATTTTTTGGCTGGGCGGGGATTTTTAGTACCAAATATTTGGTACCAAATTTTTTATTAACTCAATCCCTAAACCCCTAAATTCGATTTCAAAACTCAATCCCTAAAAACCCAAAACCCCCAAAAATTATTAAAGCTTCAATTAGGGCAAAAATCCAATTAAAGCTTCAATTAGAGGTATTATACCCAACTTTCTTCTATTTTGTTGGATTATAGATGTATATATGTGTATGCATGTGAATTTTGTTCGATTGTATGTGTTAATTAGTCGGTTTTTGTGTTAAATCTCTCTCCATCTCTCTCTCTCTCTCTCTCTCTCTCTCTCTCTCTCTCTCTCTCTCTCTCTCTCTCTCTCTCTCTCTCTCTCTCTCTCTCTCTCTCTCTCTCTCTCTCTCTCTCTCTTTCTCTCGATTGTATGTGTTATTTTGACTAATTTTTTGTGTTAGTTAGACTTGGCTGAATTAGTACTGTGAATTTTTTGTATGAATTTTTTGTGAAACTGATTACTTTTTTCTTGGCCGAGTAAATGTAATTAGTACTAAGTTGTAGTAATTGTATGTAATTGTGAAACTGAATTAGTAATGTGTAATTGGTACCAGTTGTAGTAAATGTAGATTCTTTTAGGAATCAAGTAAAGATTCTGTGATTAGTTAATTGTCTGCTAGAATTGTTAATTGTACTAAGTACTCTGTTCTTGGCTGAGTACTGTGTAATTGTACTACTGTGTAATTTTACTCTGTCTTGTCATAAATTATGATGTCATAAATTACAATGTCTCTGTAATTATACTGTAACTTTTTGATTATCTACCACCAATATTCTTGTCTCTGTAAAATTAATGTGCTATGTTTTTTTTTGAATAATATGTAAGGTATAAAATGGAAGATGAAGGAAAGAAATGGATATCAGTTCCAAAGTATAGTGATAAATATAAGAAGGGGGTGGAAGCTTTTGTTAAGATAGCATTTGCTAGATATGCCGTAGGAAATGAGTTGATGTGTCCTTGTAAAATATGTAGTAATGTGTATTGGAGTGATGCCAAGGGTATACATGAGCATCTCATATGTAATGGTCCTTGTCCCCATTCTGTTGAATGGATTTACGAGGTCTCAATCCTTAAGATAGATAGCGTTGTTGATGAGATGGACACTGATATAGGTATGGGTTTAGGAAACGAGTTTGAGGCGATGATACATAATGCATATGGGGATGATAATGATACCAGTGAAGATAGAGTTAGGAAGGGATTGAATGATGATGCAAGGAAATTTTATAGGCTTGTTTGTTAAAGAGGGTGGACAGCCTTTATATCCTGAGTGTAAAAAATTTACTCGATTAAGTTTCATAGTTAGGCTTTACCAACTAAAGTGCATTCATGGATTTAGCGAGTCGGCATTTAGCGATTTGCTTGAACTGATAAAGGAGGTTTTTCCTAATGTAAATCTCCCATCATCTTTTAATGTGGCCAAGGGTATGATTAAAGACTTAGGTCTAGATTACCAAAAGATACATGCATGTCCAAATGACTGCATGCTATTTTGGGCTGAAAATGAGAGCCCGGATATTTGTAAGCTGACTCATTTGGTGTCCTAGTCACTTAAGCTTTAATGTTTATAAAGCCTTTTCCTGAGATTCATCTATTATTCTGCAGGATACGTTAGGCCAAAACCTAAGCGGAACATGGCAAGTGAAGTATGATCAGGAGAAGAGTTGCTAGCTGGAATCTTGTACACAAGTGATACAAAGAGGTGAAGCGACCGTAGTTGCCAGTGTGCGAAGAACGTGGTCTAGAATTTCCTTTTGATTATTGCAGTACTTTTATGTTATTTGAACAATTTGGATTTGCATGAACATATTACAAAATAAATAGTGTGGATAATATAAAACTCTCCTGGTTACTATATCCATATCTGTGATGTCAGGTTATTATGTTCCCTTACGCATCGGCTAATTAGAATGAATATGAACGCCGGTTTGAACGCATGAAATGCCTACCAAGATGCAACTTGCTAGACCAGTCTAAGTAATCTAGAATCAGGAAAGTACGTTGTATCCACAGACATACTAAACAAATAATATTAGTCGCACTCTGAATTTGGACAACACGAAGATGGAGGACAACTGTTGGGGTTTGTTAGCGATTAATGAACTACAAAAGAAAGAAATTGGGTTTTGTTAGCAACTAAACAACTATAAACGAAAGAAAAAAATGCTCCTGGTGTGGTTAATTGGTTGTACTTATAATATTACAAAGTGAAAAATACATCCAACTTGATATCTCTATATATTATGCTGCTGGGAGATCAACTAGTCAACCCAAGTATTTCAGCCGGCCTTATAGTAAGAAATCTGTTCCACCTTCTCCTTCAAGTTCGATGGTAAAATCTGCCAGTGATTTACCCCAAGTGATGCTTACCGAAATATTTTTGCGACTTCCAGTCAAATCATTGCTCCGATGTAAGTCTGTCTGCAAGCCATGGCTCCACACAATCTCAAATCCTGATTTCATAAAATCTCAAATCTTCGCTTCCCAGAAAATTCACACACTACTCAATATTGTTAACGAGGAACAACTAGATGCGGGCAACAGTGCAATTACAGAGACTGAACTTGTTGATTTCAATGGCCAGGGTTTGTCCTGCTCTCCGATACACTTTGAATATCTAGTTATGCCACATGTGTTCCAGCCAACTCAAGTTATTTGTTCGTGTGATGGTATAATCTGTTTATACAATAAGTATGGTGATGTTGTCTACCTGTGGAATCCATCAATTAGGCGGTGCAAGAAGCTTCCTCCTCCCACACGACAAACATCGACATCAGTTCCAATTATGTTGGGATTTGGATATGATTCTAGTTCAAATGACTACAAGGTCCTTAGGATTGTGTACGAAAATAGGTATGATTTTGTTCCAATAGTGCAAGTCTATTCCACAAATGCTGATTGCTATAGAGAATTTAGGGCTCCTATTCTGAAAAAGTGGATGGTGTATGCGCGAGATAATATTAATGTATACAGGCGAACTAACACTTTTGTTAATGGGGTACTCTATTTTGATGGTGGGGATGAGCTAGTCTCCTTCGATTTGCATGATGAGGTTTTTGGATTAATTCCATTTCCTAGATTTGTTCAGAGAAAGATGTCTGATGTTTTGGATTTCAAATGTTCTGTTGCTATGATCTTTGAATCTGGACCAGGAGTTGATCTATGGACCTTGAATAATGTTTCTGGTCAGCTGTCTTGGACTAAAAAATTTAGTATTGAGGTTGACATAGAGATGGAGATTTGGGTGTCCTTTTATTTGGGCGCACAACAGTTTTATGGAACTAACTCATTGAATCGAACTTGCTTCTTGCATGACTATGAGAAGAAAAAGACCAAATATTATGGACTGGGAAAAGAGAGCGTTCTTGCAACTCTCGAATACATAGAGACGCTTGTTTCACTTGACGGGTCCGAACAAGTGCAGTAAGAGATGCCAACTAAATTATTAGAGGTATCTTTCGAATTTTGTCAGTTGTAATTTAGTAGTTAGTTCACAAATTAAGCTTGTCTTCACCTGTTCTGTTATTTTACATTGGTTCATTATTACATTCATTTCTTCCAAGAGATTGTGTCACTTGAGTACTTGGACTTGTAGGAGCCGCTTTGTACTAGGACTTAAATGAGCTGATCATCTGAACAGTTTTGGTGATATAGTCATGTACACTATTTCGATTATTCTTGAATTTGTTTTTGAACGGTTTCAGTTATTAGTACACCTCCATAAACTTGCTAGATAACAAGCAATACACTTGATTTTGAATCTTAAATTAGTTTGGCAACCTAGCATTGTTCTTCAAATGTTTTTTTCCCCGACTACAACAAATTTTGAAGGTATATATTTCAACGTGTCTCCCAGTTTAGTAATTGCTGTACTACATGACGATAGGGAAACTCCAGCAGTATAAGAAAAACTCTAAAAGGTAGAATGTATTTACTTGGGACAAATAAAAAATGGTCTGATACAGAATGAAATCAAAGTCCGGACAATGTTTATCCTGCTTCAACCAGCCATCACAACTCGAGCAAGGAAAATCATAAGAATCCTTGAGTTTCTGTTATTTTACGTTTTTAACTGCCAACGTGTTTTGGTAGTTGCCTATATAAGTTAACAGATGATTCACTTTTCCATATGCTTCAGCTAGATGCCTAGTATCCCTAAAACAATGGCTTCCAAATTTCATTCTTTAAACTTAAAAGGTGTTGGGTGTTATAGATTTAATTGGTAGAATATTTCAAATTGCACACCAATCACTTACGTTTAATGTATAAATTTGATTCAGATGCCTTTTGCTTTACAAGCTGGTGTTTCTATACAACTCTGAGTGTTTCTATACAAGATCCTTAATGTTCTTCTCCAAATACTCCAACTAATCATCCAGGAGGAAGAGAGTGTGGCAGAAAGGCCGCATAGAATCCTACTTAAACCCCATGGCAGTCCACCTACCTTTTCCTATGCCCATATTCTTGGGAGCCCATCGAGCGATTCTACTATCATAGCTCTGATACACTGCAAGTAAGCCTAAATAAGGTTCGATTGCAGTAAGCCTGGACTTTTAATGTTTCACTATTTGCATTTCAATGTTCTTCAAGATCTTTCCTTTTGATGTAATTTCTAACATGTATTTTGAATTAAAAAGTTAACATGTAAAAATTGATACAAATATAGATATTGATTTTAATAGAATAGTAGAATGGTGTTTTGTTGAAGAACGAAACACTTTAATAATATATCATGCAATCTGAATACATCAGGGCTTTGAGTTCAGCTGGAGCGTACTTAAGAGTGGGGCTTTATGTAAAAAAAAATACAATTGTCATGATGAAGAAGGATGATTTACATTCATATGTTGCTGGTCTATCTGTACATGGCATTATACAAACATATTGCTTAATCTAAGGAGAAACTACAGCAAGATATACATCCTAATAATTACATAATAGCTGTATAATCTTCTTAACACAATAACAGAAGTTTCTTCTGTAATCATGGCCTTGAGTAGTCTATGTTATAGGGTTCGTGCACATAAATATCACAGCCTTCATCGTCGAATAGCCTTGGTGCGATAGATATAAAAAAATTGATACACACCTCTCTTTTTTCTTCTTGAAGCTGAAATGGCGAAGAACTTGGTGAACTTGCCAGAAGATACGCTTACAGAAGTACTTAAACGACTTCCTGTGAAAACATTGTTAATATGCAAACCATTACTATCCAAAATCTCAAACCCTAGACAATGTTTCTTGGACGAAAAAGTTCAACATGGCTTTATTGTTATTTGGGTGCAAAACTGTTTTATGGATGTAAGTTACTGGATGGAATTTATGTTGTGTATGAAATTTGCATAACTTTGCATTTTCCCCATATCTCTTTCTTGTAGGGCTTCACTAAGGCGCAAATTCGACATATAGAAATTCTATAATTTATGAGTGTCTAATGGTATTTATGTTGAGTTTGTGGAAAAAAAGTCCCTCCCCCTCTGCTTTGTTTTTGAATATAATTTTCTTGATATTGAGACTTCCAGTGAAATTATTGCTCCCAAGTTAGTCAGATTGCAAGCCTTGGTCAGTTGGACAATCTCAAACCCTAGTTTCGACAAATCACCTCTGCTTCAACTAATTGTAGCAGCCTGATTGCCCTGTGAAATGATTGATTATTACAAAATAGCTACTTGTCATCTCCAACATCTCAGCAGTTTTCATATTTGATTATTACAAAGCCAACAATTACTACCTCTTCTTTTATTTCTCATAGGTCAATGAAATTCAACTCAATCTAGACTTGGCATTACTGAAGTTTAGAGCCCCAACTCGTTGTTTTGTATTCTTTTGAAGCTACTATCGTTCTAAGATGTTCCTTTGATTTATCTTTGAGTTTTTTATTTTATTGCAATGAATTCATATAATATTTACCTAGTCTAAACTTTATTGATGATATAAAATCACATTACACCATATTGATCATAATGACTTCATTTTTGAACAGTTATAATAATTTTAATACATGCAATTACTTGCTAGATAGTACAATAGTTTAACTAAACAACATCGTTCTCCATGTGTTTAATTATGTCTGTGTTAAAGATGGATTACTTTCACATCTGTCCTTATTTTGCAAATTCTGTTACCACATGCTGGAGGAAGAAACTCAAGCATCATAATGATAATACTGGGAAAAGGAAACACTCTGGTTTTCCAGTGTGCAGTCTTTCAGATGCCGCCTCTGTTTTGCTTTTGTTACAACTTGGTGTTCATAGCATCCCATCCGGTGGGTAAAATTTTTAGCCAATGTAATGGTAGGATGTTGTAGACTGGGTTTGGAACGTGCAAACAATATCTCTATGCCAGAGCTAGTTATATTGTTGTAAGGGTTGGACTGGATGGGGACATAAATAGGTTTTGGTATTATATTTTGGCCGGTTAACCTATCTAACAGGGATGGAGTCTGTTGGTGGGGCGGCATAATATGCACCTAATTGCATATCCGCTCTAGTTTCCTCTAATTTTTTAGGCGTACTCTCAGTTTGGACAACAGGGTCATAGATAGAGGTGGCCAAATGTGGGTGGGTTTATTCAGCCCGCCCAGCCCGGCACGATACTTTATTCAGATATTATTCGGTCCGACTGAACCGTGAATAATTCGACCCAACCCGCCGCGTGTAAGCTAATGTCAGTTACGGTTTCAATTTCTAAAACCCGTGAATCGGCCTGGTCCTGCCAATGAACCGGACGAGCTCGCACGAGCCCACACAAACCGCACGAACCGCGTATATATATATGAATATGATATGAATTGTAGATTTGTAGTATACAATTTGCATGTCTAGTCTCTAAAACTTCACTCAACAATCACCAATAGTGTTTGTTAAGAGCTTGATTAATTGGACAGTTTACCTCAATTCATAAATGATTTTTAAGATCATTTTCTTAAATGAAAATTTCATAATATCATTGCAGGCGCTGCTGTTATAATTTGACTTTGAACAATTTAAAAAAATTGTGTGTTAAGTGTCTGTTGGGCCAAAACCCATGTGAAGAAGGCTTAGATAATAGTTTCTATATAGGCTCATTTGTAAATAAGCCCAATTAGAAATAAGCCCATTTGTAAATAAGCTCACTTGTAAACTTCTTCTATAAATACCTCCAAACCCCCACATTAGAGGGGGTTGGAAAAATAGTTAATGGAGAGAACCTCCTAAATGAATGTAACATTTTGACTCTAATATATACGAGATTCGAACCTTTAACCCGTGGAAGCATTTTGAATATCAAGAAAGAAATATTCTTTTAACATTACATCCAACGGTTCTCCTTTTATCTATCTTTCAATCTAACGGTTGTTATTTAAAGTACTAACGACCAACCAAATAGAGGCTAGTTTGCTTATAATAATATAGTATAGATAGCTTAAAACTCGTGCTATGCACAAATTGTTTTTAATAATTGTTAAATTTATTATTTATATTTTATATTTTATTAATTGCATATATTAAAAAAAATAAGTAGGCGTGTTAAACATTTTTAAATAATTAAAAGTATTAAAAAGATTTTAAAGTAAATAAGTAACGGTTTGTCCGTGATATTTTTGGAAAAAAGAGGGGTTTTAGTAAGAAAAATATAAAGTAACATGTTTTCGTTGAATTTTAAAATATAAAAGTAACGATTTGCCCGTGATATTTTTGAAAAAAGAGGGGTTTTAGTAAAAAAAAAAAATAGAAAATGTAACATGTTTTAGTTGAAAACGATAATTTTCAATTAAAATTATTAAAATAGATTTTAAAGAAAATAAGTTAGGGTTTGCTCGTGATATATCTGGGAAATGAGGAATTTTAGTAAGGGAAATAGAAAAAATAACATGTTTTAGCTGAAAAAGAAATTGCCCGTGATTTTTTTAGAAAAAAATGGTAATGTATTTTAATTGAAAGGGTAACTGATTATAATAATTTTTATAATAATTAAATAAACAATTAAATAAGGCAAGTACCGTATCAAAAAACAGGTACCAAAACTTTCAATGTTTCATCTTTAATAATATAATATAGATAGATAGATAGATTTATAATATTAGTATTTCATGCTACTAAATGAAATAGCCCGTGATATTTTTGAGGTTTTAGTTAGGAGAAATATTAGTTAGAAAATATAAAAAAGAATATACGTTTTGGTAAAAAAAAAAGCTAGTCGGTTAGTCATTAATAATTATAATATTATTATTTTATTTTATTAAATAGAACCTTATTATGGTAATGAGTTAGTTATTAGCAATTATAACCTTATTATGTTATTTTATTAAATGAAACTGTCTGCGATATTTTTGGAAAATGAGATGTTTTAGTTTAGAAAAATAGAAAAGATATTTTATATAATAATTTTAATATTTTATCTAACGGTTCTTATCGATTTGATCAAAAATATCTAACTGTTATAAATGGAGTGACCAGACTACAAAAATTTTGAGAACCAAACTACAAAACTTTTAATGTTTCGTCTTTAATATAATAGTATAGATTGATTTCACTTTAATTTAATTAACTCATTTCATTATCTCACGTCGTTCGATATTACATTCATCATTTGGCGCTAGAAGGAGCTCTTTTATCTGTAGTTCCAACTGAAATGGAAGAGAGTGAGCCGCTTATTTCCAAAATTGGTGGTACAAATGAGGTGGTGACTATACCTCGTCGGGAAGAAATACAACTTCCTCCTGTGCTTCAGCCTCGGGAGTTGTTCCCCCTACTGATGACCAAGTCGAGGGATCTCCTAGACCCCCCGTTGATAAGCGATTGAGAATCATGACTCCCATGGGCAAAAAAGTGCTAACGAGTGATGCACGCTTACATTTGCTCAAACTTCGAAAACAGAAGAAACAACCGTTGCAAGCTCAACGTTTTGAGGATTTCACTAGATCGGATGATGAGTTGGCATATTTGGAAGAGCAAAAATGCTTATTGGAAGCTCACCTAGAGAAGCACAGAGAGATTAGACGCCTGCAGCGGGAGTTGCAGCAGACGTCAATATCGTGCCGACACCTAGATGAGGATTACGAGGAAAATTATAACCTTGACAAGGAAGTCTCCAGTGAGTCCCAATGCTCTCGACCACCTCCAAAACGGCGTATCACATCGTCAGCAGATGATGCCTCGTGGCGAAGCGACTCATGTGAGTCTTTCCGCCCGGAGGATATCGCTAAGATGCAGAATGACCTCGCCATATGTCAGGATTACATCAAAAACCACTCCGGACAACCCGCCTTCACAGAGAGCCACCTGTCCCGATCTATTGAAATCGCCAAGATTGACAGAAATTTGAAAACCCCAGCCTTAGATTACTTCGATGGGTCATGCGATCCTATTGGGTTCCTGAACACCTTTGATGGGCGAATGGCATTCTTTGGTCACTCCGAAGTCGCCAGATGCCAATTCTTCTCCACGTGCCTGAAGGGCACATCGCTACGCTGGTACAACAACTTAGCACCGCGTTCCATCGATTCCTGGCACACTTTAAAGAGCAAATTTCAAAGTCGTTTCTCCAGTAACTACAATGGGGGCAAGATAACTGCGTCCCCGATGACAATACGCCAGCGGTATTCCGAGCCTCTACGAGACTTCCTAGCTCGCTTCCGAGCAGAAGTCGCTGACATCCCAAACTTAATTGAAGAGCTCGCCATCAACTACCTCGCAGCCGGCATTGACAAACATCGACACGCACTCTTGTTGGAGGAATTCTTCGAGAAGAATCCCCGCACTCTCCAATCAGCATTTCAAATCGTCGAGCATAGAATGACATTACAAGAAGCAGTGGGGAGCATACAATCTCCCCGACGATTTTCCCAGAAACGGGACAAAAGCCATAGTCCACGACGATGATCTCCGCAAAACAACACAAGGCGTGGATATGAACCCCAGTGAGAAAGAATTCACTAAGCTCAACACCGACAAGGCAACCATACTCACAGTCCTTAAAACAGAACCTGATTATCGACCTCCAAGGCCAATGAAGCCAGGACGACCTCCAAGCTCTCGATATTGTGAGTATCATGAGGATACGGGCCACACAACAGACTCCTGTTTTCAACTCAGCTCATTTATCGAGAGCAAGATTCGCCGAGGACAATTAGTCCACTTCATTGACGACACAAGTCACCCACCTATGCGAAATCATGACCTTGATAGAGTCATTGACGTCATCGCTGGGGGTCACTCCGCAGGAGGTGCGTCCAATAATTCCAAAAAGTCATATGCCCGCGAGGTGTTTTCCGTCAACCTAGAGGCTCCCAAGAAGCCAAGACACAACCCAACGCCGGTTATCTCCTTCTCGGATGACGATTATCCGTCGGGGATAATCGAAGCCCATCAGGACGCTCTTGTTATCACCGCCAAAGTAGGCACAAACACTGTGAAAAAGATTCTAATTGACAATGGAAGCTCCGTTGACATCCTTTACCACCATGCTTATTCGCGAATGAATCTTGGGGACCGCAAACTATAGAATGTCAATATTCCCCTGTATGGATTCACAGGAAATGAAGTCAAGGTGGTAGGCATTATCGACTTACTCATCTTATTTGGAACATCTCCATGTCAAACGTGGCAAATGGTCAAATTTCACGTCGTTAACGCGACGTCGAGCTACAACGCTATTCTCGGTCGTACCACATTGACCGCCCTCAATGCCATTACATCGATTCCCCATCTTAAAATGAAATTTCCCACAGACTTTGGTGTAGGTGAAGTTGTAGGCGATCAGGTCGCAGCTTGACAATGCTACTTATCCGCCGTTATCCCACGACAGAAATTTGGCGACGACTCCTCCATTAACCAGGTTGTAGAAATCGACCCAAATGACGTTATTGATATTCCAGCGACCTTAGCATGTGTTCCCATGGAGGATACGGTTGAGATAGAGGTTGAACTGGGAAATCCGGAGAAAAAGGTCAAAATTGGAAAAGGACTCCAAAATCCCTTATGACAGGATATTGTTGACCTCGTCCGCGAATCTCAGATATTTTCGCCTGGGATCCCAGTGACATGCCAGGAATCCCAGAGGTCATAGCTCGCCACTCACTCCATATTGATCCAAAAATCCGACCAGTGAAACAAAAGAAACGCGTTTTCTCAGAAGAAAAGAAGCATGCAATTGATGCCGAGCTTGATCGCATGCTCGCCGTCAGGTTTATCGAACTAGTACAATTCCCCACTTGGCTCGCCAACGCGGTACTATTGAAAAAGAGTAACGGCAAATGGCGCATGTGCGTCGATTATTCTGATCTCAATCGGGCATGTCCTAAGGACTTCTAACCATTACCAAATATCGATCAATTGATCGACGCCACCGCATGCCACGAGCTCTTGTCATTCATGGATGCATTCTTTGGTTATAACCAGATAAAAATGGACAAGCAAGATTGGGAGAAAACTACTTTTCATCACGCATAGGGGCGTTTTTGCCTACAAAAACATGCCCTTCGGGCTCATCAACGCGGGAGCGACGTTCCAACAAATGATGGATATAATATTCTCCTCGCAAATCGGCCGAAATATGCAAGTCTATGTAGATGACATGATCACCAAATCCCAGAAAGCCCTAGATCACACCAACGACTTACGAGAAACTTTCCAGACAATTCGTCTCCATAATATGAGACTCAATCCGGCAAAATGCTCATTTGGTCTCACCACAGGCAAGTTCCTCGGTTTCTTGGTCACACAACGAGGGATTGAGGCAGATCCCTCTCAAATCAAAGCTATCATGGACATCAAAAGCCCATCCACCTTGAAAGAGGTCCAAATCTTAACAGGGTGCATCGCCGCTCTGAGACGGTTTATTCCCCAGTCATCCAAGCGTTGCGCCCCCTTCTTCCAGGTAATCAAAGAGACAGCTAAAACATCAAAGATTGATTGGAACGACAAATGCCAAGAGGCATTGTCCGAACTCAAAAAGTTTCTGACTACTCCCCCTGTATTAACCAAAGCGGTCGGTCGCGAACCTTTGCGAATCTATCTCGCCGCTACTGACGTCAACATCGCAGCTGTCTTGGTAAAATTCAGGGAGGGAATGGAATCGCCAATGTACTATGTCAGCCATACACTTCGCGATGCTGAAACACGATATCCACAAATCGAGAAGCTGGTTTTTGCTCTCGTCATTGCAAGTCAGAAACTGCGACATTACTTCCAGGGTCGCGAGATTCAGGTCATGACTAACCAACCCCTAAAACGAATTCTTCATAAACCCAACATGATAGGCCATCTCGCCGCATGGACGGTCGAGATCGGCCAATTCTTCATCGAGTATAAGCCACGAACAGCAATGAAAGCCCAAGCACTATCAGATTTTGTTGTCGAATGCCAGTTCTCCCAGGAGGAAAACCCATTGAAGGTGATGAGTCCCCTTTCCTCGCGTCCCTGGTCTCTCTATGTCGACGGGTCGTCCACTGTGGAAGCCAGTGGTGCAGGGGTCATCTTGATTAGCCCCGAAGGTTTTCAGGTTCAACAAGCAATCAAGTTCTCATTCAAGGCTACCAACAATGAGTCGGAGTACGAGGCCCTGATAGCAGGCCTTAGGCTGGCAAGCGAATTGGAAGCTAAAATCATTGACATCTTCAGCGATTCTCAGCTAGTGGTGAAACAGATTAAGGGTGAATTCAAAACTCATAATGATAGAATGACATCCTACCTAGACAAAACCCACTCCCTACTGAAAAACTTTATGTCTTGGACAATTACAAACGTCGACCGACTTGAAAATCAGTGGGTCGACGCGCTATCCAAACTGGACTCATCAAACATACGGATCAACTCTCATCCCGTATACGTCGAGGAGCTGTTAACCCCGACTATCAACGAACTCGCGATAAGCGAAGTCACGACCTCCCCGGACTGGAATTCCATATTTCTAGACTACATAGTCGACAACAAACTCCTTGACGACAAAAAAGAAGCTCGCTCAATCATGTTTAAAGCTCGCAATTATTGCGTCCTGGATTATAAGCTTTACCGACGAGCTCTAACAGAGCCACTACTTCGCTGTTTAGGGCCCGCCGAGTCTCAGCTCGCTATTCTAGAAACACACACGGGAATATGCGGAGAGCACATGGGAGGCAAAAACCTCGCCCTCAAAATCATCAGACAAGGCCTAAATTGGCCCACAATGAGGAAGGACTGCGAGACCTACGTTAAGAGCTGCGTCTCATGCCAACTCTACGGGACTGTCAACCATGCCCCCTCGCAGGCGATGACGCCAATTCTTTGTCCTTGCCCTTTCTTCCAATGGGGAATCGACATCGTGGGCCCACTCCCAAAAGTT
This sequence comes from Heracleum sosnowskyi, assembly GCA_030848705.1. Lineage (NCBI taxonomy): Eukaryota > Viridiplantae > Streptophyta > Magnoliopsida > Apiales > Apiaceae > Heracleum > Heracleum sosnowskyi. The sequence continues at coordinate 120,384,606 of CM061236.1, read as the reverse complement.
AAAGGACAACTTCAATATCTGGTCGTCGCTATTGATTACGCCACGAAATGGGTTGAAGTTAAACCATTAGCGCGCATCCGGGAAAAGGAAATGATTGAATTTTTCATGGAATTTGTTGTATTTCGCTTCGGGATCCCCAGGTTGGTATTCACCGACAACGGTACCCAGTTCGTCGGTGACAAGTTCGAAACCATGTTGCGGGACCTTAACATCAAGCACTCCAAAGCTTCAGTGATATATCCTCAAGCCAATGGTCAGGTGGAAGTCACTAATAGGATCATTCTCCAAGGACTCAAAAAACGACTTCAAGAGCAACCTCGCTCATGGGCAGACGAGCTCCCCAACGTGTTATGGTCTTATCGAACCACACCAAGAAATTCCACGGGCGAGACTCCATTCAGGCTAGCGTACGACACAGACACTGTTATCCCTCTGGAAACAAGTCTTCAGTCACCCAGAATTGATCTCTTTAACCCCGCGGCCTCGCTAGAAGGACTTCGCCTCGACAACGACCTACTGGAAGAGGTCAGAGAAGAGGCCAACTCGGCTACAGCACGTCATCAGAAGGCGGTGGCCAAGTATTTCGACAAGAAGGTAAAGACAAAAAATTTTCAGGTTAACGACCTCGTCTTGAGGGAATCTGCCTCATCTCAGCCAACTGTCACTGGGAAGTTCAAGGCACCTTGGGAAGGCCCATACAAAATCTCCAAAATTCTACGACCAGGTACCTATGAGCTTGCCCAACTCGACGGCGAGCCAGTGAAGAACGCGTGGAATGCAATCCACTTGAAGAAATTTTACCCATGAATAAGGGAAAATTGGCACATTTAATGATCCTTATTAAGTTATTTTTAATCAAACCCAGTTAGAGACATGTATTTCTAAACTTTTAACATCTACGTTTAAGGATTTTCATGCATTATCCCCGTGAATGTTGGGATATTCACGTTAAGTATCAAATTTCTACAGGTCTTCCTACACTTACGGTACCTGATACACTCGCTCATAAAGACATAACTATCAGGACATTTTATACTACTAGAAATTGCCAAATCAGCAAGGCAACAACAAACCGGTTAGGTTGTCACTAAACAAAACCAACATTTTTTGTAACTGGCCACGGTTACAATAAAACCGTAACACATTACGTCTAAACCACAAATGTTCACAAAAGCGAACCTTAAAAGCATGTCTGAACCACGGTTATAATAAAGCGTTAACAAATGTCAACAACCCATGACAGACGAAACGAAGAGTACAAATTTACGGGGCATCCCCCGCCTTCAACTGGGTACCTCGCCAGGCTCCACGTCCTTCGTCTACTGAGCCAAGTCCGCGCAAAAATCGTCAAAGGTATGACCGGTCATGTCTAGCCCAGCGGCGACCGCCCGAGCATATCAACGATCATACCCCGCTTCAAGTCCATTCGCGATCTCCCCAACCCCCTTCTCGACTTCAACCCTCAAACCGTCGACCTCCTTTGCGAGGGTTTCCTTATCATCCCGACAGCGATCAAGCTCAGACTTCAGCTCATCGTTTTCTTTCTGCTTCTCCTCGCATAATTTCCCCCCCTTCCAATTCCTCTGACAATTTCCCGATTGTTTGGGTAGCTATACCATTCTCTATCTTCAACTTTTCAAGCTCACCAGATAACTCTTTTACACGCAGCTCGGCATCTATAGCTCGTTTCTCGGCAGCGACCCGCTATTCCTTCAAGGCGGCCATCTCTCGTAGCGACTCGGGCCGCCACTGACCATCCACGTCGGCCCGGTATTCACAAACCATGTGCTTCATGTCGGACATGAACTAAAACATCAAATACATGGACTTATGTTAGATAGAGACACTACAACATTGTGATAAGTAAAGTAAGAAAAATCGAAAGTAAATAAGAGGTTTACCCGCCCGGCATGCGTAAGACACCGATCAACAATCTCAGTCCGACTTCGATCAACATACGAGCTAAAGTCCTGGGGGAGGTCAAAGGCCTCAAAAACCTGGCAACACACGACAGAGGTTAACAGGGCACCACAGCAGGTCAACATGGTAATAGATAAAAACGATACACATATAACTGAATGCAAAACTAAACAACACATACCTGTAGTGGTACATGCGAGCCCGCAGTCCATCGCTCAAAGGGCTGGATCTCAAAGTGAGCGGGCTCCACGGCAGCCTTGGGTTGCAACACAATAGGGCGATCGCCACCTCGCAGCCCCGTGATGGTCAGCGACTTCGCACCCACAGACTTAGACAAGTCATGTCCCCTTCGGGCAGTGACCTTCTCCGAACCATCAGTCCCCACGTCGACTCGCGACCTCTTACGCTCGCGAGACACCAACTCAGTGTTCTCGCTTTGTTCCAAACTTGTTTCTTCGTTGATTTGAACAACTTGCACCAACCCGGAAGCCACATTTCCCTCGGCACCCATCCCCGCACCGCTTCCACCCGGAGTAGTATCTGGGTTATTTCTCGATAATTGCGAACGTGGTCTCTTGGCCAGCAACATCAACGCCTTGTCCATTTCGTCCTTTAGTCCTCCGTCCAACACCTGCCGTAGAGATTGTCCAGAAACTGAGAAACAAAGACACATACAGAAAAAAATTAGCAGAGATCTCAAGGTGCCAAATAACAAAACGACAACAGCAAACAAATAATCTTACGATTGTGGTCCCCTAAAAAAGACTCATCTTTCAACTGCGACCAGGTGTACGGCGACCAGGTCCCTAAGAAGGTTCTTAGAAAAGCGGCATCATACTTACTCAGACCGTTTAAGAGGTCGACAGTATCCTTGGGCACAACCCGACAAGACGGCACAAACTCAAGATCTTTTCCGTACCAGAACAACCATTTCCCATGCCAACCATGGTTCGACGACTTGACGTTCACAAGACGAACCCCGGCCCGTTTATAAAAATAAACTTGGCCATGGGTATAGTGGATACTATAAATTGAGAAAAACAAGTTTAAAGAAGGTAACCTATTAACCTCGGCACAACGAGCTATAAACCCGCTTATTTGCACGATAGCATTAAGGGTCATCTGAGCCACCCCGCACCCAATGGATGAAGAGGTAGGCCCAACCCGTACTCGAAGTGGATTAAAGGTAACCCGTGCATCCCATACTCGGGCATAGTCCATATCCGGTCATCGGGATTGGGGATTTCGCACCGATAACCCTCAACGGACAGGTCGACCCAACCCTTATTTATGTCCACCCGGGTCGAGGGATTGGAGAAAGTACTCGACACATTGAGACTAGCGTTATCATTAAGCTCTAATTGACCGGCAACAAAAGCCTCCTCGACCGCCCTCTCACGCCCCGCCACAGTACCGGGGGGTCAAAGGAGGCGAAACATGAGCCTCCTCTCCCTCCCCATCCCCAGAGAAACTAAAACCAGAGCCCAACTCGACATCAGGAAGGTCCAGATGGTCCAAGTTAAAAAGAGGGTCGAGGGTTTGATCTATTGATAGGTTCCTATGAGGATTCTGGCTAACGGTGGCTTCAGAGGAATTAGACGGAACAGACATAGTGCTAAGTACTAGAAATAATGAAGAGAAAGACAGTTTATAAAATGCAAAGTTATTGGAAATACAAAAGAAAGAAAGCACACCTGAAGGAGGGAAGAAGGGTGAATGAGCAAGATAGCCTGTCAATTAGTCGCGGGGAAGGAAAAGAAGGAAACGCCACCAAACACTAGAGAAGTTGAAACGCCGCAAGTTAGGCCCCGGTTTCCGTACAATGGATAATAATAATAATAATAATAATAATAAAAAAGATGACAAGAAAAATATAACGAAACAGTTTACGACCACATTTTTATTTTCATTTTATTCCCATTCGTTCAAAATTCGACCTTTAATTTTTCTGATAAATTTATTTTATTTACTCACATCATTGTGCTTATTTGGACATATATTTCAGGGTCCCAGCTAATCTAAAAGATGTAGCTTCCAACAGGGGGGGACAAATGTTAGGCTAAAACCCATGTGAAGAAGGCTTAGATAATAGTTTGTATATATGCCCATTTGTAAATAAGCCCAATTAGAAATAAGCCCATTTGTAAATAAGTCCACTTGTAAACTTCTCCTATAAATACCTCCAAACCCCCACATTAGAGGGGGTTGGAAAAATAGTTAATGGAGAGAACCTGCTAAATGAATGTAACATTTTGACTCTAATATATATTGATTTCACTTTAATTTAATTAACTCATTTCATTATCTCACGTCGTTCGATATTACATTCATCAGTGTCATATCTGAGTTTCGAGATTAAATACTTGACACAAACATACAATGTACAAGATAAAAGATTGCACAAAAAAAAAATTCACTATAAAAGGAACCGATATGAGATTTTCTGTATATGGTTAACATTGAGATGCAGTTATTTGACATAGAGTTTAAAGGAGCCAGAAACGTAAAGAACTCGTGCTTAAATTGCCACTTTGTTGAGATAATTAAAAAAGTACCATTAAAGTAAAATATAATTATTACGGCTAGTAGACTAGTGTATTCATAGAGGAACCACATGAAATGACACATTGACACGTATATGTATGATAGATACAACGTGTCAACTCTAGGATTTGCATGCATAGGTTAGTCAAATACAATTTGTATAATATATGCTTCACATGATCACATCTCTCATCTATTTCTCATCTCCATCGCAGACATTGTCACGTGACTTGATGGAGACCAACCCGCAAAATACTAATACAAAATAAGATGACCAACGAATTAGAAAAACTACTTGATGACCATTAACACTTTAACAGAACAAATAGGATAACTTTAACAAATGAGAGCCCGCTCGACCAACCCGCCAAACACGACCAACCCGCACTAACCCGTACAATCCACAGTGCCAGTCCCGAATTCTATTTTTTCGATTTGAGTCCGTCCGGTCCGGCTCGACTTGTTTAACACTACGTGCCGGTTCCGTGCTCACCTGAACCGAGCTCGACCCGACTCGCACAGACCGCTCATTTGACCACCACTAATCATAGATGTTAATTATAGGCTTTTATTACCAACAAAATACCTGTATAAAGGAAAGAAATGGTGTTTGTTAGCTAATGACAACCCAAATGAATTCAGCCGGCCTCGTAGTGTCCCTGGACTAAGAGATCGATTCCATATCTTAGTATATTTTCATATAATTAGCATTGACATGTTTTCTGTCTATGAAAATCATCGAAATGCTGATTGTTAACTTAATCGTCTTTCGTAAGTAATTAGTAATCAAAAATAATTTTATAACATTTATTTAAACATTATTTTAACTCATATAACTTTTTGGAAATTATTTCTTTTTCATAAATATAAAACCATAATATTATTATGAAAATATATAAACAACTAAACTAAGTGAATCAAAAAATTATGCACAACTTTAATGTCAGCTATATAAATTTAATTCTTGTTTACTTCATAAATTAATCTTCTTCATAATACACTAGGTTATTGAGCCGCGCTTCGCAAACGACATTAGAATATATTTATTAAGAAAAAAAATATTAGAATAAAAATTATGAAATAAATATCTATAAAATTATATAAATTATCAAATAAAATATATTATGTAAAATTTGCATTTGGGTAAATAATATTATAAATTATTTACATATTCCTTTTGTTTATAGAGTTTGATTTTTTATTTTCTTGGACCGATACCATTGCCATATATATATTAAAAAAATTATATTGATAAAAATCAATATAAACATATAATATTACTATTTTCTCAGGGATGCCACATACACTGTATCCAGATTTGTATAAATTTTACTATTTCTTGTGGTAGAAAAACTAATTGTATCTGCATATAAGAGTAAATAATTGGTTAAAAAACTAATATAAGAATTAAATCAATAATATCAATGAAACAAATATTTGTATAATATATAATGATATTCGTTCAATCTAGATAAGATAGATTTATATATGTGCAATTTCTAAAACTATATATTATAAAAACATTAATAAAGATAATTACTTTTAATTTTTTTAATCTGGGTAGATGTGACAATTATTATATAGGGTCCACCATCCTCCTTGTATAAATTTGTATCAACATCTCGGCCAACTTTTTCCACAAAGATATGGTACTGGTGATGGAGCTCTTTAAGAAAAAAATTAGAACAAATTAAAAAAGTAAAACAAAAAAATTGGGGTAACCAAAGAAGTAATATAAAATTACAAGAACAATAAAGAACAATTAACAGTTATATTAAAATTAATATAATGCATAACTTACTAATTTGTGACAATTTTGAGATCTTTTTTTTTTCAACCACCTTTGACAACTTCAATGCACCCAAGTAGGTCAAGCAACCTACAACATCTAAATCAACATAGAAAAAATAATATTACAACATGATAGTTTGAATTATAACTTATATAATAGTATTACTTATATATTACTAGTGATAAGTTAACGATGCCTTCTTCCAATCTAAAATAATAAAAGAAAGTTCTATCAAGTTTGAAAATAATAAAAGTGTAATTTTCAATTTCTTTCCTCCAAAATCGAAAATAATAAAGGAAGTTGTAATTATTAAAATTAAAAATTGTGAAAAATTGAGAAAATTAGAAAAATAGAACGGAGCGATTCTAGAGGCGCCACCTCATCGCCTCCGTCTTCTCCTTTATATAAGTATATTGATTGAAGCTTCGATCATTTTTAGATTTTATAAAAAAATATATATTTATTTTTATATTTATATTTTACTATAAATATTTATTGTGTACCATAAATAATTATCATTAGCAAAGTTACTAATGATAGCTTGTTTTGTATATTTGAGTATTAATTTAGTGAGTCAAGTTCTATGAAAACCATATTTAGTTGAATATTTGGAGACCATTTACGTTCTGCAACCTAAATAACGTGTAGAACATACTTTACGTAACAAAATCATTGTTAAATTAGATATCTTGCAGTATAAAATCATCATCAAATTGAATATTTTTGTGAATCACGCATGTTATACTTGCAGAACATTGTCATGCATATCAACCCATTATAAATGTTCTGCAAATAATATATGTGCATAATATTTTTGTAGAACTAAAATTACAATCAAATTGGATATTTTATAGATCATATATGTTATGTTTACTAAATATTACTTTACGTATCATTTTTATAGAGCATTTTATGAATGTATTTTAGTTGCAGAACATATATGGTCTCTAAGTCCATAGAATTTTTCTCTTAATTTAGTATCGTCTAGGTTAGTAATTGGCTAGTAAATTATATATGTGGAGTTTTCATACTTTTAATATTTATTTTATGTTATTATTATAATATTCTTTTAATTATATTTTATTAGATTGTAATACTGCGTGCACTAATAAAAATAATTTTTATTAATCTATCTCATAGTTTATTTATCTCATTTAAATGTTGTTTTGGGATTAACATTTCTGGTCAAGGTCAACAGATACACAGAGAACGTTGGATTGAGATAATACATCTGAAACGTCTTTATATGACTGAGACTGACCACCAGAGAGAGTATTATTTTCAACATGTGATTGTATCCTCTCTTGCTCAACAATCTCCTACTGGGTATGCTTTCTTCACTAATTTGATTGTTGTTAAGAATTAAGTGATGTGTCTATAAGTATGAATTAGGAATATATATGTCTGCAAACATTGCCTGTCACTTGTTCGATATATTGCCTGAGAGAAGTCACTACTATTTGTTTCTCCAGAATTGTTTTCACTTTGCTGAAATTTGTTAACTATGATGTCAAAATATACCAGAAATTGCAATTATACTTTAACTAGCTTATGAAATACATGGATTTCGGCCTTATATCTACGGATTCGTTGCAAAGATCACGATTTTGAATTTCATGTATATATATATATATGTGTGTGTGTGTGTATGCTAATGTTCTCCATTGAAAACACTTAAGGCCCGATATTTCAGCTGCTGAGCACTGGCAAAAAAGTCCGCCATGGTTATCTATAAGTTACAAGAAGAGATGATTACAGAAATACTTGTGCGTCTTCCGGTGAAAGCTTTGCTGATATGCAAGTCAGTGTGCAAGCCCTGGCTTTCGATAATTTCAAACCCACATTTCATTAAATCTCATCTCCGCTATGCCATTGTGGCTTCCCAGAATAATCCCACACTACTCACTCTTGAAAATGGGGACCCCCATGTGCAGGATTTTCCTTTGATCCAACAGTCTCCTGACTGGGAGGACGATTTGTTCATCAGTGATGATTACCAGGAGGACAATCCTGAACATCAACGACATCGTGAACTTGTTAATGAGGCGCTTCTCGACGTGAACGGCCTAGATTTTTCCAACTCTCCCGTTCACTTTGTTGGTCTTGTTAAGCCACGTATCTTCGTACATGCTCATCACGTTATTAGTTCGTATAATGGTATTATCTGTCTCGCTAACACAGGGTTTAATGAAGTCTACCTTTGGAATCCATCTATCAGGAAGTGCAAGAAAATTCCAATTCCCCCGCGACACACATCGATGTTTGTTAGTTTTAAGCTAGGGTTTGGTTACGATTCTATTTCTGATGACTACAAGGTTGTTAGGTTTGTGTATTATCATAAAACTGATGAAGTAATGATCGTTCAGGTGTATTCCGCAAATGCCAATTCCTGGAAAGCATTTCGGGAACCTATTCTGAAAAATTGGGAGGTTTACAAGCACACTAATATTGTTATGAATGGGATAATGTATTTTGATGGTGGGAGTGAGCTAATCTCATTTAATTTGAACAGAGAGATTTTTGGATTAGTTCCATTTCCCAACTTTATTCAGAACAAGAGATCAGATGTTTTGGATTTCAAAGGTTCTGTTGCTATGGTATTTGAATCCGTATCAGGCATTGATCTATGGACACTGGATAGTTGTTCTGGCCAGATGTCTTGGACTAAAAAATTTAGTGTAGTTGCTGATTTGGAGACTCAGATACGGCTATCTTCATATTTGGGTGCAGGACAGTTTTATGGAAGAAAGTTTCTTGGTGGATATTACTTCTTGTATAATATCTTGTATGACTATGAGAAGAGAGAGACCAAATATTATCGGCTTGGGGACCAGAGCGTTCTTAGAAATCTCAAATACACAGAGTCACTTGTTTCATTAGACGGTTTTAATCCAGTGGAGTAAAATGCCATAAAATTGGTCTCACGGAAGGAACCAGGTAAGTCTGCAACACATATAAATATGTTCTGTATAGATTTTTAATGCTGCTTTGTTGTTCACTTAATTACTACTAGCTGGACAGATTTTTTAATACTGTTTTGTGTTCATATATTTTTGTCTTATATTTACTTCTTGTTACAGACTTTATCACTTGAGTACCTGGTTTGTTAAAATAGGTCTTGGTATATAGGGTTATTATCGTTCATCGCAATTGCTTCATATTATCTGATCCTTTTGGCCCAATGGTATCCTTCCTCCATTTGTATTACACTCGTACATATTGGCTTCAGTTTTCTGAGTTTCTTAATAGTATGACAGAGTTTCAATTGCCACAAAGATAATTAGTGTTATATAGTGTGATTCTTGATGAATCGAAAGTGAAAGGAGGAGATGATCTCCTTGTTACATCTGTCTTTCCTTCACCTAAATACCTTTGCAAAGATGCATTTTTGAATTCTGAATTTGGACATAAAATTTGTAACTTGTACATTGGTAATTTTATTTAGCTCCCATTTATTTGATTGCTAAATTACGCATGTACATAGATTTTATGAAATTCAACCAATACTTTATAAACGTTAATAATATTTTCTTTGATTTGCTTTAAAAAAATGACATATATTAACTTTGTTATATGTAAAAGGTTTGAATAGTTTTAATATGTATTCTCTTTTATCGATGTGGATTTGAACTTCTTTTGACTTTCTATTGTTGCAGTAATATTATGTTCCGTTCCTATAAGCCTGTCAATTCAGTTTCAGCTCTGATAATTTAGACAATATAATCTTGAGTTGGTCTAAACTGTTTGCCTGATATAAATCAATATATCACCATTTTGATCTCGAGTCTGCCTTTAAGCTGTTTTGGTGTTGAATTTAACAATAGATTAGCAACTTAACATTTCCCTTTAATTGTTTAGTTCCTGAATGAAAATGTTAAATATGGAGTATTCCATCATTTCTCCCTATCTTGTAAATTCACATGCTGATGAAGCAAGAAACTCACGCCGTACAACAAAAACACTAAATTAAAGCCAAAGGTCCAAACCATATCTCAAATTCTTAGAACTTCTTAAGTAGAGGGGGTTTGTCATTGTATTCCAGTTACTACTTACTAGCTATGCTAATAATATAACCTGGTATGGATGATGATATGATGTTTCTTACATGATGAAACAGTATAAACTATTTCCGTTCGATTATGGATCGATAGCTTATGAGACATTTTGCTAATATAATTAGAGAGAAGAAATTGTGATTCTGATATTAATACTAGAAGATTATCTTAGTTTCCATTTTTCTTAGTTTACATTACTGCTTAAAGGTAGTACTCTGCATGAGTATGGTTACCACTTACCATATAGTTCTGTTCAAAATAGAGACAGTGAAATGGTTTACAATCCTTGAAGAATTGGGTATACATCATTACAATTAAGGAGATAAAATGGGGGATGAGAATGAGATGTCCAAGTGCATATAGATTCAATTGGGTGTAAACTTTTAGAATAGTTATAAGTCCCATCCGGAACTCTAATAGAAATCAATGAAGTATAAACTCTTTATTTTGAAAGTTTTGTTTACTTTATGTAGGGAGAAAAAAACTCGAGCAATATAACAATAACTCTGGAAAGTGGATAAGTGCTTACATTTTGTGATGTGGACCAAGCTTTTGGGTACAAGGGTTTTGGGCAAATAATACCAACAACTATTATATGTTAATAATATTGTTCTTCCTCATTCCGTGTGTAAATGGTTTCCACTTTTATCTTTTGTGAAAACACTGGAAGCATGTTAGCTGGGCTCAGAAGTCGGAACAGGCAAAAAATATTTACATCTTAAATCCAGATATGCTTTGCAGCCACTTGACTGTAGTTAGTGATCTAGTCGCATATGCCTTGCCTTGGTCTGATTTATATTAATCTAATTTTTTGCAGGATGGACATTGACTGATAGCTGTGGGAACATGGCAAGTGAAGTGTGATCCGGAGCGTTCTTGCAACAATTTTTAATTTCTTTTCATGTGTGTTGAATATTTTAGACGAAGAACCCAAATGTTTAACTTTGACTCCTGGTGCTTATCTGGGTAAATATGTTCCAAGTATCAAAAGTAATTATATTCCTGCAACAGTGGATTGCATATTTATGGTTTTGGTTTGTTTGATTATGGATGTGTCATGTGTACAAGTTCCTCAAGTGTTAAACTCTAAGATTCCCTCCTCTCAAATGCACATAATACTAGCATGCATAAATGATCATAAACATAACATCCGTTAAACACGCATAATTGATCGTAAACAGAGTGTGGAATAGTTTTAAAAGTGAAAATAATAGAGCACCAACTGTTATTATTATTTTATTTTTATGTAGTTATTATCATTTTATTTATAAGTGAATCAATACTTGCACAAGAGTATTTACTTATCAAAGTTTAACCGTATAAACTAGTAACCAGCTAATTTAACTGCTTTAACAGTACCCGTAAAAAATAAACAGCTTTAACAGGATCATTATTAGGAGATAAATTTGAAATCTAATTACTGTTTTTTTTTTTTTTTTTTGTGTTTTTCCCCTGAAAACAAGGATTTTTGCCTTGATTACAGGCAGTGATCACGAGATTGATTTTCACATCAAAAGTTTCATAAATTCCCGGCGGGCCTCCATTGAAAACAATCAAACATGAGGCCCGATACTTCAGCTGCTGAGCAATGGCAAAAAAGTCCGCCATGTCTATCAAAAATTTACAGGAAGAGATGGTCACTGAAATACTTGTGCGGCTTCCAGTAAAAGTATTACTACAATGTAAATCAGTGTACAAGTCCTGGCTGTACATTATCTCATCTCCACCGTGCCATTGTGGCTTCCCACAACAATCCCACTCTACTCACTCTTGAAGACCTTGTTGAAGTCAATTTTCGTCACAGACTAAACTTTCAGATTAAATTTATAATTGGGTATTCGTATATAGCTCTAAAATTAGTGATTGGTATTCATGACAATTTTGGGGGAGAATTAGGGTTTATGTGATTTAGGGCCGCGTTTGAGAGGATTTAGAGATAATAGAATTTCGGGAGTCCTTTACGTAGTTCTTTTAGGAGCAAGTCACCTATCTATATATCTATATTCTATATTCTATATTTCTATATATTATAAATTTGTGGATATCACCTACCTTAGGTTCGGGATCCATATTTAGGTTCGGATAACATTTTAATATATAGATTTAATTCAATGAACTATCCATTTTAGGCTTCGTATCCATATTTAGGTTTATAGAATATCCATATACTTATTTTGACCCATCTTTAATTATAGAAACTTTCTATTTCATTTTTGAATATCATCAATACCATAATAATACTTACGGTAAGTTCATTAATTCAAATATAAACTAATTTTTTAATTTTGGGTAAGCATTTAATGTAAATTATCTTAAAATATATGTTACATTTACAACAAAATATAGATAAAAAAAATTTGAACGAATTTATTTTAACATTTAAACCAAAATAGTTATTATACCTTTGATCTTAAATCTAAAATTACTTAATTTATTATAATTTTTTTTTTTTAAATATATGTGTGCGTAGCACGGGCTATAACCTAGTATATGTTAAGTTTACTCGCCCATTAAACTCCCAATTATAATGGATTTCTTGTATTTCTTGCTGGGTAAGGATTATAGACTCATTGGGCCTCTTTTAATACTTAGTACTAGCCAAATACCCACTAAGGGACCCGGTTCATATTATGTATCGACAAGTTTCCGGTGTTTGTCGGAGGTTTTTTCTTCGGTGAACACTTTCTTAATTCAGTGTCGTCACCTCCCAATCAAACCTCTTAGCTTGTAATTATTCATCGATGTCTCTGTGCTTTTGGAGAAGAATGATGATATAGCTTTAGAGTTAGGCTATATCTTCGGTCTTCCACAATGTTAAATGGTGTGCACGTGACATTTTGTTTTTGTCTATGTGTTTTTCAAGCATCAAGCAATTCGATTCGGGGCCAAATCCTGTTTGATTTTGCTTGCATAGTATATGTTTCCAAGCATCAAGTAATGATTTATAAAAAATCTTGGTTGAGTTTGCTTGCGTATTGATGAGAGGTCGTTTGTATGCCATAAAATTGTCAAAAGACTATGCATACAAATTTCTCATTTCTCGGTACAAAGTTCCCAGTATATGAATCATCATAGCATTTAAAAGCAGTTTTTCGGTTCATTTTGTGCTTTCCTGTAATGCTTTTGTTTCGCTAGTTATGATCCTAAAATAATGCCTGTAATTTAGGATCTACAACCCTCTATTATATGTAGCCTATATAAAGCCCTGGAAGAGAAAATAAAAGTTAATTTTTTGGACTCAAAGTTAAGTGTGACATGAATGGTGTTATCTATTTTTAAATTCAAATGATTATATTTCTTAATTACAAAATCTTATATCAAACGTATATGAATTCAGTACCTCATTTTTTCGGTTATTCTATCTTTTCTCTTTCTTCATCTTCATTATCTCTTTCTTTCATGATTTCACTATTGATGTTTGTTTTAATTGTTTATGTTTCTGTTGATTTATATGTTTATATATATTTGTTTTTTACTTTATATTTGATGATGATGATAAAGAAGAAGCTTAAATCGGTTCACAAAAAGGGATTAAATCGTTTATCTAGGTATGTATATATATAATTATTTAAACAGAGATATACAATTTATTGGTGATTTGGTTGTTTTATGTTATTGGTTCTCTCTCTTTTTATATTAGTGTGTTTTTTTTGGATATTAATACATGTGTTTGATATGTCTGTTGTATACTATATTTCTTTATGTTTATGTTTAGAATTTCAAATTAATAGTAATATCTCAGCATTTAGTACCACATATCTATACAAGTTTTATGTAAATTTATGATTGTTTCAATATGTATAGATATTCATATAATTGTAATATATCGTTGTCACCTGAGTTTTGAATGGAAGTCTTGACAGGTGTTCAACCAAGTAATATATGCCAACAAAATAGTAGGTAGTTCAAACCTACCAGTTTCATACTAAAGCATGATATGTTTATGTGTTAGGTCGGAATTTTATTAGTACAGAAAAATACTAATATAAACTCCGGAGCAGTGATGAGCACTAGACATTCAAATATTAGTGCCACTGAGTTCTATTTGTTTATGTTTTATCTTAGAGAACTCTGAGCAAAACAATGACCATTTTCTCCTGTTATTGGTTTACTTGGCATGTAATATAAACTTCTCTAATACCTTCAAAACATCTCAATACAAAGGTAAATCAGCTAGCAACAAGGCAAATTTAGAATTTTTCAGATTTTAGAGGAATACATGGGAGTTAGATGGCTTTGGAGGTTGTGGTGGAGGTTGATGGGTTTAATTATATTGCGGTTGATGGCTTAGAGGGTTGTGGTGGTGTTTTTGTCTACGATCATTTTGATTGATTATGTGTATATGTTATTATGTTAACTAAGATTTAAGGCACGCTCAAGTCTCCACTACAAATTTGTAGGATCTGAATACCTTTTAAATATTTTTAAGTTTTCTATTTTGATGTGTTTTTAAAATATTGATTCTAATTGTTGATCTCCAATTTTGTTTTTCTAGATATATTAGTAAATTTGTGGTATAGTATTCTATGGTGATTAGCATGTATAAGTGAATTTAATTCTTTTATCCAACTCTACGCCTTTCTTTTTATATGACATTGCAGCGAAATATCTTGCAACATATTAAAAATAAACAGGTACAAAGTTTTGAGAGCCTTGAAGCATCAGATGCAAAAACACTGGAGCACATACCAATTACATGTATAAAATTGTCTGAAATGCACACGACCACATGTATACACGCACACTGACACACACACACACACTGATGCAGAGGATTTACACAAACTGTTTATATGTGTTATTTATGTTTACTGAAAATTAAGAAGTAGTTAGCAAATTTTGTGTCTAAGATTAAGCCAAGTACTCTCAATTTGTATAGATGACTTCCTCGATTTTTTTTTTGTTATTTTCTAAAGTTCTCCTCAACTTGGCTTTCTTTAGGTCTGCCATGGCAATAAGAACGGAGTAATGGATGAATTAGCCGATTCTATGAAGCGAAGTACGTGTTATCGAAGTTGAAATAAAGTTAATGTTGATAGTTGCGTGGTTAAGCACTATAATGAACAAAATAGCCTATACATGTTGTCATTTTAATACAAGGTACATATATCAAAAATTGTAAAGAAAAGATGATACATATTTGATAGCCAATTGATCTTTAATAGAATTTGGCGATTGTCTAAATCTATATTTAAATATGCACTCAGTTGTTTCTAATGTATACGTTACAATATTCTTGATTTTGACCTTTTAAGAATAATGTGACATGAACATCAATTTTTAACATTTTAAGGATCGTGTGACACACTATCATTTTTTGCTAACACAATTTTTCACCTCATCAGTGTGTTAAATTCTTGGAGAAATAGTAAAAATATGAGTATTTAGCTCTAGCCATGGATTGATGTTTCTAGATCATGTGCTATGGATGTTTGTAAAAAATTATAACATATAGTTTCTATCTTAGGTAGTAAATCACTACATTATTAGTTAATGTCTAGGTTTCACAAGATTAACTGGTATAAGTATGACTCTACTTGGATTGACAAAACCAACTATTAGAAACTACTTTAACATGATTTTAGACACAATACCTCATGTCCTATTCGCATGCTAGGTATATTCTTTGTTTCCATTCTCGGGATATTGTCATTGTGATCATACGAATCACTAACACGTATATATGTTAGATTTAGGTTTCTAAACAAAGAAATGGATTAGGTCATGATTGATGCAAGTCTTACAATTAGTCAAATTAAGTGATGAAGTGTATTATTCTTGGAGCTTATATAAAGTTCGGCTAAATTTTTTTGATATCTTTGAAATCATGTTTTTTATTTTTAATTAATCCTCATTTTTTACACACATAGATTCTTTTAAGGTGTAGATGACTGCGATAAGAAGGTTGAAAGATAAGTAAATTAAATATTGTTTTTTCCTCTATTTTTCATTTAATAGTTACACCGTTTATAATCTAGACAAGTTTATATTCTGTAATGTTATAGTTTTCAGTTTGTGATTGACTTCATTTCACTACATTTATTAATAGTTACCCATTTATATTTGGTTGATATATATATAAAAGAACCAGAGGAGGTAGTCAAATTAAAATGTGCCTACCCCATAATGAGACCCTTTTAAGGTGTTATATTTATAACGTTAAATCCAAGTTAGTAATGTGCAGAATAGTCCGTAGTCAACCGAAATGATAATCTAGCAAAAAGGGAATTGATGTTTGGATTCAAAGAGAATTGACGTTTAAATTTCAATGATTACAAATATTTTACTCTAATTTTTTTAATTTGCGTCTTTTTCATGTATTATACATATTATAGTTTTTTTTTAGAATTTGAAGTTAGTTCTTCAATTATTTTACTTTGATTTTTAATCTTTCTCCTCGGTTATACAATTCTAGAAAAACGAGGCACCGTGCCTGCAAGGAAAATTTAGCACAAACTTTTTTGTATATCTTCTTCTCTATGTTATATTGTGTTTATGCTACAATTTCAATGCAGCGATATACTCCCCATGTCCCTCTCATTGATTTACACTTTCCTTTTTGAGATGTCCCTCTCAATTCTTTACATTCCAAAAGTTTTCTAAAACAGTAAAGTTTTATAATATAAAAATTAACTACATCCACTAATTTCCCCCATTATTCCCACTTTATACATTAAATAATGATTTATCCCATAACTTTACTCACTTTTTTTACTTTTCTTCACTAAATTACACTTTTTCTTAACCTCCGTGCCCAACCTCAATGTAAAGAATTGATGGAACGGAGGGAGTATTTGATAATTTTAGAACAAATAAGGTACCAGAATTTAGTGGCTCATTTATACAAAATGGGTGAATATACCTTAAATTTACTTCAATGTGAATTAAGATTTTCGTTTGTTTTAACATTTGTTTTTTTATGGCTTAATCCTTTATTTATATTATGTGAAAAATGGAGATATGATAAACATTTTATTAAAAACATTTTTTTTGGCAAATGAACAAAATTATATAATATACTTTAGAGACTAATTGCAGTCATATCAATTATGATTCTAATTGAAGTTAAAGTTGTTTCATTGATTGTTCTTTTATTTTCTTTTGTTGGGTTCTTCTATCATCTAATGTTTAAAATACATGAATATGTGATGCGAGATAGTTTTTAGTGTTTCAATAAAAAAATTAGAAAGAAGCTTATTTTCAACAAAAATTGTTTATAATATATATATATATAAGAAAACAATCACGAGGTTAGCTCAGTAAAGTTACCTGAGATTAAGGGACATGATACTATATATATATATATATATATATATATATATATATATATATATATATACAAGAAAACAATCACGAGGTTAGCTCAGTAAAGTTACCTGAGATTAAGGGACATGATACTATATATATAACTTGAATCTACTAAAAAACATATTAACAAAAATAATTACTAAAATTAAAAGGATAAAATATCACCGTGTGCGAAGCACGGGTATATTCCTAGTATTATAAATTTGTGGATATCCCCTACCTTAGATTCGGGATCCATATTTAGGTTCGGATAACATTTTAATATATAGATTTAATTCAATGAACTATCCATTTTAGGCTTCGTATCCATATTTAGGTTTGTAGAATATCCATATACTTATTTTGACCCATCTTTAATTATAGAAACTTTCTATTTCATTTTTGAATATAATCAATACCATAATAATACTTATGGTAAGTTCATTAATTAAAATATAAACTAATTTTTTAATTTTGGGTAAGCATTTAATGTAAATTATCTTAAAATATATGTTACATATACAACAAAATATAGATAAAAAAAATTTGAACGAATTTATTTTAACATTTAAACCAAAATAGTTATTATACCTTTGATCTTAAATCTAAAATTACTTAATTTATTATAATTATTTTTTTTTAAATATCTGTGTGCGTAGCACGGGCTATATTTACTCGCCCATTAAACTCCCAATTATAATGGATTTCTTGGATTTCTTGCTGGGTAAGGATTATAGACTCATTGGGCCTCTTTTAATACTTAGTACTAGCCAAATACCCACTAAGGGACCCGGTTCATATTATGTATCGACAAGTTTCCGGTGTTTGTCGGAGGTTTTTTCTTCGGTGAACACTTTCTTAAATCAGTGTCGTCACCTCCCAATCAAACCTCTTAGCTTGTAATTATTCATCGATGTCTCTGTGCTTTTGGAGAAGAATGATGATATAACTTTAGAGTTAGGCTATATCTTCGGTTAAATGGTGTGTACGTGACATTTTGTTTTTGTCTATGTGTTTTTCAAGCATCAAGCAATTCGATTCGGGGCCAAATCCTGTTTGATTTTTCTTGCATAGTATATGTTTCCAAGCATTAAGTAATGATTTATAAAAAATCTTGGTTGAGTTTGCTTGCGTATTGATGAGAGGTCGTTTGTATGCCATAAAATTGTCAAAAGACTATGCTTACAAATTTCTCATTTCTCGGTACAAAGTTCCCAGTATATGAATCATCATAGCATTTAAAAGCAGTATTTCGGTTCATTTTGTGCTTTCCTGTAATGCTTTTGTTTCGCTAGTTATGATCCTAAAATAATGCCTGTAATTTAGGATCTGCAACCCTCTATTATATGTAGCCTATATAAGGCCCTGGAAGAGAAAATAAAAGTTAATTTTTTGGACTCAAAGTTAAGTGTGACAGGGATCTGTCAAGGACGAGTCTCGCTCAAACTAGTTCATTATAGATTCATCTAAACATTCTATCGTGTCAAGGCCTGTGACTAGATCCTACGCCAAGGAACATAACAGACAGTTTAATGGGAAGAAAATTTGTCGGACATTCTTTTTTTAAGTTCTTGTATGACTATGAGAAGTGAGAGACAAAATGTTATGGACTTGGAGAAGGCAACTTTTCTGACGAAACTCTCAAATACACAAGAACATTTGTTTCACTTGAAAGGTTTGAACAAGTTTCATGGAAGTAACAAATTAGAGGTAACTTAGCAACACCTCTATATGTATTGTGTATAAGTTATGAATGTTAATAGTTATTCATTAGTTACTTGTTATTTGTAGTTCCAAAATTATGTTTTTATTGCACACATGTTCCATCAGTCTTAGATTGTTTCTTGTTACAGGTTAATTGTCTAGTTTTTTTTATTTTGGTTTTAACATTTATCTGTGCTCGTTCATCACTTTTGTGTTATTTGGTTTTCATTTTTATTACATTGCTCATGCATATTGGCTAAATATGATACACAAAGTTTTCTGTAGGAGAGAGATAGTGTTCATGTGTGATCTTTGCCGGATCGAAGGTGATTAGATGAGATTTGCTCTTTTCATTTACCTTTGCCTGTCATTCATCCCAAGTACCTTTAAACTTTAGATATGCAATTTGGAAGTTAATTTTTAACATAGAGATGGGGTATTTATTTAGCTCCCCTATGTATATAATTCTAGCCGCATTATAGAATATAGGTCAATAAAACTTAAACAAAATTTTATAAACAGTAGTTGAGTACTAAAGTGTAGAACCATGGGTTGTGTGGTTTTGTGAATAAATTTTTGAGGAACATGTTAGTCTTAGCAGATACAAATACGTATATAGCTTTTTATATATTCTCTCAATTTCGATATTGATGTGAGTTGTAATCTCTTTACTGGTTTAAGAAGGTACCACAGGCCTTTCATCAATGTGTAAACCTTTCTTTTTATTCAACACATGACTTACGCACCCCATATTGTATCTAACGAGGTTCCGTAAATGGAGTGAGGGAGATACCGCAGGACCAAGAGGTCATTAGTATTTGTACACCTTTACTTACCTTGCTAAATAGCAAGATGCTGTTGAATTTTCCTGCAGTCTAACAACATAACACTGTTCTTCCTTTTTCAATTTCTGTTTATGACATGCTGAAGACAAGAGTAGTTTATCATATCTCCTCATGTTGTAATTCTGTTTAACGCATGGTGATCAAGGTGAAACAAACTCGATCGAGCACTATAACAAAAACTCTGTAAGGCAGATTGTGCCTACATTCGTGATGTGGTTTAGGGTTTGGTACAAGGGTTTTGAGGGAGAAACAGAGAACGAATAAATATAAGAATCTATACTCTTTATTAATAAGGAAAACAATGTGAAAATGGAAGGGGGTAACCCCATAGGAATGAGCCAAAAACCTAACAAGAGAAGGCTTAAACATCAAAATTACAAGAGTAACCATAAGTATCTAGAATCAGCAATGGAGCTAGATCGTTTGGAGAACTCTGAAGAATGGAGATTTCGTGGTTGAAAATGTGGCAACGATTTGCTTCTTGTATTGCTCATCCCAAGATCTCTTGGACTTTATCCTAAACTGTATGACATCAAATTACCTTGTTATTGTCTATTTGTAGCATTGAAAAATGTTTTGTTATTGTGATCATGTACGAATGAAATCAAGGGTGCCACAATCTTTTCCCGCTTTAACCAGTCATCATCATTAATTAGAGTAAGGAAAATTAGAAGGTTTATACACTACAAGAATTTTCTGTATCTATATCCTCGCAATAGATGGACAGTGTATCAATATTTATTACTGTTTGTGTATTTTTTCTATCATGGATGACTACTAGTTCCTCTCAAGTATCTGTTAATGGCTCCTCTCAATTGTTTACGGATTTTAGTTTCGCTCTGAAATTTGTTTAACATGTTTAATGTTAATGCTGCAAATAACTAAGTAGCCAGAGACACGTAAAGCTCTCTAGTAAAAGATGAAATCTTACATTAGAGGAGATTCTTACAATATTAGTCCTACATGACAGGACAAAACGCGTAGAAATTGACTGTCACTACATTTGAGATTGAAAAGAAAAGAAAATCATAATAAATCAGTTCTTGTTATCATGTGTACTCGTAACTCTACATAAATCTTCTCATGCTCAAGTTACATTCTTTACCTGTTGGTTTTTTCCAGAGGAACCTAATGCATAATTTTGACTGTGATGATAATTGGTGATGATAATTAGTGATGATAATTATATCTCTGAAATGGAGAATGACTATTGAAATTTGTGGTTTACTTTAGGTAGTTGTGCAGCACTTTTGCCTATTGTATATGCCCAAGATCACATTCACAAAATATTAGTTTTTGGGGAACATTGTAGACGTGTTCAAGTGATTTAATTATCACAACTAATTTTACTTTACTAAAAATTTACATATGCATGTACTGCTGTCTGAGGAAAGAAACTTTGTTTGCCACTGCAATACGGCTATACCTCATATATCCAAGTTATATAATTGTGAAAATGATAAACTAAGTCATAATCGCGTGGAAACTTCGAATGTATCTCACTTATGTATAGATGCTGATGTTTCTAGTTTCCATTACTTTGATGAACTAGAATTTTTATGCAGTGAGGATTTATATAAAACTCGAACAAATTCAAGCAAGGACGATGATGTTAGAGCTACATCCCTCGTTTATAGCATTCTTTTTCTCGTTTTGTGTCGCGATTTTTTTCTGCAGATGGTTGTTTATCAAGGAGACCCTGAAAATCCATCAAAAACTTCATCTACTTGGTCGGGACAAGCACATCTCACTCAGATCATTGGCTCAGATATATGGTCCACTGATGCTTGTTGGAATTCATGCACTTTCACATTCACAGTATCTATTTATTATATGTTCATGCACCTAGTAATCAAATACATTTAGAGGTTCTATGTATCAACTCTCTAAATGATCTCTAGAATGTTCTGTAGAATCTATATAAAGCATATTTCACATCATATGTAAAATAACTTATCAATCAGAGGAATCAAATTAAGGACTATAAAAGTCTTCCATCTTTTTTTCTTAGAGCTCTGCAGTATCAACTCATTTTGATTCCTTCAAATTGGTATCAGAGCAGTGTTTCGATTCTAATCTGGGATTGAAACAAGAAGTGATTACATGGCGTCAAATTCAGACTCTCAATCATCTCTAACTCATGTCTTTGATGGTGAAGATTATGACTACTGGAAGATCAAAATAAGAACTGTTCTAAGGGTAGAAGGCTTATGGAATATTGTGGGAAAAGGGTTTATAGAACCTGATGATGAAACAATTTTGACTGAAGCAGAATTAAAGAAAATTGAATCGTCTCATCGTCAAGATGCAAGAGCACTGAGCAAACTTCAGATGGGAGTCACAAAACCAATTTTTACAAGGATATCAAGAGCTTTAACAGCAAAAGAAGCATGGGAAATTCTAGAAGGTGAATTCCATGGAGATGAAAAGGTAAAAAGTATTAATCTCCAATCTCTTAAAAAGGATTTTCAGAATTTAAGAATGAAGGATTCTGAAAATATACAAAGCTATCATGCTCGTGTAATGGAGATTGTGAATCAAATGAAAACCTATGGTGATAATATTTCTGATCAACATGTTGTGGAGAAAATTTAGATCAGTTTAACAGATAAATATGAATATATTGTTGTTGTTATTGAAGAAACAAAAGATCTCACCAAGTTGTCCATAAAAGAATTGACGGGCTCTCTTCAAGCACATGAAAAAAGAAGACTTAAACAGGCAGAACAATCAGAAAATGCTTTTCTGTCAAAGGCAAAAGTGAAGCCACAACAATCTGCAAAGAAGGGTGGTTACAACCAGGAGCAAAAGAAATCAGTCTGGAGAAGAAGGAGAGAAAACTATACCAGCACTTACAAAAATGATCAGAATGATAGAGGTACAAGTTCTAACCCAAAATCTTTTTGCAACATCTGCAAAAGAACCAGTCATATAACATCTAGATGTTGGTTCAAGGGTAAGCCTGAATGTAATTATTGTAGAAGATTTGGTCATGTTGAAAAAGAATGCAGATTTAAAAATTATGAGAAGGCAAATTTTACTGAAGAAAAGGAGGACAACAAAGAAGAGCACATATTTTATGCTTGTCATTCCAGCCTTCATGAAGATAATAAAGCCTGGTATATAGACAATGGTTGCATCAATCATATGTGTGAAGATAAAAATATCTTTGTGCAAATTGATACAACAATAAACCCAAAGGTGATGATGGGTAATGGAGCTGTTGCAGAAGCAAAAGGCAAAGGAACAATTGCTATCAACACAAAAACTGGAGTCAAATATATACGAGATGTTCTTCTCGTTCCAGATTTAAAAGAAAATTTATTAAGTGTTGGACAGCTTTTGGAACATGATTATTGTCTTGTATTTGAAGATAATTTGTGCAGAATCTTTGAGAAAAAGAACAAGAATCATGCCACTGCAGAAGTAAAGATGGAGAGGAACAAGAACTTTCCACTAATATTTGACTACAATGCTCTTAAGGCTGAAGTTGTAGACCAATCATGGCTTTGGCATAAAAGATATCGCCATCTAAATTTTCAGGGATTAAAGCTTCTCAAAGAAAGAAACATGGTGACTGGTCTACCAGAATTACAAAATGAAAAGAACCCGTGTGAAGGCTGCATCATGGGAAAACACCACAAAATGCCATATCCAAAAGGAAAATCATGGAGAGCAAAAGAACACTTGGAACTTGTACATACCGACATTTGTGGTCCAATGAAAACACAATCATTGGGACAACAAAGGTATTTTATAATTTTCATTGATGATTTTTCAAGAATGACATGGATTGATTTTCTAAAGGAGAAATCATAAGCGTTCATTATTTTCAAGAGATTTAAAGCCCTTGTAGAAAAACAAAGTGGCTGTGACATTAAATGCATACGGAGTGATAGATGAGGTGAATATACCTCTAAAGAATTTGAAGAATATTGCAAAGATGAAGGCATTTGGAAACAGCTCACAGCAGGATATAGTCCGCAGCAGAACGGAGTTGCAGAACGCAAAAATAGAACAATTGTTGAAATGACCAGGTCTATGATAAATGAAAAAGGACTACCAAAGACGTTCTGGGCTGAATCTACAAATACAGCAGTTTACATCCTTAACAGGTGTCCCACAAAAGCTGTAAGAAATATGACACCTATGGAAGCATGGAGTGGAGAAAAACCTATTGTAAGTCATTTAAGAATATTTGGCTGCATTGGCTATGTTCATATACCTGCTTAGAAACGTACTAAACTAGATGATAAAAGTGCAAAGTGTATTTTTACTAGTTATAGTCTGGAGACTAAAGGTTACAGGCTGTATAATATTGAAACTAACAAACTGGTTGTTAGTAGAGATGTTCTGTTTGATGAAAATGCAGCCTGGGATTGGAAAGCAAAACATGTGGAACATGTCAATCAACCAAGTTTTCTGGAAGCAAACAAAGAAAATGAAGAAATAGAAGAACAAGACACTCACACATCTGAATCAGAGGATGATAATGAAACTCCACCAAGAAAATTCAGAAGATTGAGTGACATCTACCAAACTTGTAATTTTGCAATTTATGAACCATAAAATTTTGAAGAAGCAGTGAAGCATGATATGTGGCACCAAGCAATGGAAGAAGAAATGCACATGATTGAGAAAAACAAAACTTGGGAGTTAGTAGACATGCCTGAAGAGAGAGAAATTATCGGGCTAAAGTGGATCTACAAGACCAAATTAAATCAAGATGGAGAAATTCAAAAGCATAAGGCGAGGCTTGTCGCTAAAGGCTTTACTCAAAAGCATGGTGTTGATTTTTCAGAAACTTTTTCCCCAGTAGCACGACTTGAAACTATAAGAACCTTGATCGCTCTTGCTGCACAAAAGAAATGGAAAATTTTCTAGCTTGATGTTAAGTCAGCATTCTTAAACGGAAAGCTAGATGAAGAAATTTACGTTGAGCAACTAAAAGGATTCTTGGTAGAAGGGGGAGAAAACAAAGTGTACAAACTCATAAAGGCCCTTTACGGACTTAAACAATCACCTCGTACATGGTACAAAGAGATTGACACATATTTTCTGAAAAATGGATTTCAAAGAAGCAAGAATGAAGCAACTTTGTATGTGAAGAAACAAGGAATCAAGATTCTCACTGTTTGTCTCTATGTCGACGATCTCATTTTTACAGGAAATGATAAAGTGATGATTGAAAGCTTTAAAGAACACATGATGAAGTCTTATGAGATGAGTGATTTGGGGCTACTTCATTATTTCTTGGGCATTGAAATATCACAAGGAGCAGACGGGATTTTTGTTTCACAAAAGAGGTATGCAAAAAGTATTCTTGACAAATTTAATATGTCAAATTGCAAGCCAGTTTCAACATCACTGGTTGTTAGTGAAAAATTGTCAAAATATGATGGAACATCAAAGGTAGATTGTTCTCAGTACAGAAGTTTAGTGGGTAGCTTGTTGTATCTTACAGCAACAAGGCCTGACATAATGTTTGCAACAACTCTACTATCAAGATTTATGCAAAACCCTAGTCAAACACATTTTGGAACAACAAAAAGAATTCTGAGATACTTGCAGGGAACAATTGACTATGGGATCTTTTACAAAGCTGGAGAAAATCTGAATCTAATTGATTACTCAGATAGTGATTGGGTTGGAAGCATAGATGACATGAAGAGTACATCTGGCTATGCCTTTTTACTTGGAACAAACATTTGTTCTTGGCTGTCAAAGAAACAGAAAGTTGTTGCACAATCATCAGCAGAAGCTGAATATGTGGCAGCTGCAAAAGCAACATCTCAAGCAATTTGGTTAAGGATGATTCTTGAAGATATTGGAGAACAACAAAAGGAAGCTACTATTCTGTTCTGTGACAATAAGTCAGCTATTTCTATAGCTAAAAATCCAGTGTGTCATGAGAGGACTAAGCACATTGCCATTAAATATCATTTTATCAGGGATGCAGTTGAAGAAGGAGAGCTACAACTACAATATTGTAAGACTCAAGAACAGCTTGCCGATATTTTTACAAAGGCTCTTCCTAAAGAAAAATTCTGCTACTTACGTGAACGCATTGGAGTTGTCAAACAAGTGCATTAAGGGGGAGTGTTGGAATTCATGCACTTTCACATTCACAGTATCTATTTATTATATGTTCATGCACCTAGTAATCATATACATTTAGAGGTATCAACTCTCTAAATGATCTCTGGAATGTTCCGTAGAATCTATATAAAGCATATTTCACATCATATGTAAAATAACTTATCAATCAGAGGAATCAAATTAAGGACTATAAAAGTCTTCCATCTTTTTTTCTTAGAGCTCTGCAGTAGCAACGCATTTTGATTCCTTCAATTCTAATTCATTTAGGAAGTAAACCTGTCCTGGTTGTCTCTTCAGCTGCTGCAGCTAGAGAGATTTTGAAAATCCATGATCTGGTTTTCTCAGACAAGCCTAGATCAAGCATCTCCAATCGACTCTTCTATAATGGCAAGGATGTTGCGCTTGCTTCTTATAGTGAGTATTGGAGACAGGTAAAAAGTATGTGTGTTCTTCAGCTCCTAAGTAGCAAGAGGATCCAGTCATTTCGGAATGTTAGAGATGAAGAAGTAGCTCTTTTGATCCAACGTATCAAAGATTCCCCTTCAAAAGTAATCAATTTAAAAAACTTATTCGCAACACTTGCTAATAATATAGTGTGTCGTGTTGCGCTGGGAAAGAAATACGAAGGTGGTAGAGGGGTTGCATTCAAGAAGCTGCTTGAGGAATTGTCTGAGTTGTTAAGTTATTCTGGTCTAGGTATTTATATACCATGGTTGTACTGGGTTGATAATTTTAAAGGTGTGAAGAGAAGGGTGGAGAAAGTAGCAAATGAACTTGACGATTTTCTAGAAGGTGTTGTAACAGATCACATTATTGCATTGGAGAATAATGGTGCTGTCAACCAAGATTTCGTGTCCATCTTGCTTGAGAATTTGAAAAAGAAGACAGATAATGGCTTTTCTATTGATAAGGAATGCATCAAAGCCGTTACCATGGTAAGTAATTTTAGCTCTCTCCCTGCTCTAGCATTCTTACAATCAATCATTGGTATAATGCAGTAAACCTGATTCATTAACATTCTATATACATCCATTATATGTAGGATATGTTTACTGCTGGAACAAATACAACATCATCAACTTTAGAGTGGACAATGGCCATGCTTATGAAAAATCCGGACATCATGGATAAATTGCAGAATGAGGTGAGAAATATAAGCAGAGGCAACACAAGAATATTGGAGGATGATCTACAAGACATGCAATATTTGAAAGCAGTAATCAAAGAAAGTATGCGAATAAACACACCAACTACTCTGCTTTCTAGAAAAGCCAGGGAGGACGTGAAAGTAATGGGATATGAGATAAAAGCTAGGACACGAGTATTCATAAATGTGTGGGCAATAGCCAGAGACCCTACCTTGTGGGACAACCCAGAGGAGTTTTGGCCAGAGAGATTCTTAAATAATCCGATCGATTATAAAGGCCTTCACTTTGAGTATCTTCCATTTGGAGCTGGCAGGAGGGGTTGCCCAGGCATTCAGTTTGGCATGGCAGTTAACGAGCTGGCTTTAGCAAACGTTGTGAACACGTTTAATTTTTAATTGCCTGATGGAAAAACAACAGAGGATCTGGACATGGCTGGTGCAACAGGAGTATCTGTTGGTAAAAACATATCCTCTACTGGTGGTTGCAAACCAGCATTTCTATTAACTGTATATCCTCTAAAAAATCTCTTTCATTATCTGGAAGTTGTGCAACAGGATTGAGTGGATGCGCTTAATCTTGATGAATAAAAATAATCTTTCGTAGATCTATATAAATATTATATCTGATGTTTTTCGCATCGGAAGATGAACTTTTACATACTTATTTAGATACAAATAGATAATTTATCCCCTAAAGCAGTAGAGCCTTTGTGCAATGAACAAAGAAATGGTATAACCTAGAACTCACTGTATAGTCTGGGCCACTCCATAGAGCTTGTGTATTCACTTGCAAAATCATGAATATGATTAAAATGAGCTGAAATTCTATCTGAACTTATTTGATATGGAAACACAAAATTGAGATAATATAAAACACCCTTTATTATGATCTTTTTGTTATGTAGTACTCAAAAGCATTGGTATCAAAAAATTATCAATTCACGAAAAGTGTTATATATAAACTTATCTATAATAACAAAAATATGAATTATGACTACAAATAGGAAACAAATATGCTACATTAAATTGTATTTTTTGTTGAATTCCAAAAATAACATTATTAACAAAAAAGGAAATGAAATAGTAAACACCTGAATCTGAAAAGTAGGAAACAAATACGTTATAAGTATGATGATCCCTCCCTGCGTCCCAATTTACACCAACGCATCTTGCATCTCTCACCATACCACAACAACAAGTTTCCATACCACAGCAAGGAGTTTATAGTAGGTATCGATCAAGCAATGGCAGGAATTAAGGTTCACGGAGTCAAAGTGTCAACATGCTCCCAGAGGGCTTTCGCAACACTCAACGAGAAGGGTCTTGATTTTCAGCTTGTTCCCGTCGACATGCAAAATGCTGAGCACAAAAAGCAACCTTACCTTTCCCTCAATGTAAGGGTCTTGATTTTTAGCTTGTAGCGTTATTTTTTTGTCACTCATCGTTGACAAATATCTACTGACATGCATCAACATATCGACTGCAGCCATTTGGTCAGATTCCAGTGCTCGAAGATGGAGATCTGAAAATCTTCGGTAAGATCAATTTATTTTCTCATTTGTCTTGGCTACTGATTTGATCTATTTAGTCATGTAGCTGCGCCTGCATTGACAGTCTGACAATACCTTAAAAACGTTATTTGGAATATCAATGTTATATATAGAACTTCATTTTTGTATGATAAGTTTTATATTTTGGGGGCAGAATCAAGGGCAATAACTCAATATATTGCTTATGCTTATGCGGATAAGGGGAATCCACTGGTAGTTCAAGATCAGAAGAAAATGGCCATAGTGTCAGTGTGGATGCAAGTAGAAGCCCAACATTTTGATCCTCCTGCTTCAAGAATAGGTTGGGAGCTAGTATACAAGCCAATGTTTGGCCAGCAAACAGACAATGCAGCTGTGGAGGAGAATGAGGCCAAGTTGGCCAAGGTTCTCGATATATATGAAGCACGACTAACTGAATCAAAGTACTTGGGTGGAGACTGCTTTACCTTGGCTGATCTGAACCATCTCCCCGCCATAAAGATCTTAATGGGTACTCCGTCAAGTAAGCTGTTCGAGTCGCGCTCTCATGTGAAGGCTTGGTGTGATGATATTCAGGCACGACCGTCATGGCAGAAGGTTATCTCAATGTGAATACTAAATTCTGATTTGATCATCAGTGTCTCGTACGTGTCTGGGAGTTTTCATTTTGTCTTTCGATGTCAAGAAGTTTGTCTAGTGATTGTCCTGTTACATGGCCATCAGAAATAAATGTTCTGGTTTTTGTTCCACTGTCAAATATTTTTGAGTTTGCAACATCACATATTCACATACATCTTGATACACATGTCACTGACCAAAGCAAGACCAAAGCAAAAGCACTAGCATATGGAATTGGTTATTGCTTTTATCTACTGTCATAAAATTTCATGATACGACCTATTAATCCTTTTTCTTTTTGTAGTATTTATACACAGGCATGCATCCACCTTTTTTTTAGGGAACCTTTTTTATAATATTATAGATAAAGCATACAAAACCGTATGCGGTCCTATGGAACTATAGGACCAGAAGAATACAATAAGACAAGTTCACGACACAAGGCCCGGTTCACTAGAAAAAATAGAATACAAGATTAACAAAACAATCTTGCATTATCCTTCTTCATCTTTATCAGCAGCCCCCGATCTCATGTCACCTCCATCTCCCCTTGGTCCACTTGGTCAGGTCGAACCACCCGATCCCTTCCAGAAACAAATTGACTCCCAACATGGTCCCGTGCACTTCATGTCCACCATGCCCTCCAGAACCACTATGTCCAAACCCACTCCCACCATGTCTACCATGACGACCATGATCTTCGCATTCAGGAACATTCCTCAGGTACTGTTCATGTCTAAATTCATGTCTAAGAGTGAAAAAGCGGAGGTCAGTTTCATCAAAATCAAGACCATCAAGAGAGGCAGGGTAGCCCAAGAAGTTGGCAGCTTTGAAGATCGTCATATCATGTTTACAAGAGGAGTAACGAGTCGCTCTTAATCTGGAAGTGCTTTTGTAAGACACCCGGACTGGAACATTAACCAATTTGGATGCATCATCCAAGATTCCTACCCAGATATAGGTGGGTTTATGTCGTTGAGTGTTAAGCTGAATCAAAATCCGCTTAGCACCATCATCTTCCAATGCCCTGGATGGTTGGTCAAAGCATATAGGCTTGAGAATAGCACTAGCCACATAACTGATATCATCCTGATATCTCAAAGTAAGGGGAACATTGTACATGGTGACCCAAGCTAGAAAAATGGGAAACCATATCAGTAAGGGAGAACCCCAGTCTATCCTGCCAATTGGTAAGAATCATAACACTATCTCTAAAGACAATTTTCCCTGGCTCAAGGGCTGTCAACATGCTTTGTTCATTCGAAAAAACAAATTCATAATAACCCAGATCATTATAAGTTGTTTTCTTCAAGTCATCCCGTCTTAAAAAGGCACAAGACCTCACAAAAATGTGAGTCAGAGTATCCCCAATGAGGTAGCCAATCAAGGACACTTTATCTAGAACAATTTCAATAACATCCTTACCATCCTCGATAAGATTCACATTTGCAATTATCTCATTAACATCAATAACAGTCTCATTCAAATTCAGGTTTGCATTTGTCATATTAAACGAATTAGACGAACTAATACAAGAGTCATAAATGACTGAGGGCCTAGCAAGATTAACATTCAAGGTCTGAGATTTATTAGTAGGAAAGAAAACAAACTCATTGTCATCCACGCATCTATTGAAAAGAGAGTGTTGAGTAGGGTAGTAATATGGCACTCCAACCGCAAAATCAGTTGTTGTTTCATTCCTTCGCTCCCCATTCATTGAAATGTTCTCTCCAAGTTTCGCCAAGTCAGACCGCTCCCGTCCTTGCACTATAGTGCTCAGATCTGGTTCTAGAAAAGAAGAAGGAAAAGAGGTATTAGAGCCCAAGGGGGGCAGGACCCTCTTTCCTTTGGAATCTCCAGACGTCACTCTTGAATTACAATTCAAGGAAGTTTCATCTAAGAAGTCAAGGTGAGAGTCTTCGATTACATCAAAGGGAACCGAATCCCCAGAAGGGGATTCATTCCAAGTCAAAGCTCCTTCATCCGATTCTGAGGAATCAGGGGATGAAGGAGTGAAGTGGTGAAGAAGGGACATGACAAAGTAGTCAGAGAAGAGAGAAAAATAGGAGAGGAAGGAAGGGGGTGAAGAGAGACAGGGGAGAGAGAGGAAGCAATTAAGGTTAGAAGAGGGGGAAAGAGTAAGAGAGGAAAAGGAAGAAAGTCGATAGACTCTCATTTTTTAAGTTCTGGCATGCATCCACCTTTGATACCACTATAATAATAATAACAATATAATTGTACATAATATCCTGCTAGTTTTCGATTAGTGCTTCAATTAATTATTAATTAATAATTGTGGGTTAATCGATTAATGACTAGAAAATCATGATATTTATGAGACCCATTTAACAATTTTTATAGAACTAACAAAATATCGATATGTAATATGATGATTAGAAGCTTTTTCGTCTTATATGGCATTACTTTTACCAAATTTTGACATCATTATGTCTTCTTTGCACATAAATTGGACAACACATACATGATCACTGTAATCCGGTGCTAACTCCACAAGTTTCCTCGATACAAGGCCAGTATATTGTGTATACACAATCCTCATCACTTGATCATATCTTTATGGATCAATCATTACTCCAATAATAACTTTCGGAACCGTTTGTTAGTCACATTTGCAACCACACCCACGCTAGCTCGTTTATATTCTACTTTGTTCTCTTTCAATAAATTTGAGTTTGTGAAGCACACCGATAGAATTTTCATCCACTTCACCACTATCAACATCATCACCATCAACAACAATTTCCACCAAGGATTAAGCAAGTTCTTGAACGATCCAACAAATAGATGGTATCGATTGTGGCGTGTATGTTTGCAAATATATTTTATACTTTTGTTAGATTTGTTGATTTTTAGTTTTATCGGTTGTAATTAGTTTATTTATTCAAAAACTAGCTTATAGTTCGTGCAATGCACGGTTATTTTAAAAAATTTATAATCATATTAGTTAACGAAATTATTTTTAATGTAATGATGATTCAGTTATTATTATTCAACTGCAATTACTTAGGAACCCGAGATGAAGAGAAAATTATGAATTTTTACATAGACAATTCTATTCAACTTAAAACCTACTTATTTTTTGTTTATATAATTAAAATTCACTTTTTAGTATTTGAATACAATTCTTATAATAATCAAAAACACTTTTTAATATAAGATCTAACGTTTCTTATTTATCTATTTCAAAATCAACGGTATTTATTAGTTTGACGGTACGTGTACCAAAGTTTTGTATAAGATCTCGTGCAACACACGACTCTTTTTTTAATATCTATGATTTTATTAATTTGTATTTTTTTAAATATTTTTATGTTATTAATTTTTGGTTTTTATTTATTAGATTTTAGACGCTCAATTAACTATTTGTACTGTATTTTGAGTTCTAAAAATTATATTTAAACGTTTACCGCACACATGAAACTCACAAAATAATACTTAATTTAGTGACATTTGAACAATTCTTTTCCAATTGAAAATACCCTGAAACTGAAAAGAAAAAAAAAATAAAAAGTGACGAACTTTTATATTAAAAATTCTTATTGAACTTATGAAATTTATTTATATTTGATTTAAATTATCAAAATACTCCTTTTAGTATTTGAATATAGTTATACTAACAACCAAATACACTATTTTATATTACATTCAACGGTTTTACTTCATCTATTTTTTTATCTAACAAAATAATCTTTAATTTAGTGATGGTTTAACAAATTTTTACAATTAAAACTACACCAAAACTAAAGATGGAAGAAAGTGGCAAATATTTACTTTGAAAATTCTATTCGATATAGGAAATTTTCATGTATTTGATTTAGTTATCAAGATATAAGTTTTAGTATTTTTAATATAATTCAACTAACAACTAAATACACTTTTTCATACTGGATCCAACTTAAAATATAATGATCCTTATTATTTTGATATGTAGTAGTTATAACTAGGTTACTGAGCCGCGCTTCGCAGCGGCATTATAATATATTTATTAAGAAAAAGTATATTAGAATAAAAATTGTGAAATAAATATCTATAAAATTATATAAATTATCAAATAAAATATATTCTATAAAATTTGCATTTGGGTAAGTAATATTATAAATTATTTACATATTCTTTTTGTTTATAGAGTTTGATTTTTTATTTTCTTGGACCGATACCATTGCCATGTATACATTAAAAAAATTATATTGATAAAAATCAATATAAACATATAATATTACTATTTTCTAAGGGATGACACATACGGTGTATCCAGATTTGTATAAATTTTACTATTTCTTGTGGTAGAAAAGCTAATTGTATCTGCATATAAGAGTAAATAAATGATTTAAAAACTAATATAAGAATTAAATCAATAATATCAATGAAACAAATATTTGTATAATATTTAATGATATTCGTTCAATCGAGATAAGATAGATTTATATATGTGCAATTTCTAAAACTATATATTATAAAAACATTAATAAATATAATTACTTTTAAAAATTTTAATCTAGGTAGATGTGACAATTATTATATAGGGTCCACCATCCTCCTTGTATAAATTTGTATCAACCATCTCGACCAACTTTTCCCACAAAGTTATGGTACTGGTGATGGAGCTGTTTAAGAAAAAAATTAGAACAAATTAAATAAGTAAAACAAATAAATTGGGGGAACCAAAAAAGTAATATAAAATTACAAGAACAATAAAAAACAATTAACAGTTATATTAAAATTAATATAATGCATAACTTACTAATTTGTGACAATTTTGAGATCTTTTTTTTCCAACCGCCTTTGACAACTTCAATGCCACCAAAGTAGGTCAAGCAGCCTACAACATCTAAATCAACATAGAAAAAATAATATTAAAACATGATAGTTTGAATTATAACTTATATAATAGTATAACTTATATATTACTCTAATATATTACTGCATCAAAAACCTGAGAGTATGTTGGTGTCATTAATACGTGCATCAATCATATCCGGACATATGAACTGAAATCCATGCAGTGATATGTTGACGATGCCTTCTTCCAATCTCTTAGGCAATTTAGACCCATGTGATAGTGGTCTATATTTCCCTGTACTTGAAACAACTTTCAGATTTTTGATGTTGTACATGGAGCCTTCCTCTAAAAGATTTTTGAACTGAGACACCAGAATCTTCAGGATCGTAGCATGGATCAAATTTTTCTGTCATACAACATATCTTAGAAAAGTTAATAACATCATACAATTTGACAAACTAATAAGTTATAAATATATTGATTTATTAACATTTTCATTGATCAAAATCATGTCAAGACTGATCAATTCTTCAGTATTTGGATTGACAGATTCCCACATTCTACACACTCGTACTCTTATCATCTAGGTATAGTTGTTGTCGTTCAAAGCATCCAACATGGTGTAGGTCATAGTTGTATTGATTGTAAATATGGTTGTAAAAATTTGAAGCTAGGTAAAAAAGTTTCGGTGTAGATTTTTTGTTATGAATGGCCTTTAATTTATAGGTGTTTGTAAGGTGATTAACATGGAAATCCATTATGTTTAAAAGTCAAGAAGTATTATAAAAGAAAAGTTCTATAAAGTTTGAAAATAATAAAAGAAAGTTCTATCAAGTTTGAAAATAATAAAAGAAAGTTCTATCAAGATTGAAAATAATAAAAAAGAAAATTGCAATTATTAACATAAGATCCTAAAAATTCAAAAATAATAAGGAAGTTGTAATTTTCTAAATCAAAGAAAGTTCTATCAAGTTTGAAAATAATAAAAGAAAGTTCTATTAAGATTGAAAATAATAAAAAAGAAAATTGCAATTATTAACATAAGAGCCTACAAATTCAAAAATAATAAGGAAGTTGTAATTTTCTAAATAAAAGAAAGTTCTATCAAGTCCTACAAATTTGAAAATAATAAGGAAGTTGTAATTTTCTAAATCAAAGAAAGTTCTATCAAGTTTGAAAATAATAAAAGAAAGTTCTATCAAGCCTACAAATTCAAAAATAATAACGAAGTTGTAATTTTCTAAATCAAAGAAAGTTCTATCAAGTTTGAAAATAATAAAAGAAAGTTCTATTAAGCCTACAAATTCGAAAATAATAAGGAAGTTGTAATTTTCTAAATCAAAGAAAGTTCTAGCAAATCCTACAAATTCGAAAATAATAATGAAGTTGTAATTTTCTAAATCAAAGAAATTTTCTAAATCAAAGAAAGTTTTATCAAGTCCTACAAATTCGAAAATAATAAGGAAGTTGTAATTTTCTAAATCAAAGAAAGTTCTATCAAGTTTGAAAATAATAAAAGAAAGTTCTATCAATCCTACAAATTCGAAAATAATAAGGAAGTTGTAATTTTCTAAATCAAAGAAAGTTCTATCAAGTCCTACAAATTCGAAAATAATAAGGAAGTTGTAATTATTAAAATTAAAAATTGTGAAAAATTGAGAAAATTAAAAAAATAGAACGGAGCGATTCTAGAGGCCCCACCTCACCGCCCCCGTCTTCTCTAAATCAAAGAAAATTATATCAAGTCCTACATATTCGAAAATAATAAGGAAGTTGTAATTATTAAAATTAAAAATTGTGAAAAATTGAGAAAATTAGAAAAATAGAACGGAGCGATTCTAGAGGCGCCACCTCACCGCCCCCGTTTCTCCTTTATATAAGTATATTGATTACTTGAATCCAATACTAATACTTCCACTTTTGACTTGTATCATTTTTATATAATAATTTCTATTTTTATAAGATATAATCTTGATCGTCTATTTTTATAAGTATTAGATCCAACGGTTGAGATTATCTTAGCGGTACTGAGGACCAGACTACCAAGACTAGAATTTTAGATAAGATCTCCTGACGCTTATTATATATAAGAATATAATTGAAAAAGTATATTTTATAGGATTTTATATAATTTTATTCTCATATTAATTATTTTTGTATTGAATAAGTTTTTTATTAGATAAATTTTATTATTTTATTGAAAAATTAAATAATTCCTAAATTTGAAAATCTTAGAGAATAAATAACCAATTATGTGTTAAGATAAATAAAAATTTATTATTGGATATTTACCAAAAATACCACTTTTTCTAAGTTTTTTTGGGATTTTATCATTTTCTCAAAATATTTGCAAAAGTACCTTTCTTAAAAAAATATTTTATGAAAATACCCTCTTTTGAAAATATTTTGCAAAAATACGTTCTGCAACATGTTGGTTGAATTTAATTGAGTTGAATATGTGGTTGCAAACAGGCTACATTTAGTTGTAGAACGCATTTTTGCAAAATATTTTCAAAAAATGATATTTTCGCAAAATATATATTTTTTGAAAAGATTTTTTTGCAAAACGATTTTCTGAGTTGGGTATTTATGAAAAAAAAAGCCCATTATTATTTAGTTGACTTAGATGGTCACCGACTCACTTTAGTATTTTGGTTATATCCTGAGTTCTCAAAATCATATTTTGATGATTTTACAACCCACAAGAAGAAAAATTAGTGATGGTTTAATAATTATCACAACTACTATGAAATTATAGAGAAAAGAAAGTTATGAACTTTTATGTTTAGAATTCTATTGATTAAATTTATAAAATCTACTCATATTTGGTTTATACTATCTAAATACATTTTTTATTATTTAAATATAATCCTACTAACAATCAAATACCTTTTTAATAACTTAGCAAAAAAAAAAAATACCTTTTTAATATTTGATCTACCGGTTCTAATATATATATTTTAAGATATTTAATGATTATCATTAATTTGACAATATTGGACCGTGACTATCAAAATTTTGGAGAAGATCACTCTTATTTTGTATATAGTAATATAGTAGGTGATAATTATATGATAAAATATAATATTTTAAATTTTTTAGTATAGATGTAAATCATATATAATTTTTTTATTTAGTATATTGTAAATGGTTTCCACTTTTATCTTTTGTGAAAACACTGGAAGCATGTTAGCTGGGCTCAGAAGTCGGAACAGGCAAAAAATATTTACATCTTAAATCCAGATATGCTTTGCAGCCACTTGACTGTAGTTAGTGATCTAGTCGCATATGCCTTGCCTTGGTCTGATTTATATTAATCTAATTTTTTGCAGGATGGACATTGACTGATAGCTGTGGGAACATGGCAAGTGAAGTGTGATCCGGAGCGTTCTTGCAACAATTTTTAATTTCTTTTCATGTGTGTTGAATATTTTAGACGAAGAACCCAAATGTTTAACTTTGACTCCTGGTGCTTATCTGGGTAAATATGTTCCAAGTATCAAAAGTAATTATATTCCTGCAACAGTGGATTGCATATTTATGGTTTTGGTTTGTTTGATTATGGATGTGTCATGTGTACAAGTTCCTCAAGTGTT
The DNA here is from genome assembly GCA_030848705.1 of Heracleum sosnowskyi. Taxonomy (NCBI): domain Eukaryota; kingdom Viridiplantae; phylum Streptophyta; class Magnoliopsida; order Apiales; family Apiaceae; genus Heracleum; species Heracleum sosnowskyi. Next base: position 120,346,669 of record CM061236.1, on the reverse strand, counting down.
AAACTCTAAGATTCCCTCCTCTCAAATGCACATAATACTAGCATGCATAAATGATCATAAACATAACATCCGTTAAACACGCATAATTGATCGTAAACAGAGTGTGGAATAGTTTTAAAAGTGAAAATAATAGAGCACCAACTGTTATTATTATTTTATTTTTATGTAGTTATTATCATTTTATTTATAAGTGAATCAATACTTGCACAAGAGTATTTACTTATCAAAGTTTAACCGTATAAACTAGTAACCAGCTAATTTAACTGCTTTAACAGTACCCGTAAAAAATAAACAGCTTTAACAGGATCATTATTAGGAGATAAATTTGAAATCTAATTACTGTTTTTTTTTTTTTTTTTGTGTTTTTCCCCTGAAAACAAGGATTTTTGCCTTGATTACAGGCAGTGATCACGAGATTGATTTTCACATCAAAAGTTTCATAAATTCCCGGCGGGCCTCCATTGAAAACAATCAAACATGAGGCCCGATACTTCAGCTGCTGAGCAATGGCAAAAAAGTCCGCCATGTCTATCAAAAATTTACAGGAAGAGATGGTCACTGAAATACTTGTGCGGCTTCCAGTAAAAGTATTACTACAATGTAAATCAGTGTACAAGTCCTGGCTGTACATTATCTCATCTCCACCGTGCCATTGTGGCTTCCCACAACAATCCCACTCTACTCACTCTTGAAGACCTTGTTGAAGTCAATTTTCGTCACAGACTAAACTTTCAGATTAAATTTATAATTGGGTATTCGTATATAGCTCTAAAATTAGTGATTGGTATTCATGACAATTTTGGGGGAGAATTAGGGTTTATGTGATTTAGGGCCGCGTTTGAGAGGATTTAGAGATAATAGAATTTCGGGAGTCCTTTACGTAGTTCTTTTAGGAGCAAGTCACCTATCTATATATCTATATTCTATATTCTATATTTCTATATATTATAAATTTGTGGATATCACCTACCTTAGGTTCGGGATCCATATTTAGGTTCGGATAACATTTTAATATATAGATTTAATTCAATGAACTATCCATTTTAGGCTTCGTATCCATATTTAGGTTTGTAGAATATCCATATACTTATTTTGACCCATCTTTAATTATAGAAACTTTCTATTTCATTTTTGAATATCATCAATACCATAATAATACTTACGGTAAGTTCATTAATTCAAATATAAACTAATTTTTTAATTTTGGGTAAGCATTTAATGTAAATTATCTTAAAATATATGTTACATTTACAACAAAATATAGATAAAAAAAATTTGAACGAATTTATTTTAACATTTAAACCAAAATAGTTATTATACCTTTGATCTTAAATCTAAAATTACTTAATTTATTATAATTTTTTTTTTAAATATATGTGTGCGTAGCACGGGCTATAACCTAGTATATGTTAAGTTTACTCGCCCATTAAACTCCCAATTATAATGGATTTCTTGTATTTCTTGCTGGGTAAGGATTATAGACTCATTGGGCCTCTTTTAATACTTAGTACTAGCCAAATACCCACTAAGGGACCCGGTTCATATTATGTATCGACAAGTTTCCGGTGTTTGTCGGAGGTTTTTTCTTCGGTGAACACTTTCTTAATTCAGTGTCGTCACCTCCCAATCAAACCTCTTAGCTTGTATTATTCATCGATGTCTCTGTGCTTTTGGAGAAGAATGATGATATAGCTTTAGAGTTAGGCTATATCTTCGGTCTTCCACAATGTTAAATGGTGTGCACGTGACATTTTGTTTTTGTCTATGTGTTTTTCAAGCATCAAGCAATTCGATTCGGGGCCAAATCCTGTTTGATTTTGCTTGCATAGTATATGTTTCCAAGCATCAAGTAATGATTTATAAAAAATCTTGGTTGAGTTTGCTTGCGTATTGATGAGAGGTCGTTTGTATGCCATAAAATTGTCAAAAGACTATGCATACAAATTTCTCATTTCTCGGTACAAAGTTCCCAGTATATGAATCATCATAGCATTTAAAAGCAGTTTTTCGGTTCATTTTGTGCTTTCCTGTAATGCTTTTGTTTCGCTAGTTATGATCCTAAAATAATGCCTGTAATTTAGGATCTGCAACCCTCTATTATATGTAGCCTATATAAAGCCCTGGAAGAGAAAATAAAAGTTAATTTTTTGGACTCAAAGTTAAGTGTGACAGGGCTCTGTCAAGGACGAGTCCCGCTCAAACTAGTTCATTATAGATTCATCTAAACATTCTATCGTGTCAAGGCCTATGACTAGATCCTACGCCAAGGAACATAACAGACAGTTTTATGGAAGAAAATTTGTCGGACATTCTTCTTTTAAGTTCTTGTATGACTATGAGAAGTGAGAGACAAAATGTTATGGACTTGGAGAAGGCAACTTTTCTGACGAAACTCTCAAATACACAAGAACACTTGTTTCACTTGACAGGTTTGAACAAGTTTCATGGAAGTAACAAATTAGAGGTAACTTAGCAACACCTCTGTATGTATTGTGTATAAGTTATGAATGTGAATATTTATTCATTAGTTACTTGTTATTTGTAGTTCCAAAATTATGTTTTTATTGCACACATGTTCCATCAGTCTTAGCTTGTTTCTTGTTACAGGTTAATTGTCTAGTTTTTTTATATGGTTTTAACATTTCTCTGTGCTCGTTCATCACTTTTGTGTTATTTGGTTTTCATTTTTATTACATTGCTCATGCATATTGGCTAAATATGATACACAAAGTTTTCTGTAGGAGAGAGATAGTGTTCATGTGTGATCTTTGCCGGATCGAAGGTGATTAGATGAGATTTGCTCTTTTCATTTACCTTTGCCTGTCATTCATCCCAAGTACCTTTAAACTTTAGATATGCAATTTGGAAGTTAATTTTTAACATAGAGATGGGGTATTTATTTAGCTCCCCTATGTATATAATTCTAGCCGCATTATAGAATATAGGTCAATAAAACTTAAACAAAATTTTATAAACAGTAGTTGAGTACTAAAGTGTAGAACCATGGCTTGTGTGGTTTTGTGAATAAATTTTTGAGGAACATGTTAGTCTTAGCAGATACAAATACGTATATAGCTTTTTATATATTCTCTCAATTTCGATATTGGTGTGAGTTGTAATCTCTTTACTGGTTTAAGAAGGTACCACAGGCCTTTCATCAATGTGTAAACCTTTCTTTTTATTCAACACATGACTCACGCACCCCATATTATATTTAACGAGGTTCCGTAAATGGAGTGAGGGAGATACCGCAGGACCAAGAGGTCATTAGTATTTGTACACCTTTAGTTACCTTGCTAAATAGCAAGCTTCTGTTGAATTTTCCTGCAGTCTAACAACATAACACTGTTCTTCCTTTTTTCAATTTCTGTTTATGACATGCTGAAGACAAGAGTAGTTTATCATATCTCCTCATGTTGTAATTCTGTTTAACGCATGGTGATCAAGGTGAAACAAACTTGATCGAGCACTATAACAAAAACTCTGGAAGGTAGATTGTGCCTACATTCGTGATGTGGTTTAGGGTTTGGTACAAGGGTTTTGAGGGAGAAACAGAGAATGAATAAATATCAGAATATATACTCTTTATTAATAAGGAAAACAATGTGAAAATGGAAGGGGATAACCCCATAGGAATGAGCGAAAAACCTAACAAGAGAAGGCTTAAACATCAAAATTACAAGAGTAACCATTAGTCTCTAAAATCAGCAATGGAGCTAGATCGTTTGGAGAACTCTCAAGAATGGAGATTTCGTGGTTGAAAATGTTGCAACGATTTGCTTCTTGTATTGCTCATCCCAAGATCTCTTGGACTTTATCCTAAACTGTATGACATCAAATTTCCTTGTTATTGTTTATTTGTACCATTGAAAAATGTTTTGTTTTTGTGATCATGTACGAATGAAATCAAGGGGTGCCACAATCTTTTCCCGCTTTAACCAGTCATCATCGTTAATTAGAGTAAGGAAAATTAGAAGGTTTATACACTACATGTTACATATTTCCTAGCATCTGAAGCGGTGGGTAAATAACTTATACATTATATCCTTTTTCAATATAATGGACTGATGTAAGCTGTGGTTTTTACAAACAATCGACATTTAAATTCCAAATTCAGTTGTGTTATTTAAAATAGGTTTTATGGTCACTTGCCTCAAGTTGGTGTCGTAGTCGCACAAGCTTCAATGCTTAAATTTTTTTTCTTATATTCATCTAATCTTTTTTGCAAGAAAAACATTGACCAAAGCTATTGGGGACATGGCAAGTTAAGTGTGATCAGAAGCAAGTTACTGGTATATTTTAGAGGAAGAACTTAATGTTAACTCTTACTACTAGTATCTATCTGGATAAATATGTTCCATCTATCAAGAATTTTATGTATCTATATCCTCGCAATAGATGGATTGTGTATCAATATTTATTACTGTTTGTGTATTTTTTCTATCATGGATGACTACTAGTTCCTCTCAAATATCTGTTAATGGTTCCTCTCAATTGTTTACAGATTTTAGTTTCGCTCTGAAATTTGTTTAACATGTTTAATGTTAATGCTGCAAAGAACTAAGTAGCCAGAGACACGTAAAGCTCTCCGGTAAAAGATGAAATTTTACATTAGAGGAGATTCTCACAATATTAGTCCTACATGACAAGACAAAACGCGTAGAAATTGACTGTCACTACATTTGAGATTAAAAAGAAAAAAAAATCATAATAAATCAGTTCTTGTTATCATGTGTACTCGTAACTCTACATAAATCTTCTCATGCTCAAGTTACATTCTTTACCTGTTGGTTTTTTCCAGAGGAACCTAATGCATAATTTTGACTGTGATGATAATTAATGATGATAATTAGTGATGATAATAATATCTCTGAAATGGACAATGACTATTGAAATTTGTGGTTTACGTTGTGACAACACTTTTGCCTATAGTAATTTTTATCCTCTTGACAGTTTTTGGTAAATTACTTGCGTGCAAGTAATTTGTATATACCCAAGGAGTAAATAACACTTTACACCTCTTATAATTTAGTCACTTTTTCGATTTAGTCTCAAATTTTTAATGTCGGTAGAATGCATCCCTTAACTTTAAATTCCGCTTCGTATTGCATCTTTTTAATCATTTTTCGTCCAAAATAACCGTCACCGTTGATATGTATAGGGGTAAAATCAAAAGATTATTTCATTAAGTTTAAATAATAACTGATACTGTTAATATACACAAAAGTAAATTTAATTATTTTGGATGAAAAATGAGTAAAGATGTGCAAAACAAAGCAAAATCCAAAGTTGAGAGATGCATTATGTCGACAATAAAAGTTTGAGACCAAATCGAAAAAGTGACTAAATTTAAGGGATGCAAAATGCTATTTACTCATACCCTAGATCACATTCACAAAATATTAGTTTTTGGGGAACATTGTAGACATGTACAAGTGATTTTACTTTACTTTACTTTACTGAAAATTTACAAAACTTGGGAGTTAGTAGACATGCCTGAAGGGAGAGAAATTATCGGGCTAAAGTGGATCTACAAGACCAAATTAAATCAAGATGGAGAAATTCAAAAGCATAAGGCGAGGCTTGTCGCTAAAGGCTTTACTCAAAAGCCTGGTGTTGATTTTTCAGAAACTTTTCCCCAGTAGCACGACTTGAAACTATAAGAACCTTGATCGCTCTTGCTGTACAAAAGAAATGGAAAATTTTCCAGCTTGATGTTAAGTCAGCATTCTTAAACGGAAAGCTAGATGAAGAAATTTACGTTGAGCAACCAAAAGGATTCTTGGTAGAAGGGGGAGAAAACAAAGTGTACAAACTCATAAAGGCCCTTTACGGACTTAAACAATCACCTCGTACATGGTACAAAGAGATTGACACATATTTTCTGAAAAATGGATTTCAAAGAAGCAAGAATGAAGCAACTTTGTATGTGAAGAAACAAGGAAGCAAGATTCTCATTGTTTGTCTCTATGTCGACGATCTCATTTTTACGGGAAATGATAAAGTGATGATTGAAAGCTTTAAAGAACACATGATGAAGTCTTATGAGATGAGTGATTTGGGGCTACTTCATTATTTCTTGGGCATTGAAATATCACAAGGAGTAGACGGGATTTTTGTTTCACAAAAGAGGTATGCAAAAAGTATTCTTGACAAATTTAATATGTCAAATTGTAAGCCAGTTTCAACATCACTGGTTGTTAGTGAAAAATTGTCAAAATATGATGGAACATCAAAGGTAGATTGTTCTCAGTACAGAAGTGTAGTGGGTAGCTTGTTGTATCTTACAGCAACAAGGCCTGACATAATGTTTGCAACAACTCTACTATCAAGATTTATGCAAAACCCTAGTCAAACACATTTTGGAACAACAAAAAGAATTCTGAGATACTTGCAGGGAACAATTGACTATGGGATCTTTTACAAAGCTGGAGAAAATCTGAATCTAATTGCTTACTCAGATAGTGATTGGGCTGGAAGCATAGATGACATGAAGAGTACATCTGGCTATGCCTTTTTACTTGGAACAAACATTTGTTCTTGGCTGTCAAAGAAACAGAAAGTTGTTGCACAATCATCAGCAGAAGCTGAATATGTGGCAGCTGCAAAAGCAACATCTCAAGCAATTTGGTTAAGGAGGATTCTTGAAGATATTGGAGAACAACAAAAGGAAGCTACTATTCTGTTCTGTGACAATAAGTCAGCTATTTCTATAGCTAAAAATCCAGTGTGTCATGAGAGGACTAAGCACATTGCCATTAAATATCATTTTATCAGGGATGCAGTTGAAGAAGGAGAGCTACAACTACAATATTGTAAGACTCAAGAACAGCTTGCCGATATTTTTACAAAGGCTCTTCCTAAAGAAAAATTCTGCTACTTACGTGAACGCATTGGAGTTGTCAAACAAGTGCATTAAGGGGGAGTGTTGGAATTCATGCACTTTCACATTCACAGTATCTATTTATTATATGTTCATGCACCTAGTAATCATATACATTTAGAGGTTCTATGTATCAACTCTCTAAATGATCTCTGGAATGTTCCGTAGAATCTATATAAAGCATATTTCACATCATATGTAAAATAACTTATCAATTAGAGGAATCAAATTAAGGACTATAAAAAGAGCCGGTACGTTTACAGTATGGTTCATAACCCTCCTCATTCTTGCCTGTAATAAAAAGATGATAGAAATTAAAAACTGAATGGGTGTGTGATGCATGAGTCGGGCCTTTTTAAAAAAAATTCTTTTTGTTGATGTACATCCTTTTGTGAACTAGTATTTTGATAAAAAAAAACTACACATCAATGACACATCATCCTGTTACTTAAACTTTGTTAATTCTTGTTCGCAATTTTTCATAACTTATAAAAATTTGGTTGACTTGTGCTTTACTTAAAATAATTGGTGCAATTTTGAAATAGCAATGGTAAATTAGTGCAGGAAGTAGAATTGGTGGGATAAAAAAATAATTGTTTAGTAAATGTTTTCTGCATTTAGGATCACCCAATCTTAAAATCATATAAATCCATTAGGTTTATTGTTTCTAATTATGTTTGCAAAAATAGGAAGTCAGAATAATTGATCGACCTATCAATCCATGATTAAACGAGAATTGATAAAATATTTTATAGAAGTTGTTAATCCCCAATGACCTAACAGAATTGTAGAGGGGGGGGGGTTGAATACAATTCTTGATATTTTCTTAAACTTAAAACACTTATAAATAAAACTGAACTGAATAAGTAAAAACACAAGATATAAATAATTCAGTTGGATTGTTTGATGATCCAACTGAAGTGTTTTTATTTCGGAAATAATCTGTGATACAAATGTACACAGCTGCTCAGTTACTAGATTTGTAGAGAAGAAAATGCTCTAAAAAATAGCTAATACAATCTATTTGTTTTTCTTCCCTTATCCTATTTTAACTGCTACACTTGGTTATATATTCCCCAAGTTTACAATACTATTTTTGGTTACACTTAAGTACACTAAAGGTAACCGCCAGTAGCTTGCTTTTCATTCCTTTTGTCCAGTGGTCCTTGGAGATCCTTGTCTTTTGTCTTCATGCTTATTCTGATCCCACTCAAGAACCCAATTGGGAATTGGAATGTTTCCTTATTTCCAGTGACCATTTTAATGGCTCCCAATGCAAATGCACACTTCTACATCTCCTTTTGATCTGTCAGAAAGCTGTCACTATCACTTTGTCAACTATACAGAAGAGCAATAATGATCCGTTGATGGCAGGAGAATGTATTTCGTTGATAGCTTTATTCTTCATTCCGTTGATGGTGTATCCTTGTTTCGTTGATAGAGTAATCTTCATACCGTTGACATGTCTTCACTTAGGCAAAATTACAAGGCATGATATACTTACAATTAACCAACCTATTTTGCCTATCTAGTACTTAGTCAACATGACTTAGGAAACCTATCTAATACATACATCAAATGCATATCAAACTGTGAAGTATTGTACAGTGCAATTGCTACAACACTCATTCCGTTGATGAGCTTCCTGTCAACGAAACACTGCAGAGCATGCCATTCCGTTGACAGTTACAAAATGACTTAATACAAAATCTACTAAGTGTTTTTATAATTATCATCAAGAACAACATATTCCTAACAATCTCCCCCAATTTATGACTGATAGAATAACAGCCATAAATCAAGAGCCTTGATGATAACAAAAACACTCAGTCAAATTACACATGATAAAAGTAGAAATTGCATTGAGCTTCATTGAATTTAATTAAATTTCAAAGTAGAAAATCTTACAAAACAAGTGCACAGAGTTGCTCCTCTAGACTGAGCAGATTTTTCATCTTTGCCTCTGTGGTCTTGTTTTCTTCCCTTTTCTTGCATTGTTCTCCTCAATCTGAGCTTGAAGTCTTCTGTAGAAAATCTTCTCTTCTTCATCTTGATTCCCCAACTTGGATTGCATTAATCTTAGAGTTTCATTGGATGCCTTCTCCAGTTGGTCTTCAATTCTGAAGAATCTTCTACAGTTGTCCTTGTCTCTGAATTCCATCATCCAAAAAGGTTGGAGATGAATCTTCTTTCCTGTTTGAGGGACCTTCAATACTCTGGGAAGTGCGCCAGGCTTGTTCCAGCTAGCTTTGATTTGGCAAATTTTGGAAAGAACTTCAGACTTAGCTGTTTTGGTAAAACCAAAATCTTTCTTCAGGCATTTAAACACAGATAGCAGTGTCTGATAGTCTTCTCCCAGAATTCTATGTAGAGGCCAAACCTGTTCTCTCCCACCCTTGTAGACAAACACCAATCTCTCTGGTAGTTTGTAAGAAGCTGCTATTCCTCTCACTTCAACTAGGTCATCAAGATTGATATGTAGGTCAGACTCCTCCCTGATATCAGCAATGTAGATGAAGTCTTCTGGGTTGGTAGGAGGTTTTTCAGCTTGTGGTCTCCTTACTAGAATTGGCTTAGCCTTGGTAGCCCTTTGCTTAGATTTCTTCTTTGGATCCATCTCAAAGAGGAATTTTGGAAAGTTGGCCTCATCAAACTCAATTGGCTCTTCCTTTGGCTCAATTGGCTGATCATGGAAATTAACAGGATGTTTAGGATCAAAGGCTAACTTTACCCCTAGAGCTGGATCAGGAATTGTTGGAGGTGCAGTTGGTACAGAAGAGTCTGATGCAATACTCTGAGAGTCATCATTCTCAAAGGCTATATTTCTCCTAGCTCTTGCCTTTGGTTGCATTGTGCTCTTCTTTGCACTCCTTTCCTCTCTGGCTTTTTCTTCTTGCTGTCTTTCTTCTTCATCAAGAGATTGAGCAACTACAAGTGCTTGCATTGCTGCTCTTTCTGACTCTTCAGCCTTAGCTTCAGCAAAGTTTGGGTGACCAACCCAAACACAGATTTCTTGTCCATTCCTGTAGACAATTGCCATTTGCTTCCTTACCTCAGTATCATTGCTTTCCTTGCATTTAGTGATAAGTAATCCAAGAAGCTTGAGCTCATCTGGATAAGGTGCAGGATAGAAAGTCCTTGCTATATTTTTGCCCTTTGGTTTAACAGGGGACTTGGGAGATAAGCTTCTTTGCAATGTAGCTTGTTCTACATCCCTAATGCATGAAGTTTGTCCTTTCTCCTTCCTTGAACCTTGAGTGACTCCATGTAGAAGGGGCTCTATCTTATATAAAGAATTGGTCTGTGGCTCCCATTCCGTTGATGCTAAAACCATGGCATCCGTTGATGGCTCTGTAGAAGAAGCTTGATTCGTTGATGGATCTGAAATCTTTGCAGAATCAGCTAACTTCTTGATTCTTTCATCTATCCTGGACCAGTGGTCTTTAATTTGTTCAGCAAGCTGTAGCTTCATAGATGCTTGCTGAATCAGGTCAATGCTGTCCAGTTTAGCTTTTCCTGACTCCCCCATAGCTAGTGGCTCCTTTGGCAGGGAAATGGCTGGGACCATAACCTTTGTGATTTGAATGTCTAGCTCCTTAGATTTCTCCCCCTTTTTGTTATCATCAAGAGAGATGACTGGGAGTCCTTGAGCTGCCACTAGCTGGGCCAAGAGTAGTGTCTGCTTCTCCTGTTCCTTTTGCATCTGAGATAAAGTAGCTTCCACCTTGTCCACTCTAGAAGAGAGAGTCTTCAAGGAGGTAGCCACCTCAGGTTCCTTAGAGAAAAACCTGTTCATCTTGGACACAGTGAGAAGAGGAAGCTTTTCATCTAGCCTCCTTTCATTAGCATCCTTGAGATTGCTAATTGAGTCCTTGATTTCTCTAGCCTCAATCCTTGTCTGCATCATCTGTAGCCTTTGGATTTCCAGTGAATCCATAATAGCCTTGTAGAATTTCTTGTCATTGGCATTTGCAGACGCATGAGCCAGATAGGCCTCATTGTACTGCCTTGTGATTGCAGCATCCAGGGAGATCCTTCCCTGTAAATCTTGAGAAAGCCAGTTTGGTGTAGGAGGCACCACAGAAGTCCCAGTCTATGAAGTAGTGGCCACCTGATTGTCACCAAAGCTGTCCTCATCATCAGAGAAATCAAACCCACCACTTGCTGCAGCTCCTGGAGATAGATTGGTCAAGGCATCCTTTGCTCTTTGCATTGATGCAGTTGTATGAATTAGTTGTAGTGACCTCTCTGCCTCCACATTGCCCTGTTGAGCCAAAACTTGATAGGCTGACACAGGATGAGTAAAGGTCTCAGGATCCAGGGAAATACTATCCAGAGTTTGTTGATAGAGCTCTTGGAAAGTAAGTTCCCTTTCTCCCTCATTGACCTCCATTGACTCACTAGCAATGGCTGCTTCCTCCCTTATGACTCCTGTAGTCCCTTCTCTCTCTCCTCTATTTTCTTGCATCATGGGCTCCCCATGGCTCACACCTCTCACACCCTCACCTTCACCTACTAAGGTGGAACTCTCAATCTCTCCTTTTGCCTGGCTGGAAGAAATAGCCAGCCTCTCACTCTCATTCTCTCCTTTTGCCTGGCTACAAGCCAGCCTCTCAGTTTCACTCCCTCTCAATCCTAGAAGTGTCTCAACTACCACTAGATCATCTGCACTAGTTGTGGAAACAACTTGATTTTCAATTAGAGGTGCAGAGTGAACTATCAACGGTATGGTAGTTTGAACTGTCAACGGTATGGATACCGTTGATGGAGAAACACTTGTCAACGAAAGAGCCTGTTTCGTTGATGAGGCCAAGAAAGCACTTTGAGAAAGTGAAATTACAGTAGAATCTGTGGTGATTGATTTAAGAGATTGTTCCACAGATCCTCTTATAACTTCAGAAAAGGATGATTGGTGGCCCAACAAATCACTTAACAAGTGATGGTCACCAATGTCAGAGTGGGGCTTCTCCAAGAAAAGAGTTGGAGAATCAGGGATAGATGAATGGATCATATCTACATCTAATGATTGAGTTGGTGAATTTGGTGGAGATAGTTCAAGATTGATATCAAGAGAATGGGACTGTAACCCCAGAGTTATGATAGGAGTTACATCAAATTGAATTTGTGAAACTGGAAGTGTTGCTTCCAGTGTGTGTGCACCCTGTGAAACCTGGGATTTTTGCTTTACTCTTCTTTGGTACTGGGAAATTGTAGACTGTGGGCTTACAGTGTCCCTTGCCCTCTTGGACTGTGCTCTGGGTGGAGAGCTTGTTTCAATAATTACATCCTTTTGGGAGGATGCAATTAGACTTGTGCTTAAATCCATTTTACTCATTGTGCCTTGTTGGGAAGACACAATGGGGCTAGGCTGGGAAACACTTACCTCACCTTCCTTATTCTTGGGGTTTCTTTGACTTTCACCCCTTCCCTCACCTCTCACAACTCCAGACTCACTCCCCTTAGGTTGTGTGGTAGTTTTTACAACAGGTGCCTTTTGAGAAGCACCTGAGGTTGGCTTGGAGGATTTCTTTGATTTTGGTTTTGTTGCTGGGGCAGGAGCCTGTTGGGTCACAGCTACAGACTCCATAGCAACTGGGTTGGATGAAACAATGGAAGTAACAGCTATACTAACAGGGATAGCAGTAGTTACCTCAATGATTGGCAGATACACCACTGGAACATCACCATTGTGGTTCAGCCTCAGTATGTCTGTCAATACTCTCTTCTCTTGCACAAAGCACTCAAACCTGGCAGTAGGGTTAGAGATAACTAATGGTGCTGGACTAACATGATTAGCCAGCATCATCAGAAACCTTGCATAATAGATATTTTTCTTCCTATTTGCCTTATCACCCAACTTAGCACCAATTTCATACATAAGTTGGGTGCTAAAGTTGTAATATCTATCATTTAGAAGCATGGTTAGGAGAATTAACATAGAGTTAGTTAATGCATCAAAATTACTAATCTTTCCAGAAAAGACCTTAATGAATGCATCAGCTAAATAGCTGTATTCCCTAACCAAACCTCTCCTAATTATTTTACCCAAGTTATCAGTAGGCAAAGAGTAGTTTATAGAATTTAGCACGGTAGTTATTTCAGTGTTAGTAGGCAAAGCATCACAGTTATTATCAGGAATATGTAAACATGCTTGCAAAACATCAGAATTAACTATGTACTCATTACCTTGAAGAGTGAATTGCAGTGTGCAGTTTGTTCCACTATACTCACATGAGGTCCAAATCTCCTCGATTATTTCATTGTAGAGTGGTGTAGAGTGAAACATCGCATAGCTCAACTTACAGTTCCTCATGAAGTCCATCATCTTGAAAAAGATGCTGTTCGGACACTCCTTAACAACAAATGGAATAGAATTGTTCTTCTCATAGATGAACCCACCAGCAGACATAAGCTTGACTATGGGTGCCATTGTTGAGTGAGGAAAAGCTTCGAGCTGTATTGCTTGTTAGAGAGAAGAAGATAGAAAAACTTTTGGAATTTTTGAGAACAGGTAGAAATGAAATAAAGAAATTGAAATTTCTTAAATACTCCCCCAAAAATTCTCAGAAATTAAGTCCAATAATTAATCTAAATTACCTGATTGGCTTAAAAAAGTAACCGTTAGAATTAAATATTACCACGATTTATACTTACAGGGGTGTATGTATAGATCGTGATAAAGAACGTGCAATTTCAACGGTTCAGATTAAAAAACGCTACATCAACGAATCAGAATTGGGAATTTTAGGTCCCTTCTATTTCGTTGATAAAGCCGCGTTTCGTTGATATAAAAGAGCTATCAACGAAACACCCAGAAAAATGCTAAGACTATCAACGAAATGGTGCGTTTCGTTGACATAGTAATTTTGACTTAGACAAAATTTCACCTTTTCCTGAAAAAATCAATTCACAGAAAAATTATAGCAAATTCCTGGCTGCATTTTAACTTGCAAAAATCTCAAAATAATTAAGAGAAATTTAGCATATCTAGCTCACTTACTAATCTTGAGAATGTGGATTCATCAAGTGGCTTGGTAAAGATGTCTGCAAGTTGTTGTTCACTTGGAACAAAATGTAACTCCACAGTACCATTCATAACATGTTCTCTAATAAAGTGGTACTTGATGTCAATGTGCTTGGTCCTTGAATGCTGCACTGGATTCTCAGTAATGGCAATGGCACTAGTGTTGTCACAGAAAATAGGAATTTTCTCAACTCTTAATCCATAATCAAGTAGTTGGTTTTTCATCCATAAAATCTGTGCACAACAACTTCCAGCTGCAATATACTCAGCCTCAGCTGTGGAGGTGGAAACTGAGTTTTTTTTCTTGCTGAACCATGATACAAGCTTGTTTCCTAGAAATTGACAGGTTCCAGTTGTGCTTTTCCTGTCAATTTTACATCCTGCATAATCTGCATCTGAATAACCAATTAGTTCAAAACCAGATTCTCTAGGATACCAAATGCCAAGGTTTGGTGTTCCTTTGAGATATCTGAAAATTCTTTTAATAGCAACTAAATGGGATTCCCTAGGATCAGCCTGAAATCTAGCACATAGACATGTAGCAAACATAATATCAGGTCTACTAGCTGTTAAATATAAAAGTGAGCCAACCATGCCTCTGTAACTTGAAATGTCCACAGATTTTTCCTTAGTATTCAATTCAAGTTTGGTGGCAGTAGGCATGGGTGTTTGGCAGGAGAGCATTCCATTAAGTTAAACCTCTTTAACAAATCATTAATGTACTTGGTTTGACTAATGAAAATGCCTTCATTAACTTGCTTTACTTGAAGACCAAGAAAATAAGTTAATTCTCCCATCATGCTCATTTCATACTTACTTTGCATAAGCTTGGCAAACTTTTGACAAAGTTTTTCATCTGTAGACCCAAATATTATGTCATCTACATATATTTGAACAAGTATTGTAGAGCCATTCACAATCCTATGAAAAAGAGTTTTATCTACAGTACCTCTAGTGAAGTGATTCTCAAGAAGGAACTGCGACAATGTGTCATACCAGGCTCTAGGTGCTTGTTTCAAACCATAGAGTGCTTTGAGGAGAAAGTACACATACTCTGGAAAATCATCATCTTCAAAGCCAGGAGGTTGACTCACATACACCTCCTCTTCCAGTTCCCCATTCAGAAAAGCACTCTTCACATCCATTTGAAAGACCTTGAAATTGGCATGGGCTGCATAGGCTAGGAAAATCCTTATTGCTTCTAGTCTTGCAACAGGAGAAAAGGTTTCATCAAAATCAATTCCCTCTTCCTGTGAGTAGCCTTTTGCAACCAATCTAGCTTTGTTCCTTGTGACTATGCCATTTTCATCCATCTTGTTTCTGAACACCCATTTTGTGCCTATTACACTCCTGTCTTTAGGCTTGGGCACCAGCTTCCAAACATTGTTCCTCTCGAATTGGTTTAGCTCCTCTTGCATAGCCAAAAACCAATCTGGATCTAGAAGTGCATCCTCAACTTTCTTTGGCTCTTCTTGAGACAAAAAGCTACTATATAGACATTCCTCTTGAGTTGCTCTTCTAGTTTGAACTTTTGAAGAAACATCACCTATAATAAGTTCAAAGGGATGGTCTTTAGTCCATTTTCTTGAGGGAGGTAGATTTGCTCTTGAAGAAGTAGCTTCATGATCATGATTGCCTTGATTAGATATTTGTCCTTGAGAAACTCCCCCTGAGTTTGTTGTCCCTAATTGATCACTCCTGGAAGCATTTCTGTGACTGTCAACGGAATGTCCATTTTGACTGTCAACGAAACGCTCATTCTGACTGTCAACGAAATGACCATTTGGTCTATTAGCAGCTATTCTTTTCAATCTTAATGCAGCAATTTCATCTTCACTGCTGCTTTCATCTGTGCTAGATACAACAACTTTGGACTGTTTCTCAATAGTCTTATCATGATCCATTTGTTCTCCTTCCTCATTCTCAAAAGAGAGACTTTCATGGAAACCTTCATCACATAGACCCTGAATTTTGAGATCATCAAAAACAACATGTACAGATTCCATGACAATGTTGGTTCTGAGATTGTAGACTCTGTAGGCTTTCCCTGCTGCATAACCCACAAATATTGCTTCATCTGCCTTTGCTTCAAATTTCCCCAAGTGCTCAGCTTGATTTTTCAGAACAAAACACTTGCAACCAAAGACATGAAGAAAATCCAATAGTGGTTTCTTTCTTTTGAGTAGTTGATAAGGTGTCATTCCCTTGGCCTGATTAATCAAAGAAATATTTTGAGTGAAGCAAGCTGTGTTGACTGCCTCAGCCCAAAAATAAGTAGGTAACTTTGATTCATCTAGCATTGTCCTTGCAGCTTCAATAAGTGTTCTGTTTTTCCTTTCAACTACACCATTTTGCTGTGGTGTCCTTGCTGCTGAAAACTCATGCAATATACCGTTTTCTTCACAGAACACTTTCATGCTTGAATTCTTGAATTCTGTCCCATTGTCACTCCTAATTCTTCTCACTTTGAAATCAGGATGATTGCTTACCATCTTGATGTGATTGATAATGATTTCACTTGCCTCATCTTTGGAGTGCAAAAAGAAAGTCCATGTAAATCTAGAAAAATCATCAACAATCACAAGACAGTACTTCTTCTTTGAAATTGACCTGACATTTACAGGGCCAAATAAATCCATGTGGAGCAACTCAAGCTGTTGAACAATTGATGACTCTGTCTTGCTTTTGAATGATGCCTTCTTTTGTTTCCCTTTTTGACAGGCATCACACAAACCATCCTTGGAGAATTCTACCTGTGGAATTCCTCTAGCAAGATCTTTCCTTACCAAATCATTCATGACTTTGAAATTGAGATGAGATAATTTCTTGTGCCACAACCAACTTTCATCGTTGCCTGCCTTGCTGAAAAGACATGTGATGGTGTCTGGACTTGTGCTGCTAAAGTCAGCAATGTACACGTTCCCTCTTCTAAATCCAGTCATGACCACATTGTTGTTTCCTACCTTAGAAACAACACAGGCTTCTTTTGAAAAAGTAACTAAAAATCCTTTGTCACAAAGTTGGCTGATACTAAGCAGGTTGTGCTTAAGACCATCCACCAATGCAACCTCATCAATGATGACATTCTCTTTTGAAATCAAGCCATATCCCTTTGTGTAGCCTTTGCTTTCATCTCCAAAAGCAATACAAGGGCCAGCTTTTTCCTGAAATTCTGTGAGCAGGGTAGAATCACCAGTCATGTGTCTTGAACAACCACTATCCAAGTACCAAAGATTCCTTTTGTCTCCCTGCACACAACAAACCAAATCAAGTTGATTTTGGTACCCAAGTTTCCTTGGGTCCTGTCTTGTTAGCCTTTGATTTCCCTCTCAGATCATTTTTCACTTGTTTTGATCTTTGAGGGTTGCTCACAGTTTCATTCTCAGCATGCATAGATGGAGGAACAAACATGTTATTCCATGGCATTTGTGGCATGTTAAACATATTCATGTAAGGGTTAGGCACAAATGACATACCAGCATATGGATTTTGATACTGTGCATATGGAGCAAACATGTTAGGCATAACAGGCATTGCAGGTATAGAATCATTCAATGTAGACTTAGGCATTCTCACATTAGCAGGTTTCTTAACAGACTTGCAATTAGCAGATAGATGATTAACACTACCACAATTAACACATGTCTTTCTAGGTGCATATTTATCAGGTGTGTAATTATTGTGCTTGTTAATCCCTACTTTTCCATTTCTGTTATTCTTTTTGTTACCTTTAGTCTCAACTTGAACTTTCTCAAACTTGTCTTTCAATTGCTTGTTAGACAAGTGACCTACATTAGCTCTTTCAACAGGCTTCTCAACTTTCTTTGATTTACTAGACTCACCTTGAACAAAGTTCTTGGTGACAGGACCATACTTTTCATTAAGTCTAGTGAGTTCTACTTTCTTTTTCTCTGTCAACGAAACATCATGATCGGTTGATGGTTCATCTGTCAACGAAACATTGCATTCCGTTGACGTATCAACCTTCAACAAATGATCATTGTTGTTTGTTGACTCTGATTCTGATTCTAAGGTTTCAATAACATACCCTAGTTTCTCCTTGTTCTTTTTCCATGATTGCTCACAGAAAGATTCCACACCTTGAACATTAATGATGTTGCTAGCAACATTCCTGGAATCTTTCCATTTTGCGATCACACTCTGTTCTATCTCTAGTTGTGTTTTAAGAATTTCTTCCCTCTTTAATACTTTCTCAAGTTCCAGCTTAGCATCCCTACTAACACATCTCATTTTCTCAAACTCAATGAGCTGTGCTTCTAACATGGCATTTCTATCACTTAAGAGCAGATTTGATTCTTTAAGCCTTGAATTCTCCTTGGTAAGTGATTTAAGAGTAACACGCAGATTGTATAGTACAGTAGACATTTCATTTACTGCACTATCGCATTCCTCTTTAGAAAGCTCAGAAAGATTAGTAATTGTTACCTGGTTGCTTGAGGAGCTTGCTTCCTGCTCATGATTGTTAGCCATAAGAGCCAAGTTGACATACTCAACATCATCATCAGAATCTTCACCATTACCAGCCCAATCATACTCCTGAGACATGAAAGCCTTTTCTTTTTGCTTGAGAAGTTCAAAGTATTTCTTTTTATAATCAACAGGCTCAAATTTCCTGTTGCCCTTCTCAATCTTGGGCTTTCTGCAGTCTCCAGCAAAGTGACCAAGCATTCCACAATTGAAACATTTAGATTTAGACTTTTTAATCCAGTTACTTTTGTTAGGTTAAAAGTCTCTCCTTGGTGGCCTTGCTTCTGAGTTTCTCTTGAACTTGAACTTAGAGAATTTTCTTGACAGAAAAGCAATGTGTTCATCAATCTCATCTAAGTCATCCAAGTTGGCTGGTTCTGATTCTTCTTCCTCTGTCATCTTGCCTTTTCCCTTGCTAACATCACTTCTACAACTAGCTCGACTAGTTGTGGCTTTTGCAGCTTCCTCATTGTCATCTTCCAGTTGGTTCACAGATGCAATCAATGCAATAGATCCACCCTTCTTCTGTACCTTCTCAATTTCTTCATCTTGCTCCATTTCCAACTCATATGTCTTTAATGTTCCATACAGCCTTTCAAGAGTGTAATCTTTGTACTCTTGAGTGTTTCTTAGAGAAACAGTCATAGGCTTCCATTCTTTTGGAAGAGCTCTTAGAAATTTAAGGTTTGAATCCTTAGTTTGGTAGATTCTCCCATACAACTTTAATCCATTCAGAAGCTTTTGAAACCTACTAAACGTGTCATTTAGGGTTTCACCAGCTTTAAAGTGAAAGTGCTCATATTGTTGTATAAGGAGTTGCATTTTGTTCTCCCTTACTTGCTCAGTTCCTTCACATAGTGTTCTGACAGTGTCCCATACTTCTTTGGAGGTTGTACAGTTTATGACATTGTCAAACATCTCTTGCTCCAAACCATTAAACAGAATGTTCATGGTTCTTTTATCTTTATGGACTTCTGCAACATCTTCAATAGTCCATTCTGAGACAAGTTTTGGAATTTCCACATCAGGAGCATCATCTGGCAGTCTAACTCTAGATGCAAACTTCATGGGAACGTGTGGACCTTTCTCAATGCAGTCTACATACCTCTCGTCCATAGACATGAGATGTAAATGCATCTTTACTTTCCAGTGAAAGTAATTGTCCTTATCAAGAACTGGTATCTTCACACCTGCATCCTTCTTCACCATGGTTTCTGTTTTGGTCTTGATCTTTAAACTTCTTGTATGTTAGAAGCTTGCTCTGATACCAATTGTTAATCCCAAATGACCTAACAGAATTGTAGAAGGGGGGGGGGGGGGTTGAATACAATTCTTGATATTTTCTTAAACTTAAAACACTTATAAATAAAACTGAACTGAATAAGTAAAAACACAAGATATAAATAATTCAGTTGGATTGTTTGATGATCCAACTGAAGTGTTTTTATTTCGGAAATAATCTGTGATACAAATGTACACAGCTGCTCAGTTACTAGATTTGTAGAGAAGAAAATGCTCTCAAAAATAGCTAATACAATCTATTTGTTTTTCTTCCCTTATCCTATTTTAACTGCTACACTTGGTTATATATTCCCCAAGTTTACAATACTATTTTTTGTTACACTTAAGTACACTAAAGGTAACCGCCAGTAGCTTGCTTTTCATTCCTTTTGTCCAGTGGTCCTTGGAGATCCTTGTCTTTTGTCTTCATGCTTATTCTGATCCCACTAAAGAACCCAATTGGGAATTGGAATGTTTCCTTATTTCCAGTGACCATTTTAATGGCTCCCAATGCAAATGCACACTTCTACATCTCCTTTTGATCTGTCAGAAAGCTGTCACTATCACTTTGTCAACTATACAGAAGAGCAATAATGATCCGTTGATGGCAGGAGAATGTATTTCGTTGATAGCTTTATTCTTCATTCCGTTGATGGTGTATCCTTGTTTCGTTGATAGAGTAATCTTCATACCGTTGACATGTCTTCACTTAGGCAAAATTACAAGGCATGATATACTTACAATTAACCAACCTATTTTGCCTATCTAGTACTTAGTCAACATGACTTAGGAAACCTATCTAATACATACATCAAATGCATATCAAACTGTGAAGTATTGTACAGTGCAATTGCTACAACACTCATTCCGTTGATGAGCTTCCTGTCAACGAAACACTGCAGAGCATGCCATTCCGTTGACAGTTACAAAATGACTTAATACAAAATCTACTAAGTGTTTTTATAATTATCATCAAGAACAACATATTCCTAACAGAAGTTAATAAGGAATTTTTTGAAAAATCGAAAATTTTCAGAATAATGTTTTCCAACTCTAAATTAATAAGGCCTTCGTAGCTAGGTAGGCTTGGTTATTATACCTGATTGTTCTTGGTCACTGAATTTCATCTAATAATCTGTAGTTATGTAATTACTATCTGTGTGATCTCATAACTAAAGATTCTGTAGCTTGTCATAAGTTTTAAAAATTTTGTGCTATCCCCTGTGAATGATGTTTAAGTTTTTGCAGTCCTGGGCTCCTTTACTTTATCTGTGTTGGTGCAGTTGGACAACTATTACCCAGCTAGTGCACCATGGAATGCTATATGTTCTTATTGGGTATACAAGAGAAGCAACTGAAACAGAGCTGGCACTTGCAGCGCATCAGGGCAAGTATATGGCTTCTATAGTGAAGAGGCTTACATGAACTTGAAGTAATCTAGCTATAAAATATTTGGGAATGGAAGTGTGTTCACTTGGGGTCTATACTATTCTTTATGTATTGGTTTGTATTTTGCTCTAGCTACATGGTCTATAATTGTAGGGCCAGTTGTGACTCTGCAATGGTTTCTCTATGATACTATTAAAGTACTCAGTGGACTCTAAGTGCATTTTGTAATTTTGTAATTCTTACTGTTGGTTAATAACTTAACACTTACTTGGTCAGTGTAACCCGCTTTTTCAATGGGTGTCTTAGTGCCCTGACTGTTAGCATCAAATCCATCATCTTTGCTAACATTTGCGCTCCAACTACGCTTCCTTTTATTCATAATCTGCAATATTGAAACAACATTAAGACTCTGACTAAGCTTCTATCAGTTACTTAAGAGTAACTAAGTAAAATCATTACAGTTGTTAGTGACCTGACTATTAGGAGCAAAACCATCCCCTTTGACAACATTAGCACTCTTACTACGCTTCCTTTTGTTTTCAATCTGCGATATAGGTTTCACGGACTACACAAGTAATATATACCATTACACTTGTTAAACCAAAAAAGTCTTAAATGAAAAGCTAAAAAAAAAAAGCAAAAAACAAAGGGAAAAAACTAAGAACACACAGAATGCTTAGTGACCTGACTGTTAGGAGCACAACCATCCTCTTTGCCAACATTTGCACTCTGACGGAGGGTTTTTTTTTCGCAACCTACAATATAAAAAAAATGCACCATACTGAGTAATCTATGAATATACATAGAAACAACTTAAAATTAAAGTATAAATTTTAATTCAGAACTTCACCTGAGCAAAGCCATCACAACCAACACTTAAACCCCGTTTCTTTGGACTCGCAAATTGAGAAAAACCAATATCCTTATCAGCAATAACCCCGTCATCAGGACTTGCACCACTGCTAGGTTTCATTGGACTCATCAACTACATTAGAACCACATTCTACAAGTTATTCCACTTCATACACAAACAATGACCACACACAATGACCAGAAACACAAAGAACATCACTCTTTCGCAGAAAACCAAAAGGGGAAATGAAACCCCTAATTGATACACAAATTTCTAATTGTTCACAAGACTCCTAATTGTTCACAAGACTCCTGACACGAATATACAAACACAAGCACAAAACATAAAAGGGGGATGAAAAACATACACGAATAGATACACGAAAGAGGAATAGATACATACATTCACAAGAGATGATAGTTTTTTCATCTTCATTCACAAGAGATGCTAGTTTACTGAGATTTGCCGCTTGATTTAGACTACAATTCGCCGCCGCTTACTGAGAGAGAAAAAAATCCTAATTTGTGTCTTCCAACCCCATCCCGCTACTTTGTCCCTGTATTTATATTTTTCACAAAAATAATTAGAAATAAAGGAATAATGTACATTTAATAATAACGTACATTTACTAATATATTATATTCACCTTCAAAAAAAAATAATGTACATATAATAATATACTATATAAAAAATAATATATATGTTAAGATAAAAGTTACCTACATAATAAAAAAACATTAATCAGAGGAATTATCATAATCATCTCCAAAATTTTTACTATCTTCTGTTTGTGAAGATTCGTTTTCTTCGAATTCATATTCTATTTCTTCCTCCGGAGTTCCGTCATCATCATCTAAATCTACTTCAATTCCACTTTCATCATTTAAATGTGTGGGAATATCCTCCGTACTAATATCATTAAGATGTGTAGGAATATCATCCTGGAACGGCTCTTGGTAGGATATTGGAGTTTGTGGAAGTTCAATAAGTGACCGGGCCTTTACTTTGCATACAACTAACCAATCAACCTTGTCTCGTTTAAGACTTGGATAATTACAAAAGTAAACTTGGAAGGCCTGCATTGCTAGTACAAATGGTTCGTACACCCTCAATCTCTTTCTTTTATTGACCTCAACTATGTTATAACGTGGATGAATTCTTGTTCCAACATTAATTGTAGGATCGAACCATTCACACTTAAACAAAACTGTTTTCTTGGCTGGAAAACGAGGATACTCAACAATCAAAATCTCTTCAACTATTCCGAAGTAATCATTAAATGTCTCGCTAAAATTCGACCCTTTGATGCATACTCCACTATTGAATGTTGACCTATCTGCCCCATATTCTCGAGTGTGAAATTTATACCCATTCACATAGTAAATTGGTACCGACTTAACCGAACGAAGAGGTCCAAATGAAATATCCCGAATATATTCATTCGGAACCAACGATGGATCTTGAGCCTGAAATTGTTAGTAGTGACTATTAGAATACGAAATATGCAGTAAATAGTTATCTAATAGTAATTATAAAAGTACCAATTAACTTACATAATGCTTAAACCATATTGCAAAATTACTTTCCAAGCACCGATCAACTTCAACACTAGTTATATGTGGATTGTGCTCCCGAAGTTGATTTATGAAAATCCTGATTACACAAAAAACAAAAATCAGATATTTGACTAATATTCATTAATGGGGACAAATAAGTGTGTGCTAAAAAATAAACCTACTCAGTATATGGTGCAACTTCTGGACAATTAAACAAGATATAATTGTGAGCTGCTATATATTCTCGATCATCAAGATAACGAGTACTGACACTCCCATGTGAACGACCAGGATGAGAAAATATAGAAATGTTTCCCCCAAAATTCTCTCTAGCTCCACTAGAATCGTTTCTAGGAACTTTTCTGTGTCTTGTCTTAACATGTTGCTTAAAGTAGTGTGAGCAAAAAGTGGAATCTTCTTCAACCAAAAAAGCATTGCATATCGATCCTTCAACCCGAGCTTTATTTTTCACATTATTCTTCAAGTGACGTAAAAACCTTTCGAAAGGATACATCCAACGATATTGTACAGGACCTGCAACGAGTGCTTCATATGGCAAGTGCACCAAAAGATGTTCCATGGAGTCGAACAATGACGGTGGAAAGATGCGTTCTAACTTGCAAAGTATAACCGGAATTTGTTCTTGAAGTTTATGCATATCACTTATCTTTAAAGTAGTTGATGTGAGATCTCTGAAGAAAAGGCTTAATTCTGTCACAGCCTCCCAAACATTATTCGGAAGAAATTCCCGAAAAGCAATCGGAAGAAGTCGTTGCATAAACACGTGACAATCATGACTTTTCATTCCAAATAACTTGTATTTCTTCATATTGATGCAACGCCCCATATTTGACACATATCCATCTGGAAATTTCAGCTCTTTCAACCATGTACACGTACACTTTTTCTTTTTCCTTTTTATCCAAGCTATAACATGCTTTCGGATACTTTTGTGTCGACTCATCTTTTGCTAGTTTGGGTCTCCGACAAATCATTGCAATATCTTCTCTTGCCTTTGAATTATCTTTGGTTTTTCCTTCAATGGCCATGATAGTGTTGAAGATATTTTCAAAGACATTTTTCTCGACATGCATAACGTCGAGATTATGTCTAATTGATAATGTCCTCCAATATGGTAAATCCCAAAAGATGCTTCTTTTTTTCCATCCACAATTGTAAGCTTTAATGACTCTAGCATTATGCTCATCACTTCCCAATTCAGTAACTTTCATCAAACCAAGTGACTCAATTTCTTGCAATACATCTTCACATGTTCGCACTGGTGGGGCAGATTCAGTCACTGTCTTTCCCTTGGTAAACCAGTTTTTATTCTTTCGAAATGGATGATTGGTCGGTAAAAACTTTCGATGATTATCAAACCATGTAGTCTTTCCACCATGTGAAAGATTATAAGCATCATGATCATGAGCACAATGAGGACAAGCTAAATGACCAGCAGTTTTCCATCCAGACAACATTGAATAAGCAGGGAAGTCACTGATAGTCCACATCAATGCAGCTCGCATACGAAAATTCTGTTTTAAAGAATTATCCCAAGTCTCCACACCAACTTCCCACAACTCTTTTAACTCGGCAATCAATGGTTGAAGGAACACATTTATCTTCTGTTTTGGATTTTTTGGTCCAGGCACAAGTACAGACAGAAACAAGTACTGTTCTTTTAAACACATCCAGGGAGGCAAATTATATGGAGTCACTATAATAGGCCAAGAAGAATATTGTCTACCAGTTTCACCAAATGGTTGAAATCCATCAACAGAAAGTCCAAGTCTAACATTTCTCGTCTCTGAGGAAAATGATGGATGTGCTCTATCAAATTGTTTCCATTCCTCTGAGTCTGAACAATGGCGCATCACACCTTCTTCTTGATAATGTTCCGCATGCCATCTTATATGGGTTGCAATAGTAGGCGAATCATATAACCTTTGCAATCTTGGTGCCAATGGAAAATAGATCATCCTCTTAAAAGGATTTTTCTTTTTCTCCTTCTTGGATCTGTTGAGTCTTGATTTGTATCTCGCATGTGAACAAAATTTACAAGACTCCATATTGATGTCTTCACCCCAATATATCATACACCCATTAACACAACAATCAATTTTCTCGGAAGGAAGCCCCAATTCTTCCATGTACTTCTTCGTACTGTAAAAGCTATCAAAAAATGTATTATCTTGAGGCAAGACGCCTTTGAAGAACTGTGATGTCTGATCAAAACATGCCTCTGACCAATGATGATTCGACTTCAAACTCAACATCTGAGCCATGGCAGACAGCTGAGAAGTTTCACAACCTTCATACAACTCCCTCTTAGAAGA
This sequence comes from Heracleum sosnowskyi, assembly GCA_030848705.1. NCBI lineage: Eukaryota > Viridiplantae > Streptophyta > Magnoliopsida > Apiales > Apiaceae > Heracleum > Heracleum sosnowskyi. Next base: position 120,320,859 of record CM061236.1, on the reverse strand, counting down.
GTCTAAAATATCATACAACTTCTGTACTTCTGGATTTGGCATCTCTGGATTAAAACTCGGACCAGCGGCATCCATCACCATGTTGTAAATTAGGTTGTCCTCGTCTCTTCTATCTTGAGTATTGGAATAATGTGTGGATGATGGTTCTCCACTTTGTCTAACAACATATGGCTCTCCGTGTCGATCCCACTCGTAATAATCTCTTACAAATCCTTTCTTCAATAAGTGCAGTTTTACTGTCTCTGCATTCCAGAATTTAATATTCTTGCAATTGAAGCATGGACATTGAATGTTTATCCCATCCAAGGACGAGGGTCGAGATATTGCATATTCCATAAAGTTTTCCACCCCGTTTACAAATGCCGGATTTAAGCATCCTTGGCTATCTAGCCTTTGATACATCCAAGCTCGATCATTATTCATATTGAACTTTCTAATCATCTGAAAAAAATAAAACATTCATAACTAAAAAGTTTATTCATGCAACTAAACTAACTAGCATTAGTAATGTGGCAAAAAAAACTAACATTAATGAGATTATGGAAAGATACTAATTACTTTATGGAAAGATAATATGGCAAGTATTTAGCAAAATAAATAAATAAATAATATGGCAAGTCTCGAACTACTCCCACCACTCGCGTGGGGGAGCATAAGCGGGAAGCCAAAATTACAAAAACATGTGCGGCACACATTGAAATTGTAGGCGGGCATTGAAATCAACTGAGTAATAACTTGCATTTACAATTTGCTTAACTAAAAAAAACATGCTTTTACAACAAATCAACCATGTTAAATATATTTTCACATACATTAATTAGTTAATGTTAATAAAGTTACTAATCAAAGAAATTAATTAAGAATTAAAATACAAAATGAGAGAATGTAGAATAACTAACCTTATAATTAGCAAATTAATTATGCTGTGTGAAACTCTTAATTTGCTAGAATATTGAAGAAAAAGCAGCTCCGCACCGGAGGAGAAGAACAAAAACTAGATTTGAGTGATTTTTTGAGAAATAAAGCACCGGTAATTAAGAATGTAGATGGAGGTAGTTGTCAATAAATTCAAAAGGTGACCCTACCAAGGGATTAGTAACGGAAATAGTGTAACCGATCTAGAATTATAACGCTTTAGTAACGGAACTAAAACGATTTAATAACGGTAATTTATTAACAGAACTAAAACGATTTAATAACGGTAAAAATGTAGCCGATCTACAATACTTTTATAATGGATCGGCAACCAACTGCTAATAGAACTACCAATGGAAGCACCAACATATATATCCGTTATTAATTCCTTAGTAATACATGTGCAGCCTGTTGTTAATTTGTTACAACCCCGATGGTAAAATTATGTTGGCAGTCCGTCGACAAGCTATTGGCAAGTTTGGGCGGGCAATTTTGGCGCCTTTTTTTCTCAACGGATTTTTCCGTTGGCAAAGATTCATTACTGAACCGTTAGCGGTCTGTTGAACCGTTAGCGGTCTGTCGCTATATCCTTGCCTTCTCAACCACGTGAAATGTGTCACTAATCCGTTAGTAATTACCAACAGACATTTTTCCATTGGTAACTTCCGTTGTTAGAATTGGATATTCTTGTAGTGGAGGTTCTATGTATCAACTCTCTAAATGATCTCTGGAATATTCCGTAGAATCTATATAAAGCATATTTCACATCATATGTAAAATAACTTATCAATCAGAGGAATCAAATTAAGGACTATAAAAGTCTTCCATCTTTTTTTCTTAGAGCTCTGCAGTAGCAACTAGCAACTCATTTTGATTCCTTCAATGCTAATTCATTTAGGAAGTAAACCTGTCCTGGTTGTCTCTTCAGCTGCTACAGCTAGAGAGATTTTGAAAATCCATGATCTGGTTTTCTCAGACAAGCCTAGATCAAGCATCTCCAATCGACTCTTCTATAATGGCAAGGATGTTGCGCTTGCTTCTTATAGTGAGTATTGGAGACAGGTAAAAAGTATGTGTGTTCTTCAGCTCCTAAGTAGCAAGAGGATCCAGTCATTTCGGAATGTTAGAGATGAAGAAGTAGCTCTTTTGATCCAACGTATCAAAGATTCCCCTTCAAAAGTAATCAATTTAAAAAACTTATTCGCAACACTTGCTAATAATATAGTGTGTCGTGTTGCGCTGGGAAAGAAATACGAAGGTGGTAGAGGGGTTGCATTCAAGAAGCTGCTTGAGGAATTGTCTGAGTTGTTAAGTTATTCTGGTCTAGGTATTTATATACCATGGTTGTACTGGGTTGATAATTTTAAAGGTGTGAAGAGAAGGGTGGAGAAAGTAGCAAATGAACTTGACGATTTTCTAGAAGGTGTTGTAACAGATCACATTATTGCATTGGAGAATAATGGTGCTGTCAACCAAGATTTCGTGTCCATCTTGCTTGAGAATTTGAAAAAGAAGACAGATAATGGCTTTTCTATTGATAAGGAATGCATCAAAGCCGTTACCATGGTAAGTAATTTTAGCTCTCTCCCTGCTCTAGCATTCTTACAATCAATCATTGGTATAATGCAGTAAACCTGATTCATTAACATTCTATATACATCCATTATATGTAGGATATGTTTACTGCTGGAACAAATACAACATCATCAACTTTAGAGTGGACAATGGCCATGCTTATGAAAAATCCGGACATCATGGATAAATTGCAGAATGAGGTGAGAAATATAAGCAGAGGCAACACAAGAATATTGGAGGATGATCTACAAGACATGCAATATTTGAAAGCAGTAATCAAAGAAAGTATGCGAATAAACACACCAACTACTCTGCTTTCTAGAAAAGCCAGGGAGGACGTGAAAGTAATGGGATATGAGATAAAAGCTAGGACACGAGTATTCATAAATGTGTGGGCAATAGCCAGAGACCCTACCTTGTGGGACAACCCAGAGGAGTTTTGGCCAGAGAGATTCTTAAATAATCCGATCGATTATAAAGGCCTTCACTTTGAGTATCTTCCATTTGGAGCTGGCAGGAGGGGTTGCCCAGGCATTCAGTTTGGCATGGCAGTTAACGAGCTGGCTTTAGCAAACGTTGTGAACACGTTTAATTTTTAATTGCCTGATGGAAAAACAACAGAGGATCTGGACATGGCTGGTGCAACAGGAGTATCTGTTGGTAAAAACATATCCTCTACTGGTGGTTGCAAACCAGCATTTCTATTAACTGTATATCCTCTAAAAAATCTCTTTCATTATCTGGAAGTTGTGCAACAGGATTGAGTGGATGCGCTTAATCTTGATGAATAAAAATAATCTTTCGTAGATCTATATAAATATTATATCTGATGTTTTTCGCATCGGAAGATGAACTTTTACATACTTATTTAGATACAAATAGATAATTTATCCCCTAAAGCAGTAGAGCCTTTGTGCAATGAACAAAGAAATGGTATAACCTAGAACTCACTGTATAGTCTGGGCCACTCCATAGAGCTTGTGTATTCACTTGCAAAATCATGAATATGATTAAAATGAGCTGAAATTCTATCTGAACTTATTTGATATGGAAACACAAAATTGAGATAATATAAAACACCCTTTATTATGATCTTTTTGTTATGTAGTACTCAAAAGCATTGGTATCAAAAAATTATCAATTCACGAAAAGTGTTATATATAAACTTATCTATAATAACAAAAATATGAATTATGACTACAAATAGGAAACAAATATGCTACATTAAATTGTATTTTTTGTTGAATTCCAAAAATAACATTATTAACAAAAAAGGAAATGAAATAGTAAACACCTGAATCTGAAAAGTAGGAAACAAATACGTTATAAGTATGATGATCCCTCCCTGCGTCCCAATTTACACCAACGCATCTTGCATCTCTCACCATACCACAACAACAAGTTTCCATACCACAGCAAGGAGTTTATAGTAGGTATCGATCAAGCAATGGCAGGAATTAAGGTTCACGGAGTCAAAGTGTCAACATGCTCCCAGAGGGCTTTCGCAACACTCAACGAGAAGGGTCTTGATTTTCAGCTTGTTCCCGTCGACATGCAAAATGCTGAGCACAAAAAGCAACCTTACCTTTCCCTCAATGTAAGGGTCTTGATTTTTAGCTTGTAGCGTTATTTTTTTGTCACTCATCGTTGACAAATATCTACTGACATGCATCAACATATCGACTGCAGCCATTTGGTCAGATTCCAGTGCTCGAAGATGGAGATCTGAAAATCTTCGGTAAGATCAATTTATTTTCTCATTTGTCTTGGCTACTGATTTGATCTATTTAGTCATGTAGCTGCGCCTGCATTGACAGTCTGACAATACCTTAAAAACGTTATTTGGAATATCAATGTTATATATAGAACTTCATTTTTGTATGATAAGTTTTATATTTTGGGGGCAGAATCAAGGGCAATAACTCAATATATTGCTTATGCTTATGCGGATAAGGGGAATCCACTGGTAGTTCAAGATCAGAAGAAAATGGCCATAGTGTCAGTGTGGATGCAAGTAGAAGCCCAACATTTTGATCCTCCTGCTTCAAGAATAGGTTGGGAGCTAGTATACAAGCCAATGTTTGGCCAGCAAACAGACAATGCAGCTGTGGAGGAGAATGAGGCCAAGTTGGCCAAGGTTCTCGATATATATGAAGCACGACTAACTGAATCAAAGTACTTGGGTGGAGACTGCTTTACCTTGGCTGATCTGAACCATCTCCCCGCCATAAAGATCTTAATGGGTACTCCGTCAAGTAAGCTGTTCGAGTCGCGCTCTCATGTGAAGGCTTGGTGTGATGATATTCAGGCACGACCGTCATGGCAGAAGGTTATCTCAATGTGAATACTAAATTCTGATTTGATCATCAGTGTCTCGTACGTGTCTGGGAGTTTTCATTTTGTCTTTCGATGTCAAGAAGTTTGTCTAGTGATTGTCCTGTTACATGGCCATCAGAAATAAATGTTCTGGTTTTTGTTCCACTGTCAAATATTTTTGAGTTTGCAACATCACATATTCACATACATCTTGATACACATGTCACTGACCAAAGCAAGACCAAAGCAAAAGCACTAGCATATGGAATTGGTTATTGCTTTTATCTACTGTCATAAAATTTCATGATACGACCTATTAATCCTTTTTCTTTTTGTAGTATTTATACACAGGCATGCATCCACCTTTTTTTTAGGGAACCTTTTTTATAATATTATAGATAAAGCATACAAAACCGTATGCGGTCCTATGGAACTATAGGACCAGAAGAATACAATAAGACAAGTTCACGACACAAGACCCGGTTCACTAGAAAAAATAGAATACAAGATTAACAAAACAATCTTGCATTATCCTTCTTCATCTTTATCAGCAGCCCCCGATCTCATGTCACCTCCATCTCCCCTTGGTCCACTTGGTCAGGTCGAACCACCCGATCCCTTCCAGAAACAAATTGACTCCCAACATGGTCCCGTGCACTTCATGTCCACCATGCCCTCCAGAACCACTATGTCCAAACCCACTCCCACCATGTCTACCATGACGACCATGATCTTCGCATTCAGGAACATTCCTCAGGTACTGTTCATGTCTAAATTCATGTCTAAGAGTGAAAAAGCGGAGGTCAGTTTCATCAAAATCAAGACCATCAAGAGAGGCAGGGTAGCCCAAGAAGTTGGCAGCTTTGAAGATCGTCATATCATGTTTACAAGAGGAGTAACGAGTCGCTCTTAATCTGGAAGTGCTTTTGTAAGACACCCGGACTGGAACATTAACCAATTTGGATGCATCATCCAAGATTTCTACCCAGATATAGGTGGGTTTATGTCGTTGAGTGTTAAGCTGAATCAAAATCCGCTTAGCACCATCATCTTCCAATGCCCTGGATGGTTGGTCAAAGCATATAGGCTTGAGAATAGCACTAGCCACATAACTGATATCATCCTGATATCTCAAAGTAAGGGGAACATTGTACATGGTGACCCAAGCTAGAAAAATGGGAAACCATATCAGTAAGGGAGAACCCCAGTCTATCCTGCCAATTGGTAACAATCATAACACTATCTCTAAAGACAATTTTCCCTAGCTCAAGGGCTGTCAACATGCTTTGTTCATTCGAAAAAACAAATTCATAATAACCCAGATCATTATAAGTTGTTTTCTTCAAGTCATCCCGTCTTAAAAAGGCACAAGACCTCACAAAAATGTGAGTAAGAGTATCCCCAATCAGGTAGCCAATCAAGGACACCTTATCTAGATCAATTTCAATAACATCCTTACCATCCTCGGTAAGATTCACATTCTCATTCACATTTGCAATTATCTCATTAACATCAATAACAGTCTCATTCAAATTCAGGTTCACATTTGTCATATTAAACGAATTAGACGAACTAATACAAGAGTCATAAATGACTGAGGGCCTAGCAACATTAACATTCAAGGTCTGAGATTTATTAGTAGGAAAGAAAACAAACCCATTGTCATCCACGCATCTATTGAAAAGAGAGTGTTGAGTAGGGTAGTAATATGGCACTCCAGCCGCAAAATCAGTTGATGTTTCATTCCTTCGCTCCCCATTCATTGAATTGTTCTCTCCAAGTTTGCCAAGTCACACCGCTCCCGTCCTTGCACTATAGTGCTCAGATCTGGTTCCAGAGAAGAAGAAGGAAGAGAGGTATTAGAGCCCAAGGGGGGCAGGACCCTCTTTCCTTTGGAATCTCCAGACGTCACTCTTGAATTACAATTCAAGGAAGTTTCATCTAAGAAGTCAAGGTGAGAGTCTTCGATTACATCAAAGGGAACCGAATCCCCAGAAGGGGATTCATTCCAAGTCAAAGCTCCTTCATCCGATTCTGAGGAATCAGGGGATGAAGGAGTGAAGTGGTGAAGAAGGGACATGACAAAGTAGCCAGAGAAGAGAGAAAAATAGGAGAGGAATGAAGGGGGTGAAGAGAGACAGGGGAGAGAGAGGAAGCAATTATGGTTAGAAGAGGGGGAAAGAGTAAGAGAGGAAAAGGAAGAAAGTCTATAGACTCTCATTTGTTAAGTTCTGGCATGCATCCACCTTTGATACCACTATAATAACAATTTTCATCCACTTCACCAATATCAACATCATCACTATCAACAACAATTTCCACCAAGGATTAAGGAAGTTCTTGAACGATCCAACAAATAGATGGTGTCGATTGTGGCGTGTATGTTTGCAAATATATTAATGGGAGATTGTAAAGCATAATGTAACATAAGATCTAAAAGAGATAACTTCAACTCAACAAAGGACAAGACAGACAATAATATTAACTGAAGCACAGGAATCCAGAATCAAAGAAGAAAAGGTAAACACAAAAAATCAAAATACGTTATGTATTCTTGAAGTCCGTAAACAGGTCACGGAAAGAAGTTCATGAAAATGTTCAAGCCTCAGTGACAACAAAAGAAACAAGACTTTCAAGACGACAGAAGTATGTGAATGATTTAGGGTTCAGTACCACGGGATTCCAGTGATGAAGCAACCAGAAGGACAAGGGACGTATCAGCAGCAATGTATTGAAGACATAAAATAAGAATTGATCAAGTGTTATTCATCTGTGAACCAGACCAGTTGCACTAGGTGACGGCACTGAAAAGATCAAGTTGTTTTATCGTCTCAGAAGAAATTGATACAGTCTATTTCTTAAACACCCAGAAGCTCAGTGGAATCATTTATGGACTAAAGACAAGAAAGAGAAATTCGATGGTTTTTCTAATTGAAAAACTATCGAATGGTAGTTGAAATGATTAATTAAAAACCAAAGTAAATTAGTTTGGCATCCGATAGTTTTGATTTAAAAACTATCGAATGACAAATTAATTTATTTAATTCGATGGATTTTTATTCATTCGATGGTTTTTTATTATGGGAGCAGGTGAAAAGAATTCCTTTTCTGAAAGGTTGATGAAGATCCAACGGCCAGGATTGTTTCTACAATTCTCATTCGATGGTTTTTCAAAACAGACTACAATTAATACAGAGAGAAGATTGTGTCTTCTTCAGTTAAGGTATTCAACACAGACACATAACTGAGAGAGAGAAGAGCCGGAGAAAATTACCAGAGAAATTAATAGTGCTCAGAACTTGATTATTGTTTTGTATTTGTGTTATCTTAAACTCATTGACGCTAATCTACGGATTAGAAATTGTAGCACCCCTCGAGGTTTATATTTATAAAAAGATATATTCCCCGAAACTTGATTTGGTTTGGTGTGTTTGATTTCGTTATAGAACTGAAAGATTAATCCGCGAACGAAATTAAATTATTTGTGAGTATCGTATTCAACCCCCCCCCCTTCTACGATACTTTGGACCTAACAATTGGTATCAGAGCTACTTGATTGATATACAAATCAGATCCGGTGAATGAGACCAAAATCAAACGTAGCGTGAAAATTCGAAGCAAATTTTTTAACTTTCAAAATTTTTCATTTAATTGGAATTTCTTGAATTTTAAACAATTTGAAATTTTCAGAAACCATGAGTGCTCCAAAGACAACCGCTGGTATTAAAGTTCCCCCATTTACTAGAGATGATTTCGGTTTGTGGAAGATGAAGATGTTGTTATTTATCAAGGCATCTAATCCGTTGTATATTGGCATATTAGAGAACGGACCGTTTGTACCGATGAAACCAGTTAGTGAATCTACAGCTCCTGATGGTAGCAGGATTCCTTCAGGCACCCAACCTAAGGATATAAGTGAATTTACAGATTCTGACAAAGAACTGATTCGATTGGACACCGGTTTAATGTTGATATTGGCGGACTCCGCGGACAAGGAAATGAGCTATCAATTGATGAACTGTACAAGCGGGAAACATATGTGGGATACCATTAACCTAATAATGGAAGGAAATGAAGACGTGCAGGAAAACAGATTGGACATTCTGACTTCTCAATATGAAGCGTTTAGGTCCCTGCCAGGAGAAAGTATAACTCAGGTCTTTGAGAAGTATACTAAGCTCCTCAATGAATTGGCAATGAAAGGAAAGACCTATCCACTGAGAGAATCGAACAGGAAGTTCATGATGACGCTGCCCCATCATGTAGAACACAAGTCATCATCCATTAGGGAAAGAATTGACTTCACAAAGATGTCATTAGAGATGATCTATGGCAAGTTGAAGACCTATGAGATGGAACAGGAACAAAGGGTGATAATCTACGGATCAGGGACAGTGGACAGCAAGCACAATGCACTTGTGAGATCAGCAGCACTTGTAGTGGATGAACCAATAACTTCTGAGATTCAGGTTCAAACCCAAAGAGCTGGAAAGGAGGTGATAATAGAAGCAGAAATGGATTCTGTGAATCTGGGTGTTGATGAAAGTGATTACTACACCCTAGAAGAGCTTGAGCAAATGGAAGACAAAACCATGGCGTACTTAGCTGCAAAGTTTAGTCATATTCGTTTCAAGAGAAACCCTAAGTACAAGTTCAAGGGCTCAACCAACAGATTCCAGAAGAGCAATTATACACCTAGTACAGGCTTTAAGGGAGGCTACAAGACTGGCATGATTGATAGAAGCAAATCAAGATGCTATAACTGCAATGAGTTAGGACATTTCGCCACTGAATGCCGGAAGCCTCGTCAAGCAAGAGACATGAAAGATGTCTATGGAAAGAAGGATTCTTATGATGAGTTGAAGAAGGAGAATGCCAAGCTTAAACAGCAGTTGGAGGCATTCTCTAGAAAGCAGAAAGGGAAGGCTTACATAGCAGAGGGAAAGCACTGGGATGATACTGATTCGGATGAAGAGGAGGAATATGTAAATGTTGCTCTAATGGCTGACTCTTTAGAGGAATCACCTCAATCATCTCAGGTACCTATCTTAACTACAATTGATATATCTAATTCTGAGTACAAGAAAACTGTGCAAGATCTTAGTGTAGAATTGTTTAATGTACACACAAGCATGCTAACATCTGAAATGGAAAATGCTAAACTAGTTCTTAAGATTAAAAAGCTAGAATCTAAAAATGAAGAACTAGAGCTTGTAGCTGTAACATTAGAAGATCTTAAGCAAAAGAATGCGTACTTAGAGAACAAGGTCAAGTGTAATGATGAGATAGAGACTATCCTCAGGAAGCAGATTTCAGATCTAGATTTGAAGCTGAATGCTTTTAAGAATTCCGCTCTAGTGGCTAAGGAAATCATTGATACTCAGGCCGTAGAGAATAAAACTGCTATAGGATTTGACTATAACAAGAAAGCTGGTAAGAAGATTTTGGAATTCCCTGTGACACCTTCAGTTGTCAAAAGGAATACTCCACATGTTCTTAAGAATGTTGATTGTCCAGTTTTTGTTAAGCCGTTTCCACCTCTCTTTTATGAGGATGATCTTTTCATAGCTCAAGAATTGCTTGAGGAGGATTTAGTGAAGGAAAAAGAGGTAAAGACTAAGTTACCTAGGAAATCAGTAAAGAATGTATTATCTAAACCTGATTTACCTAAAACTGAAGTAGGTTCCTTAGTTAGTAATGTTAAAAAGAACAGGAATGGGAGGAAAAAGATTGTTAATCAGGAATTGGTTCCATCTTCTCCCATTGCATCTAGGAAGTTGTGTTCTATTTGTAATTCTGCTGGACACCTTACACATGCATGTAAAAAGGTTAAAGTAGAAACTGCTAATACTTCTGAAATGCATAACATGTCTGACATGCCTGATAATCATGAACCCTGTGGAAATAAAGAGTGTTTGCTATGTAAGTACAACATCATGCATGCTTATTTTAAGTTGATGTCTGATAATAGCAATAGCACTGATAATGTTAAATCCACAGATACTATGAATATCAAACAGGGTAAGACTAAATTAAATGTTACTCCTGTTAAATCATCTAAACCTTCAGGACCCAAACAATTTTGGGTACCAAAGTCCGCTTAATCAATCTGTGATTGCAGGGTAAGGTTAAAAGCTCAAAGGTTGTGTGGATTCTGGATAGTGGCTGTTCTAGACACATGACAGGTGAAGAGTCCCTGCTTACAGAGGTGGTTAAGAAGACCGGCCCGATTGTAACCTTTGGAGATGACAGCAAAGGATTCACTACGGGATATGGTAAATTGAAAGCTGGAAATGTCATCATTGAAAACATCTCTCTTGTTGAAGGATTAAAGCACAATCTTCTAAGCATCAGTCAGTTCTGTGATAAAGGCTACAATGTAGATTTCCGAAAGGACAGGTGCTTGATCACCAACAGAAAGGATGAGAAGCTTACTCTACTGGGAGTGAGAAAAGGAAATTTGTTTATAGCTGACTTAAGTTCTACCAGTGAAGGAGAAGTTACATGTTTCTATGCAAAGGCATCTTCAGAACAAAGTTGACTATGGCACAAGAAGCTCTCACATTTGAACTTCAAAACTATGAACTCTTTGGTAAAGAGAGAGTTAGTGAGAGGGTTGCCCCTGATGGAATTTAATCAGGAGGGACTATGTGAAGCATGTGAAAAGGGGAAGTCGAAGAAAGCATCACATGGAAGCAAAGGAATGACAAGTATTACTGAACCATTACAGCTGATTCATATGGATTTATTTGGTTCAGTTAATGTTATGTCACTTTCAAGAAACAGATATGCATTGGTGATGGTGGACGACTACTCCAAGTACACGTGGGTGTTGTTCATACAAACAAAGGATGAAGCAACACAACTAATCATTGATCACATCAAGAAGATAGAAGTGGAAGCTAAGCTACCTGTGCGGACAATCAGATCAGACAATGGAACTGAATTCAAGAATGCAGTTCTAAATGATTTCTGCTCAGAGAAAGGAATATCAAGACAGTTTTCTGCACCAAGAACTCCTCAATAGAATGGAGTAGTGGAAAGGAAGAACAGGACTTTGGTTGAAGCAACAAGGACCATGTTGAGTGAATCAAAACTTCCCACTTACTTTTGGGCTGAAGCAGTGAATACAGCTTGCTACACTCAGAATCGAACCCTGATCAACAAAGATCATGAAAAGACTCCGTATGAGTTAATGGCCAACAAGAAGCCAACACTGAAGTATTTTCATGTGTTTGGTGCAAAGTGCTTTGTACTTAAAGATGGAGAACATCTTGGCAAGTTTGATGCCAAAGCAGATGAAGGAATTTTTCTGGGCTATTCTCTGGAATCTAAGGCTTTCAGGGTATATGTGATTGAAGATAAGAAGGTGTTGGAAAGCTTTAATGTAACATTTGACGACAATAAAAGACCAGGCCTGCAAACTGGAGAGGACTCTGAATCCTTGGCATTTGAAAATCTATCAGGAGATCTCTCTGACAATGAAGAAGTACCTGAAGTTGTTACAGTCATTAATAATAATCATAATGATAATGATTCTGGACCAAGTGGTGACCAAAGTGGAAATCCTCAACATACAGGATCCACTAGTCAGTCTTCAGAATCAACAGATCAAACCGTCAACAACTCAGGGGGAGCAGGAGAAGGATCAACTAGTCACACTCCACAACATCTAGAACAAGGAGAATCATCAAGATCGCATCTGCCAAGACAAAGGGTTATGGAATAGAGATCATCCCTTTCACTTGATCATTGGTGATCCGGACACAGGAGTGAGAACTAGGAGAACATCACAAAATGAATGTCACTATTCTGGGTTTCTTTCAGAAACAGAACCTAAGAAAGTTGAAGATGCTCTAGATGATCCAGATTGGGTAATTGCTATGCAAGAAGAACTCAATCAGTTTGAAAGGCAGAAAGTTTGGAAGCTGGTACCCGGGCCTAAGGGAAAATCTGTTATTGGAACAAGATGGGTATTCAGAAATAAGTTGGACGAAGATGGCATTGTAACGAGAAACAAAGCCAGACTGGTTGCTAAAGGTTACTCTCAAGAAGAGGGTATAGATTATGATGAAACCTATGCACCAGTAGCAAGACTTGAGGCCATCAGAATGTTTCTGGCATTTGCTGCACATTCCAATTACAAGGTATATCAAATGGATGTGAAGAGTGCTTTTCTGAATGGGGAGTTAGAAGAAGAAGTGTATGTGGAACAACCTCCAGGTTTTGAGGATTCAAAACTGGCAGACTTTGTGTACTTTCTATTCAAAGCTCTCTATGGACTCAAACAAGCTCCAAGGACATGGTATGACACTCTCTCTGAATTCTTACTTGAAAATGATTTTACAAGAGGTGTTGTAGACAAAACTCTCTTTGTCAAAAAGCATAAAAATGATTTGATATTGGTGCAAGTATATGTTGATGACATAATATTTGGTTCTACTAATGATGATCTATGCAAGAGATTTGCTAAGTTAATGCAGAGTCGTTATGAAATGAGCATGATGGGTGAATTGTCATTCTTTCTTGGATTGCAAGTATACCAGAAACAAGATGGTATATTCATTTGTCAGTCCAAGTACATCAAGGATCTTCTTAAGAAGTATCAAATAGAAGACTCATCTACAGCAAAGACTCCTATGCCAACTGCCACTAAGCTTGATAAGGATGAAACTGGTAAGAAGGTTGACATCACAGGCTACAGAGGTATGATAGGCTCATTACTTTATCTCACTGCAAGTAGACCAGATATAATGTTTGCAACATGCTTGTGTGCTAGATTTCAGTCTGATCCTAAAGAATCTCATCTAATAGCTGTTAAGCGAATATTTAGATATCTTAAGGGGACCCCAAATCTTGGAATTCGGTACCCTAAAGATACAGGATTTGATCTTATTGGATACACAGACTCTGATTTTGCAGGTTGTAAGATTGATCGGAAGAGTACTTCAGGAAGCTGTCAGTTTCTTGGAAGAAGATTGGTTTCCTGGCATAGCAAGAAGCAGCATTCAGTGTCCACATCAACAGCTGAGGCTGAATACATTGCTGCTGGTAGCTGTTGTGCTCAGATATTGTGGATGAGAAACCAACTCCGTGACTATGGACTTCTGTTGACAAAGATTCCTATATTTTGCGACAACACAAGTGCCATAGCAATCTCTAACAACCCAGTGCAACACTCGAGGACGAAGCACATCGACATCAGGTATCATTTTATCCGAGAGCATGTCATGAATGGAACTGTGGAGTTACATTTTGTACCCATAGAGGATCAAATTGCAGACATCTTTACTAAACCGCTTGATGAATCCACTTTCAATAAGCTGGTTGGTGAACTTGGGATGTTAAATCTTTCTGATTAATTTATTTTGATTAGAAGTCAGTAACTGCAGAGAGTCCTGGTAAATAAATGAGTTCAAGAATTGCTATATCCTTTGGACTTGTGAGTTTATTTTCTGGAGCAATTCTCGTAGTTAGGATTATTATACTAATTTTATGTCATAATTATGGATGATATATCTTCTGGCATTTAATTAGTTATTAATTCTAAAAATTATTTAGGTGCTAATATTTGTTCTAAATATTTTAGCATCTATTTAATTTGAATTAATTTACTTTGTTTTAACATTGTAAATTAATGCAGCATAATTCATTAGATTTTAATTGGTTAATATCACTCAATGATATTTAATTGATTTTATTCTAAGAAAATTGAGAATTTTCTGTTAAGAATTGATTTTGATGAATTTTAACAGATTTATTAAAATTAAAACTTGACAGGAAATAAAAAGTCTGATTTTTAAAACAAGAACAGGTTTTAAAAAAAAAGGTAGAAGCAAAAATATCGAATTTAAGGAAACTCGATAGTTTTTCAAAGTACAATGATAAATCTATCGAAATTAATTTCGATGGTTTTTGAAAGGGAAAAAGAAAATCTATCGAAAAATTTCTCGATAGTTTTTGAGAATAATTTTAAAAAAATATCGAAGTGAATTAATATAATTCAATATTTAATTCTCGATAGTTTTTTAGAAATCCAAGTGAAAATCTATCGGGACCTCGATAGTTTTTCCAAAAGAACAGTTCGATAGTTTTTTCAGTATTTCAAATAAAAATACCTCGATAGTTTTCTAATAAAACCTTTTCAAATTCTCAAAATTCAAAAACCTCGATAGTTTTCAAAATCTATCGAAGTCCAGTTGACAGGTTTACCCCTTGCAGAAAAATATCGAGAGTACATTAAAATCTATCGAAACCTGAAAAGACCTTTTTACCCCTGTCAGTTTTCAGAGTATTTAAACGTGCCTTAGCTTTTTTTTCTTTTCACTTTTTACAGATCTATCAAAAGCTTTTGTCGATTTCAATACTTACAAAGATATACACACAAAAACAAGAACTATTCGATAGTTTTCTCCATTATTAAGCAAGAAAACCTTAAAAAACTTACTGTTTGTCACTGTTGATTCACTTTTAACCGTGAGAACTGAAGTTTTTTTTGTTTTTGGGACTTTCTGAGAAAGAAATCATCGAACTTGGCTTTTTGATCTGAATATTGATTTCTATTAGTCAAGGATTCAACAGTTCACAAGTGTTCGAATTTTTGTGTTAGTGTTAAAAGGGGTGCTTGTGTTTTTTTTGGTTTATTGTTAAAAATTTGATTAATTAGTATAATTAATTAAATTTAAGTGGTAAATTAGTTTTGGCTTAACAATTAATTTTATGGAAATTTGAAACATAATGGCTGGAGAATTTATCGTAACCAAAACTAATCATGTCTCGTTTCAAAATCTGCAATCCATAACGAATCCTCAAATTCGTGCATGGGCAGAGTTTTTGAATATACGTTCGTTAGTGGCATACGCTGTAAGTACTCCCGTGGTCCTTTGCATTGATCAATTGACTGCGTTGTACACAACCGCCACGGACACAAGTGAGAACAATGTACGGTCCTTCAGTTTTGTTGTGCCAGGGGGCAGAACAATAAGGGTGACGGAACATGACTTCAATAGAATTCTACATTTTCCAACAGAAAACCTTGTTCCGGATCCCACAACTGAGGAAATACATGTTTTCTTCACTCTTATCAGAAGTCAACAACCTAACTTCTTGGTGGGAGAGTTCCTAAAGCATTACCTGCCTAAGCCATGGAACTTTTTCTTTCATACTCTGATCCATGTTTTTACTGCCAAGCTTACTAATCTGCATGGCATTCCCTTATTCCTTCAAAAGATAGGGTTTGCCATTGCGAACAATAGGCATATTAACATAGGACGGATAGTGATTGATCAAGTCATCATGTGCATGGGACCACTGGATGAAAGAACAGGCATAAATGAAGATGTGCTCTGTTTCTATCCTAGGTTCCTACAGCTAATTCTCAATGATGTCATAACAGATGATGAACGTGAGACATTTGAAGCTGAAGACACAATGGAGTGTACGAAGATGAAGAGCAATGCCATAACCGCTCTGATAAGGAAGAACAACTATCTTCCAGGGGTACCCACTGTTCTCACTGAATATCTAAGAACGGTGCCCCTACCTCTTCTACCCCCAGGGGAACAGGTAATTCAAGGTAACATTCCTGAACTTGAACTGGCACCTGAACCTCAACCAATGGATGTTGATCCAGAGCCCTCAGTGGCCATTCCAGACCAGGAGGTTGCAAACCCACAACCTCTAACCACGGTCGAAGAGCCTTTGAACGAGCCAAATGAAAACATAAATGATGCTCCTTCCCCTCCTATACCCAGTAAAGAAACATCCCTGAGTGTAGAGGGAGATAGTGCCAAAGCAGCACCACATAAGGAGATACACCCTTCAACAGCAGCTCTGCCTTCCTCTAAAAGGAGAAGAACAGAAACTGAGGCAACTGCTGATACTTCATTTCTCTCATTCAAAGAGCCCTTTACTGATTTTTCTGATGCTGATTGGGCTACGCTAACGAAAGCAATATCTGAACCAATAGCTTAATCAAGTAAGGAAGAATTGACGGAAGCAACTGGTGTTCCGACCATATTACGGTCAGGTTCACTGGTTGAAGGTTCTCTGAACCAAGGGTCTTCACAGACGTCGAGAGAAGGCTTTGACCTAAATGCACAATCTAAAAGGTCATTGTCTACCTCCCCAGATGGAACATATCTGGATCCTGCGGGTAAAGGGTCTGACGTAGGTGCAGATCGGCAACTCGTTGACAGTGAATCAATTACTATTGAGGAGTCAACTGAGGTGAAGTCTTTACAGACTCACGGGGAAGATTCGGGATCTCTGCTGTTAAAAGAGCCTGTTTCTAACCCCCTAGAGATTCAAACTCTAGATCCTACAAAGGATATATCATCTAAGGATGATCAGCAACTTGGTTTAACCAAGGACGGGGACTTGCGAAGCCCCATTGCACCACCGGTGACCTCCTTAAGGACGGCTACGGTGTTTTCTTCTGCAGGTACAACCAGCACAATGGATTTGAGTGAAACACAAACACTTACACCTGGCCTGAGTGGGAAAGGAAAAATGAGTGAAACACTAACAGAAACTGTGAGTGAACACCCAGAGCCAAACGTGAGGAGTGACACCCAAACCCTAACTCATATTGATGATCTGCTGTTACCAACAGAAAGAGAGCTACAAGTTCAATCTTCCCTCAAGGAGATGACAGTTCATGATAAAGAAGGAAATCCATTATTCAAGGTTCCACTGCGACCTTCCTTTGACCAAGGGATCACCTCCAGTCAAGACAATGTTTCTTTAAAGTCTATTCAAGAGAAAGTTGACTTGGCTGCAGCTGATTCCAGAAGAACATTCAGGGTCATTGGCAGTGCATCTGGCACTATAACAGGTACGAAGCAGGCAGTGGACTCCTTAAAGAAGGAAGCTATGGAAGAGCTAGTCGATTTGAGGATGGACGTAAGGGAGCTTAAAGATAGATTCATGAATGAAGTAACTGCACTGTCCCAGGGACATGAAGCTTTGAAAGAGGACGTTCTGGTTATCCGGGATGGTCAAGCGCGGGTGAAGGATGCAATGGACAACCTTTCAAGAGTGGAGTCTAGACTCAACAGGAGGCTGGATCATATGGAAAAGACTACCAACTCAAGATTGGAAAACATTGACCTGTCGTTAGCTTCTATAAATGACTTTAATAAGCAGCTTATGGATTTCTTGGAGAATCAAGGCGATGGAGTACAGTCTATATGGAGTATGCTGAAAAACCAACAATCTGGACAACCTGGTCCCTCCTATCAACAACCTGATCCTTCTAATGTCTTTTATGCTGAGGATGCTTTTATCGAGGATTCCTCAACTAAGGGGGAGAAAGTTGGAGAAGGGGAGAAGGAGCAAACTAAGGATGGATGGAGAGTTTGGGAAACAGTTGAAGCTATTCCTATCAGGCAATACTGGATAGAAGAACTTGTGGAGGAAGAGAAGAGTGAAGAGGAATTTGAATTCATGCAAGAGCAACCTATTCAAGAGGAGCATGAACCATATTATCCTGAACCAATAGAACATCCTATCTTGGATGAGGATATTATGGAAGAAGAATCAAATTCTATGTCACCAGAAGAAGAAGCTGCCTTGGAAGCAATAAGAGCTCAGAGAGCTGCAATAGATGCCAGGCAAGCTGAGAAAGAAAAACAGCAAGCAATTCTGAGAAGTGAAAAGCTAAAGAGAATGAAGGTGTATAATGAAGTGAGGAAGAAGAAGATGATAGATCTGGCAAAGAAAGATGGTACTGAATGGGAAATGGCTTATAAAACCTTTTGTGGAGTTGAAGACGGATTACAAGTCAACGACAATGCGGAGGTGGAAGTCATTATTCAGGACATCAGAAGTGCTAATCTTGATGATCAGACTTACTTCAAAGCACTGAGAAGCTCTATAATCTGTCTGAATGCTGGGGTTAAAGCAAATGGTGCCTGGAGCTTATTAATCAGTTTTCTGGAGAAAGGTACACTTGTGATTTCTACTAAGTTTTTAGAACAGAGGACATATACAGAATTGCAGGCTATACTCATCAAGATCCAAAGAACTACAAGGCTAAATGAACTGCTCCGAGAGCATGTTAAGGAGATCGTGATGAAAGTCAGTCCAGAGATTACTGAAGATCCTCCAATGGTTAGATTCATGACGAATGACTTGTTCAGAATCTGCTATTTGGCTGAGGACAAACTGAGGGACTACCCAAGCAACTATCTAATCTCAGTTGAGAAGTATCTTAGATCCACTGGATTCTCTTCAACGGAGAAGGACAAAGCAGAAGACACTCTTAGAAGATTTCTAATGGAGAATGTTCCTTACTATAGGAAAAGAGTGGAAAGAGGATTGGAAGTGCATACCAGACTGCCAAACATGCCAAAGCCAAACAAGAAAGATGTTAACATTGCATGGCTGTGGGCTGGAGTGGGTCAAGAGGTTGAGTATATTGGAAGACACATCTGAGGAGCAATCCTTAAACCTGGAGAACCACTGCACTATCCATCAGTGATTGATTATCAAGCTGCTAACTCCGATCCAATGATTGAAGAAGGTGAGATTGGAATGGACTGAATGATGAAGCAAAGAACAAGAGAACTATCAGCTCAGACTAGAGGAGCAACTTCATTGTATAAAGTTTAATTGTTTTTTGAATTATGAAATCTGGAAATGTATAAATATCTGATCCAGAATGCATTAATATTATTACGCTGTCTTACTTTAAGTAGTTTCATGTTTCCTTAGTTAGTTGAGTTATCCTCGAAGTATTTGCTTGTCGAACTCTATCCAATCAAATAGGGGGAGATTGTAAAGCATAATGTAACATAAGATCTAAAAGAGATAACTTCAACTCAACAAAGGACAAGACAGACAATAATATTAACTGAAGCACAGGAATCCAGAATCAAAGAAGAAAAGGTAAACACAAAAAATCAAAATACGTTATGTATTCTTGAAGTCCGTAAACAGGTCACGGAAAGAAGTTCATGAAAATGTTCAAGCCTCAGTGACAACAAAAGAAACAAGACTTTCAAGACGACAGAAGTATGTGAATGATTTAGGGTTCAGTACCACGGGATTCCAGTGATGAAGCAACCAGAAGGACAAGGGACGTATCAGCAGCAATGTATTGAAGACATAAAATAAGAATTGATCAAGTGTTATTCATATGTGAACCAGACCAGTTGCACTAGGTGACGGCACTGAAAAGATCAAGTTGTTTTATCGTCTCAGAAGAAATTGATACAGTCTATTTCTTAAACACCCAGAAGCTCAGTGGAATCATTTATGGACTAAAGACAAGAAAGAGAAATTCGATGGTTTTTCTAATTGAAAAACTATCGAATGGTAGTTGAAATGATTAATTAAAAACCAAAGTAAATTAGTTTGGCATCCGATACTTTTGATTTAAAAACTATCGAATGACAAATTAATTTATTTAATTCGATGGATTTTTATTCATTCGATGGTTTTTTATTATGGGAGCAGGTGAAAAGAATTCCTTTTCTGAAAGGTTGATGAAGATCCAACGGCCAGGATTGTTTCTACAATTCTCATTCGATGGTTTTTCAAAACAGACTACAATTAATACAGAGAGAAGATTGTGTCTTCTTCAGTTAAGGTATTCAACACAGACACATAACTGAGAGAGAGAAGAGCCGGAGAAAATTACCAGAGAAATTAATAGTGCTCAGAACTTGATTATTGTTTTGTATTTGTGTTACCTTAAACTCATTGACGCTAATCTACGGATTAGAAATTGTAGCACCCCTCGAGGTTTATATTTATAAAAAGATATATTCCCCGAAACTTGATTTGGTTTGGTGTGTTTGATTTCGTTATAGAACTGAAAGATTAATCCGCGAACGAAATTAAATTATTTGTGAGTATCGTATTCAACCCCCCCCCCCTTCTACGATACTTTGGACCTAACAGAGATCGTTGAAACATGCACATTGGGATCCAGAGAAAGATTTCATAACTTTTAGGTATCGCATTGCAAATGAGCTTCGAGATTGGGAATCATGTCGTATCTATAACAGGGGAATTCGTCAAAGAAATGCAGGCCTATAGTCTAGTTTTGAATCATGGTTAATATTAATGGACTTTTCGTGATATTTTATACTTTTGTTAGATTTGTTGATTTTTAGTTTTATCGGTTGTAATTAGTTTATTTATTCAAAAACTAGCTTATAGTTCGTGCAATGCACGGTTATTTTAAAAATTTTATAATCATATTAGTTAAAGAAATTATTTTTAATGTAATGATGATTCAGTTATTATTATTCAACTGCAATTACTTAGGTACCCGAAATGAAGAGAAAATTATGAATTTTTACATAGACAATTCTATTCAACTTAAAAACTACTTATTTTTTGTTTATATAATTAAAATTCACTTTTTAGTATTTGAATACAATTCTTATAATAATCAAAAACACTTTTTAATATAAGATCTAACGTTTCTTATTTATCTATTTCAAAATCAACGATATTTATTAGTTTGACGGTACGTGTACCAAAGTTTTGTATAAGATCTCGTGCAACACACGACTCTTTTTTTAATATCTATGATTTTATTAATTTGTATTTTTTAAATATTTTTATGTTAATAATTTTTGGGTTTTATTTATTAGATTTTAGATGCTCAATTAACTATTTGTACTGTATTTTGAGTTCTAAAAATTATATTTGAACGTTTTACCGCACACATGAAACTCACAAAATAATATTTAATTTAGTGACATTTGAACAATTCTTTTCCAATTGAAAATACCCTGAAACTGAAAAGAAAAAAAAAATAAAAAGTGACGAACTTTTACATTAAAAATTCTTATTGAACTTATGAAATTTATTTATATTTGATTTAAATTATCAAAATACTCCTTTTAGTATTTGAATATAGTTATACTAACAACCAAATACACTATTTTATATTACATTCAACGGTTTTAATTCATCTATTTTTTGATCTAACAAAATAATCTTTAATTTAGTGATGGTTTAACAATTTTTTACAATTAAAACTACACCAAAACTAAAGATGGAAGAAAGTGGCAAATATTTACTTTGAAAATTCTATTCGATATAGGAAATTTTCATGTATTTGATTTAGTTATCAAGATATAAGTTTTAGTATTTTTAATATAATTCAACTAACAACTAAATACAATTTTTCATACTCGATCCAACTTAAAATATAATGATCCTTATTATTTTGATATGTAGTAGTTATAATTACTTGAATCCGATTCTAATACTAATACTTCCACTTTTGACTTGTATCATTTTTATATAATAATTTCTATTTTTATAAGATATAATCTTGATCGTCTATTTTTATAAGTATTAGATCCAACGGTTGAGATTATCTTAGCGGTACTGAGGACCAGACTACCAAGACTAGAGTTTTAGATAAGATCTCCCTTACGCTTATTATATATAAGAATATAATTGAAAAAGTATATTTTATACGATTTTATATAATTTTATTCTCATAGTAATTATGTTTTGTATTGAATAAGTTTTTTATTAGATAAATTTTATTATTTTATTGAAAAATTAAATAATTCCTAAATTTGAAAATCTTAGAGAATAAATAACCTGTAATATCCCGTAATTTTTAGATTAATAATAATAAAAGAATAATTAGAAAAAAGGATTAAAATTGGAAAAAGAATAGGATTTAAAATTAAATTAGACTAATGGGCCTAAAGTTTGGATTTGAACACGGGTAAGTAGTAGGTTTGGAATTAGGGTTCCGAGTCTTTATATAAACATCATATTCTCTTTCTTCGTTTTTACTGTCAAAATTCGTAGGGTTTTTATACATAGAATTCAGATGTCTTGTAAAATTCGTAATAAATTCATCGTAAGTCAGAATTTGATGATTCTGGACTTTTCGGAAAGATTTTTCAATTTTATACAACTTTTGTTTCACTAGATTATGCTCTGAACTGTTCTTAAAATCATAAAACACAAACATAACTCGTTTTTCAGTTTCTGTTCAAATTCAGCGGACGTTTTATTCAAATCCTGATTCATTATAAGTCCGATTCTGATGAGTCATATCTTTTCAGAAAGGTATTTTCATTCTGTACAACTTTCGTCCTTTGAGTTTTTCAAGGAAACATCGTTTAGAGGGTCAAAAAGGTTAAATACAGTTCTGGTCAAAAATGTGTACGTGCTTCGGATGATTTGATTCTTGATTTTTCGCGTTGAGGTAAGTTTCCGATTGATCTTTCTAGTATTTTTCAAAACTATGTGTTGTGTGTGTGTTTTGATTATATAAACTTGGGCTTAGTGATGATATATTTTGATGTGATGTGTATTATTGTATATGTGTTATGTGTAAGTAATAATAAACTTGAGACTTTGATTTGTGCCATGGTTTGTGAAAATATCGAATAAGAATAAGGACCGAGTCACCGGGTTGTAGTGACAGTTTTCTGAAAATTTAGGACCGTTATCACCGGGTTGTAGTGGTCGTGGCATGAATTGTGGGTTTCAGGTTATTGTTGTTATGTGGAATCGTATCTATCAAATAAGAATAAGAATATGTGTATCGAAATTATGTATCTTATAATGTTATTGTATCGTATCGAATATTGTATTTTGTTTTGTATATACATGTTATTTGCCCGACTAGTTGGATCGATTGGTTTCTTGTTGGGCTGTATGACTCATTCTTTACAATTTTCAGGTTCGAGTTAAGATCGAGTGGATGTGCTTTGGAATTCGAGGATCTTAGGTTTGGACTAGTTTGGCTTGGATTGTCATCGTTAGCTGTGCTTTTGTATTAGATATTTTTGTAATTCAACTTTTGTCACGCTTCCGTCTGTAATTGTCATTGTATAGTACTTTATTTAAGTTTTGTATTTAGATTTATTAGTCCGAAAAGTCGTGATGTTACAGTTGGTATCAGAGCAGGCTGTCCTTCGGAGTGTGTTAGGTATGTGACTAATACATTCTCTAGGGTGCGATCTTGTGGATGATAGTTTTAGTTTGACTTGTAGTAGACTAGTGGGTAGACGTGTCATGTGATAGGATTATTGTGAATTTGGGGACCAAATTCTTTTTCAGGAGGGTAGTATGTAATATCCCGTAATTTTTAGATTAATAATAATAAAAGAATAATTAGAAAAAAGGATTAAAATTGGAAAAAGAATAGGATTTAAAATTAAATTAGACTAATGGGCCTAAAGTTTGGATCAGATTTGAACACGGGTAAGTAATAGGTTTGGAATTAGGGTTCCGAGTCTTTATATAAACATCATATTCTCTTTCTTCGTTTTTATTGTCAAAATTCGTAGGGTTTTTATACATAGAATTCAGCTGTCTTGTAAAATTCGTAATAAATTCATCGTAAGTCAGAATTTGATGATTCTGGACTTTTCGGAAATATTTTTCAATTTTCTACAACTTTTGTTTCACAGTGTTTTTTTAGATTATGCTCTGAACTGTTCTTAAAATCATAAAACACAAACAGAACTCGTTTTTCAGTTTCTGTTCAAATTTAGCGGACGTTTTATTCAAATCCTGATTCGTTATAAGTCCGATTCTGATGAGTCATATCTTTTCAGAAAGGTATTTTCATTCTGTACAACTTTTGTCCTTTGAGTTTTTCAAGAAAACATCGTTTAGAGGGTCAAAAAGGTTAAATACAGTTCTGGTCAAAAATGTGTACGTGCTTAGGATGATTTGATTCTTGATTTTTCGCGTTGAGGTAAGTTTCTGATTGATCTTTCTAGTATTTTTCAAAACTATGTGTTGTGTGTGTGTTTTGATTATATAAACTTGGGCTTAGTGATGATATATTTTGATGTGATGTGTATTATTGTATATGTGTTATGTGTAAGTAATAATAAACTTGAGACTTTGATTTGTGCCATGGTTTGTGAAAATATCGAATAAGAATAAGGACCGAGTCACCGGGTTGTAGTGACAGTTTTCTGAAAATTTAGGACCGTTATCACCGGGTTGTAGTGGTCGTGGCATGAATTGTGGGTTTCAGGTTATTGTTGTTATGTGGAATCGTATCTATCAAATAAGAATAAGAATATGTGTATCGAAATTATGTATCTTATAATGTTATTGTATCGTATCGAATATTGTATTTTGTTTTGTATATACATGTTATTTGCCCGACTAGTTGGATCGATTGGTTTCTTGTTGGGCTGTATGGCTCATTCCTTACAATTTTCAGGTTCGATTTAAGATCGAGTGGATGTGCTTTGGAATTCGAGGATCTTAGGTTTGGACTAGTTTGGCTTGGATTGTCATCGTTAGCTGCGCTTTTGTATTAGATATTTTTGTAATTCAACTTTTGTCACGCTTCCGTCTGTAATTGTCATTGTATAGTACTTTATTTAAGTTTTGTATTTAGATTTATTAGTCCGAAAAGTTGTGCTGTTACATAACCAATTATGTGTTAAGATAAATAAAAATTTATTATTGGATAGTTACCAAAAATACCACGTTTTCTAAGTTTTTTTGTGATTTTATCATTTTCTCAAAATATTTGCAAAAAGTACCTTTCTTAAAAAAAAATATTTTGCGAAAATACCCTCTTTTGAAACTATTTTGCAAAAATACGTTCTGCAACATGTTGGTTGAATTTAGTTGAGTTGAATATGTGGTTGCAAACAGGCTGCATTTAGTTGTAGAACATATTTTTGCAAAATATTTTCAAAAAATGATATTTTCGCAAAATATATATTTTTTAAAAAGATATTTTTGCAAAAAGATTTTCTGAGTTGGGTATTTATGAAAAAAAAGCCCATTATTATTTATTTGACTTAGATGGTCACTGTTAGGCTCAAGGCATGTCTGATTACCACTATTAACAAGCCTAATCACTGTGACTATGTCACTCTACATGACCTAGTGAATTCTTTCACTGGGATATAGTATAGGTCTCCATTGTACCTGTCTTGTTTTCATGTACTTAGCTTTATCTTGTATGCTCAAAGTTATAATGAGCTTAGTAAGCTTCTTGCAGTCTAGAATTTACAGAGGCCATGGAATAATTATCCTGCTAGAAGTTCAGTAATGTTCATGCAACAGGATGGAGATGAATACGGCCTTGAAGAAATAAGTTGTAAAAGTTTTCCTAAGTCCCTATACCGTGAAGTCAAAATGAAGATATGTCGTGAAGTCTAAATATATCTATGTCGTGAATTACTAAGATCGCATAGTCCTAAATGAACTATGTCGTGAAGTCTTCATTACTCATATCGTGAAGTGTTGATACCGCAAAGTCAAGATGTACTGGATCGTGAAGTCCTCAAAAGGTCTAGATCGCGAAGTCCTCAAAAGGCTTAGATCGCGAAGTCCTCAAAAGACTTAGATCGCGAAGTCCTCAAAAGGCTTAGATCACGAAGTCTTCAAAAGGCTTAGATCGCGAAGTCCTCAAAAGGGCTAGATCGCGAAGTCCTCAAATTGCCTATGTCGCGAAGTCTTCAAAGGATAGATCGTGAAGTCGGGGAAATGTTGGAGTTCACGATATCAACACTTAGCCGTTTATAACAAGACAAATCAAGGTACAGAACCAAAATTCATAGGAGACAAATACTGAAGAATTTGTTCTGGTAAGGTGGTCCAAAGAACAGATGGCAAATCTACAGCTAAACTTGGAGAGAAAGACAAGAGACAACAGCTACAGAAACGGGAAAGACTCTGAAAAGCAAGTGGTCCTTCCTGACACAGTGAACTTCTTATGGCAGGACAAGTTGGACTTTCAGCTAGGGGTAACTATGTAAATAGGTGTGTGCACTAGTTTGTATATGTCTATATATATTGTGCACACCTTACTGTAAGCTGTAAGAGAGATACATATAGTTTTATCTTAAGCACTCTTTCTCTGTAAGAAAACAAGAAACAAACTGTTCTTGTTTAGAAGCCAGAAATTCATCTGTGAAATTCTGGAAAGCTGTAGTATTTAATTGCTTAATACAAAGTAGATTAAAGTGATTGTGTGTGTGTTCTATTTATTATCATTCCGTATTTTACACAACATAATCTATTACTGCTTATTTAGTTTTCAAGAATCAAAAAATCTCAAAACTATACATTCACCCCCGTCTGTCTAGTTTCTAAGTGGTATTCATTTCTAACAAGTGGTATCAGAGCAGGCTGTTAACATACAAACAGGAAAAGATCAAAGAATGAGTTCACAGAAACTAAGCAGTATCAAGATTCCTCCCTTTAACAAGGGGAGCACTACAGTTTATGGAAGAATAAGATGTTGCTTTTCATCAAAGCTTCAAACCCCATGTATTTAGACATCCTAAAGCATGGTCCCTTTATTCCAATGATTGAGATTGGTGAAACAACTATTGGCACTGAGATAATACCAACAAGACATGTGCCTAAAGACCCCTCAAAATACACTGATCCTGAAAAGGAGAAAATAGCACTGGATGGACATCTCCAACTTATCATTTCTGAATCTATGGATTTCAACATGTATGGCATTGTTGCTCACTGCAGTAGTGCTAAGAAGATGTGGGATCTTAGCAAGAATCTAACAAAGAAAGAGATCTAACAAAGATTGGTTTTGATGTGTTGTATGGTGTTTTGAAAACATATGAGCTAGAGTTGTTTCAAAAGAGATCCATTCAAGTAAAGCAAGGATTAATGGCAAATACTTCATGTGCCCTTATTGCTGACAACTTAGGTCAAATAATGGAATCCCTTAAAGTCAGTCAAGTCAAGATTGAGGAACTGGAAGTTGAAGACACTGGTGATGAGACTCAAGTTGTCTATGATTTGCCTGAGGAAGATGAGTTCTACAGCATAGATGAGCTGGACAAGTTGGAAAACAAATCTTTTTCTTATATGGCTAGGAGATATCCTAACATTAGGTTTAAAAGAAAGCAGCCATTTAAGTCCAAGTTTAATGTTGGAAATGTTGGTGGATCAAGTGGCTCAAACTCCTTCAACAAGGGAAAAGGGATTGTTGTTGCTGCTAAAGGAGGATACAAGTCTGGGAGTGTGGATAGGTCCAAGATAAGGTTCTATAACTGTAATGAACTTGGGTACTTTGCCACAGAGTGCAAGAAGCCCAAACAGGTCAAAAAGGACAAAGCATACTTCGAGCTTGAAGCTAAGTATGAAGCTCTACTCAAGAAACAACAGGGTAAAGCTTTTATTGCTGAGGGAAAGTGCTGGGATGATTCTGATGAAGAAGAAGAACATGAGTATTCAAACTATGCCTTGATGGCATTCTCTGATGATGGTGATTCATCAAGTCAGGTACCTATTCTTACTTCTCTTGATATGACTCCCTTTCAATACAAGCAAACTGTTGAAGACATGAGTACTGAGATGTTCAATATTCACATTAGCATGTTAGTTGCCAATGAAGAAATTGACAGGCTAACTGCTAAAAATCTTGAACTTACAGAAAAGAATGAGGAACTTGAATTAATGATTGTGAGCCTTGATGGTTTGAAAAAGGAAGTGGAGTATCTTAAGAATAAAGTTGCATGTGCTGAAAAGATAGAAATAGCTCTTAGGGAACAAATAGCTGAAAATGAATTAAAGATAAGAAGCTATAGAAACTCCTCTGAACTTATTCAAACCTATCACAAGGAACACACTGAAGACTGTAAGGTTGGAATTGGTTTTGATTATGAGAATGACAAGGGAAGGAAGAAGGCTAAGGGCAAAGGAAAAGAATCTTTTGTAAACAAAAATGCTCCAACTATTTTGTCTAGTGTCAAAGAGCCCATCTTCAAAAAGAGTGTTGCTGAGTTTGATGAGGATCTTCTAGTCATCAAACAACAATTGCTTGAAGAAGATGAGGCTGCTAAGAACACTCCTTCCTCTCCCAAGTCTGTTGATCAGAAAGAAACCAAAGACAACCTTGTCAAGAGTCCTAAAATCAAGAAAAAAGTTGTTAAGAAGAAGAAACAGAACAGAAATGGTAAGATAGGTGTCAACAAGAGCAACAATTATACTTATGTGCAAAATGCCCCTAGGAAACAGTGTCAGAAATGCTTATCTGTGAATCATTTGACTCATAACTGTAATAAACCTGTAAATGCTGAAGTAGATAACCTGAGTAACCATTCTGTTGGTACGAACTCTATCCATGATTCCTTCTGTGGTAATTCTAACTGCATGACATGCTATGTGACTGTGATTGCTAATTGTTTATCTCTAAAGCATAAACTGGACTCTGCACAATCTTGTGAATCACACACACATATGCACAATCACAGGACAGGATCCCCAATCAAGGTTGAGAGGGTGAAAACTTCATGTGAGCCTAAGAGTGTAAACTCCAAAGCCACAAACAAAGTGAAGTCTCCTACTGTGAAGAGTGTTATTGATGATAGAAGAATCATTAACAAAACTGTTTCTAAATCAATTGGACCCTACCAAGTGTGGGTACCAAAAACAACTTAGTCACTTTGTGAATGCAGGGCAACAGGAATAAAAGAGTCATATGGATCTTGGACAGTGGATGCTCAAGTCACATGACTGGTGATATAGCCCTGCTATCACACTTTGAGGAGAAGGCTGGCCCATCAGTAACCTTTGGCAATGACAACATTGGTTATACAATGGGATATGGCAGTGTTAAATCTGGAAATGTCATTATTGAAGATGTAGCATTTGTTGAAGGACTAAAGCACAACCTCTTGAGTATTGGACAATTCACCAACAGGGGTTTCAAAGTGGAATTTGATGAAGATCATTGTCTAATCTCAAAAAGGGGAAGTAGTGAAGTTGTTTTAACTGGTATGAAGAAAGGAAGCTTGTTTGTAGCAAATCTTAAGGCTGCAGACAAGGGAGAAATTTGTTGTTTCTACACTAAAGCCACCAATGAAGAATTCTGGCTATGGCACAAGAAACTATCTCACTTGAATGTTCAGGCAATGAACTCTTTGGCAAAGAGAGAACTCATCAGAGACATGCCTGCTTTGGAGTTTGTGCACGATGGAGCATGTGAAGCATGTCAAAGAGGAAAGATTAAGAGATCAAGTCACAAGAACAAGTTGCTCAATTCAAACTCAAAGCCACTGCAGCTAATTCACATGGATCTATTTGGCCCTGTGAATGTAATGTCCCTTTCCAAGAAGAAATATGTTCTAGTCATGGTTGATGATTATTCATGATACACTTGGGTGGAATTCCTGTTCTCCAAGGATGAAGCACCACAAGTAATTATAGAGCATATTAAGAGAGTTGATAGAGAAGCACAAAACACTGGTTCCTCTGTAGTTGCCTTGAGAAGTGATAATGGAACTGAGTTTAGAAATTCAACATTGTATGATTTTTTCAAAGATAAAGGAATTTCTCAACAATTTTCAGCTCCTAGAAGTCCTCAACAAAATGGAGTAGTTGAGAGAAAGAATAGAACTCTCACTGAAGCTGCAAGAACAATGCTGTTGGATGCAAAGCTACCTACTAGCTTTTGGGCTGATGCTGTTAACACAGCATGCTATGTGCAAAATAGAACATTGATCAATAAGAAGTCTGGAAAAACTCCTTACTCATTAATGACTGGCAAAAGAGCATCCTTCAAGCATCTTCATGTGTATGGAAGCAAGTGTTTTGTGATGAAAGATACTTCTGAACATGTTCATTGGATACTCTCTGGAAAGGATAGCATACAGAGTGTTTGTACCTGAGCAACACAAAGTAATGGAAAGCATGGATGTTACCTTTGATGACAAGAAAACTCCTGGACTTGCAACAAGTGAACAAGACAGTGTGCCATTAAGATTTGAAAATCAAGGATATCTTGAGGATTCTGAAAGTGAGGATGAACCACCTGTTCCAACTGTTCCACATAATGAAACTCTTGAATTTGATGATCTTCTTCAAACACCTGTAAAAGGGAACACAAACACAAGGGGAGAAGAATAAAATACAACTGTCATTCAAAATGATCCTGGAACAAGTCAAGGAAATGAACAGGGTCACACAAGAAAATGGGACAGAGCCCACACTATGGATCAAATAATTGGAGATCCTGGTGAGGGAGTTAGAACAAGGAGGACAACAATGAATACATGTATGTACAACTGCTTTCTATCACAAGAAGAACCAAAGTAATTGAAGAAGCTTTGAAGAATTCTGACTGGATTGTTGCAATGCAAGAAGAGTTGAATCAATTTGAGAAAAACAAAGTATGGGAACTAGTGCCACCTCCTGAAGGGAAGAATGTTATTGACACCAAATGGGCGTTCAGGAACAAAATGGATGAAGAAGGAGTGGTGATAAGAAACAAAGCGAGGTTGGTTGACAAAGGATACTGTCAACAAGAGGGCATTGACTATGATGAGACATTTGCACATGTAGCTAGACTGGAGGCCATCAGGATTTTCTTGGCTTTTGCAGCTCACTCAAATTTCAAGGTGTATCAAATGGATGTGAAAAGTGCATTCCTCAATGGTGATCTTGCTGAAGAATTTTATGTGTCCCAACCACCTGGCTTTGAAAATGAAAACTTCCCAGACTTTGTGTATAGACTGCTCAAGGCACTCTATGGACTCAAACAGGCACCAAGAGCCTGGTATGAGACTCTATCTCAATTCCTTCTTGAGCATCAATTTACCAGGGGCACAATTGATAAAACACTATTCTTCAAGAAGCATGGAAATGATATCATTCTAGTTCAAATTTATGTGGATGATATCATCTTTGGCTCTTCAAATGAAAAACTCTGTGAAAGGTTCTCTAAGTTGATGCAAAGCAAATATGAGATGAGCATGATGGGAGAGTTAACCTTCTTCCTAGGCCTGCAAGTACATCAAAGGGAGGATGGCATCTTTATAAATCAATCTAAATATGTTAAAGATCTCTTAAAGAAATATGGTTTAGAAGAGTCATCCCCAGCAAAAACTCATATGTCCACTGCAATCAAGGTAGATGAAGATAAGAAGGGAAAGAGAGTTGACATCAAGGTCTATAGGGGAATGGTTGGATCATTACTCTATCTCACAGCTAGCAGGCCAGACATCATGTTTGCCACATGCCTTTGTGCAAGGTTCCAATCTGATCCTAAGGAATCTCACATGATGGCTATCAAAAGAATCTTCAGGTATCTGAAAGGGACTCCTAATCTTGGGCTATGGTATCCAAAGGGCACTGGGTTCAACCTGGTTGGTTACACAGATTCTGATTATGCTGGATGCAGAATTGATAAGAAGAGCACCTCTGGAAGCTGCCAATTCTTAGGTCAAAGGTTAGTGTCCTGGTTCAGTAAGAAACAACAATCCACAGCAACATCTACAGCTGAGGCTGAATATATTGCTGCTGGAAGCTGCTGTGCTCAATTGCTTTGGATTAGAAATCAACTCATGGATTATGGACTAGTGTTGGAACACATTCCTCTGATGTGTGACAATACTAGTGCAGTATCCATTGTTGCCAATCCTGTTAATCATTCTACTACAAAGCACATTGAGATAAGGTACCATTTCATTAGGGAACATGCTACAAATGGTACTATATTAGTCTCTTATGTTCCAACTGAGAAACAATTAGCTGACATATTTACAAAACCCCTAAATGAAGTTGTCTTCAACAGACTTGTGAGTGAAATTGGAATGCTCAATCCTTCATTTAGTTGTTCTAAGTAAGTATGCTAGTTAATTGTTGCAGCAGTAAATTTTCACTGTATTTAGATGCTCTATTCATATGGAGTGAAAATTAGCTGAGATATGATTTATAAATATTTCAGTATTTTACTGCATATTTTTCAAATCATACTTTTCTGAGAAGTTATGAGCTTTTAAGACATCTCTACATAGGTGATCTTGAGAGTTCACGACTTAGTACAAATAAAAAAGACTTATATCGCAAACTGTTGAAATTGTGAGACTTCACGATATAGTTCATTTCTTGAGTTCGCGACATAGTTCATTTTATGACTTCGCAACTTAGAATAACTATATCGACAAGTCTTCATATTTGACAAAATTTTGATTTAAATTCATTTTATTTCAATTTTTGATTTAAGTCTGACAAAATGCTTGGAATTCCAAAAAGAGAGTTTTAGACAAGGTATTTATACTATATCGCAAAGTCCAACCCTTTCTTTCTACCTTCAAGACTTTGCGACATAGTTCATTTCTGGACTCTGCGATATACTTTACACGACTTCTCGATATAGGCTGTTTTGAGACTTCACGACATCAAAATAGCCTATATAAATTCATAACTCTATATCGCAGTGTCTCTATCATATAAATACTCTTTTCTAACCGTTCATAACTTTTCATCTTGTCTTTTACTCTCAACTCTCAAACCTAAACTCAAATTCTCTTCTCTATTTTCTACTCTCAAATTCTAATGGCACCCAAATCTCAAGCAGCGTCTTCCTCAAACCCTTTAACCATACCTAGAGAGACCAATCTTCTCACTATTCCATCAGAGGCTGAAGCTAACCCCCGGTACAAGTGTTTTTTACGGTTCTTAAACACCTCCTACCTTCGCCAAGCTTTAACAATGAACCCCACTCTGTACGTTGATGTTTTGGAAGGATTCTGGAAAACGGCTTTGGTATCTACTATGGCAAAGGAGGATGGGACTTCGTTTCAGGAAATTAACTGCACAATTGGGGGCAAGCACTTCCAATTTGGCGAAAAGGAAATAAATGAAGCTTTGGGGTTCAAGGTTGAAGGTCATGATACTGAAGCTAATGAGGCTGAAATGGTAGCATTCTTGGACTTAATCAAGTATGCGGATGAGGTAGACATGGCTAAGTTGAACAAGAAGCATGTTAGGAGGGAGTGGTCATTTCTGTTTGATACACTCCAGAAGGTGTTTTTATGCAGGAAGACAGGATGTGACCACATCAGTCACATTGCTGTGAAGCTAGCCTACTCCTTAGCCTATAATCAGGAGATAAATGTAGGAGCAATTATTCTCAAAGAATTGGTGTTGCCCAGTAATAAACAATTGTAGAAGGGGGGTTGAATACAATTGTATAAGATTCTCAACTTATCAAAGTATATATCACAAATATGAAAGAATAATAACAGCTTTATTAATTCTGATATAAAACTGTTACAAAACTCTCTCAAGAAATTCTGATGTTCTTGAGAGCTGCTAGGTTACAAAGATACTCGTGTATGCGATTGGTATGTTCACCATATAAATCGAAACCTAAACTGTGTTTATATACTACAAAGCTTCTCTATAAATTACATGATAAGTCCTAATCAATAACAAAGATTGAAACATATCCTAAATTGATAGCTGCATTCCTACAGACCAGGAACTGACAGAATAATCTTCCTTATTTAACTAGACTCCAAATATAACTCGAAGTAGGAATCCTGATCAGCTTCCAGTCCTGATGATCAATCATGATCCCAGTCCTGATATTTATCCTGATCCTAACGATCATGCAATCCTGATGACTATGTGTTACTGATGACGTCAGCAATCCTGATCAGTTGAGTCTAGATCCTGACGATCATTGAATCATGATCTAACAATCTCCCATAATCTTATACTTTGTGAAATAAAGTATAGATTCCTAAGATTCAATGATGTCAAAAACATATTTACAAAATGTACAAATATCAGCAGCAACTTATCTGTTTAAATTCTTTGATAGAACAGATTCATCTTCAAGATGTTGGATAACAAATTTTCTTCTTTTTCTTCAAGAATTTGAATCAGTCTTTCCTTAAGATTTCTGAGTTCTTCATCTTCCTCATTAATCTGGTAGATAGCTGCTCTGAGATTTTGTATGGAGCTTCTTTGTAGACTGTGCTCTTCAAGCAAAAGATAAGCAATTTCCTTCCCATCAGGATTGAGAGTAAGTTGAGTTATGCCAAAAGTCACTTCTTTAACAGTAGTGCCCCTTTGCATTTCCACATCTTGACCTCTTTGATTTAAGTACATGGGAGTATAATTACCATTGAAATTTCTGTTTCCATCCAGTCTTCTTCTTATTGTTGACAAAACCATGTCACTCCACACTTTGCACACTTTATTCTTCCATCTTAACAGATAATGAACATATTCCAGTTCCTGTGTAGTTTTCATCAGCAGATCTTGAATGGACAGAATCTTCACACTACCATCTTTCATGAAATACAGAAGCTTTTCTTTCTTTTCAATACCATCATGATAATCTATAACTATATCAACAGCTAATAAATTGTTCAGGTCTTCAGAAGTTAAAGTACCTCCAATTTCAGTCAAGGAGTAAGGATCAACATATGACATATTCAGATATTCAGCATCTATGTGTCCAATACCTCCTCTTGAATTACTTGACAATTGCTTCAGATTTGAAAACATTCGTAGCCAGAGTGCTTTTGATCTAACCATATGAGACAAATCAACAACACTTGAAGCACTTGTTATAATTCCTCCATTCTGAAAATTGATAGGTGTGTTACACCTCAGTGTACTTATGTGTTTCCACTTCTTATCTTTCTCTTTTTCAAAAGCATAACTTCTTTCTCGTAAGGATTCTCGTCTGCTTGGATTTCTCCACAATCTTCTGTTTGAGAGTTTAAGCCTATGTACATAGAGATTGAAATCTCTATTTGTTCTTCTTGTGATTTCTCTTCTTCTGGCTTCTTCTTCTTCATCCACTTCCTTGTTGTGAGAATCAACCACAGTAGATAAGATTAACAAATCAATCTCTTGCAGAATTTCAGATTCATCAGGATCTTGAACATTGTCAGGAACAATATCAGGATTAGAATCTTCAATTTGATTTGTATTGTAGAGAATTAATTTTCTTGGTCTTCTTCTCAATTCAGGTTCTTCTTCAATAAATTCCTTGTCTTCCTTCTCAATGATATCCTTGATAACAGGATCTATTAGATTTTGTGAAGTTTCAGGAATTTCTTCAATTAATAAACCTCTAGACCTTGTCTGTCTTGGCACTGTTTGAGTTGAAGAACTTATTCTACTTCTTCTAGCACCTCTCCTACCTCTGCCTCCTCTTCCTCTAGCAGGAGCAGGGTTATTAAAGCTTTCCATCATTTCTCTCTGTTGTCTTAAGAATTCTTCATGTGAGAGATCAGGATATTCTTCATTTGCTGTAGAGAGTGCTTTTCTTGCAAATAATTGTTGAACTCTTTTATCAGTGTGATAGAGAGTAACAATTCTACCATCTTTTGTAGTAAACTTCTGGAATAGATTTGATGCATCTTCGGGATTATCAATAATCACATCTTCATCACCTTCAGTAATTATAGCAAGAGTCTGTTCATGACCAGGCATCAGGATTTGATCACCTGTCAGGATTTGTTCTTCCGTCAGGATCTGAGATTGCACCAATGTTCTTACTGTCTTAACTCCAGAATCAGAAACATGAGTTGACTGTGTTGTTTGACTTTGAGAAGTTTGAATTGTCTTCATAACAGCAGCATCAGAGGCATCATCAGAGGTTTCTCCTTGTAGAATCTTGTCACCACCATCATTTCCAGTATCATCATCATTATTTCTCAATACTAGATCAGGTGTACATTTTGTCTGACTTACCTTCTCCCCCTTTTTGACATCAGTATTTGACAATATATTCAAAATTAAGGCAAGAGAGGTTTGAATGTTAGTTACCTTTGTATCAAGAGAATCAATCATGTTGTTGATTGAAGACTGTTCAGTAATGATTGACTTAACTTGGGATTCCACTAACCTGAGTTGAAGAGCAGTAGGCACCTTTGTAAAGCTTTGAGAAATATCAGTCCTCACTTTGTCAGTAGAATCTTTGACAGAATCTATTTCATGTTTCAGGCTTTTGGATAACAGAGTAGTAGCCTTCAAATGATTTTTCAAATCTTCATTCTGAATCAACTTAGCAGCATTATAAGCATGATCCAATGCATAGGGATAGCTTACAGATTCATCAGATCTATACCATTCATTTTCCCATTGATACATTTTCAGCTGCTCAGCAGGATCAATCTCAGAAGGAACAGAAAAGTCTTGTCTTAAGTCCTTTCCAGTATTAGCCTTGCCAGCCATGAATGTGCTTGATGAACCAAAGTTAGTTCCAAGACTAGATTTAATAACTCTGGCAAGCTGATCCTTCTCTTCATTATCATCATCATCATTATCATCAGAATCATCACCATCAGTATCATGAGTAACATCAGGATCAGAAATAGCAATACCTTTCAGTTTATCATGTGAATCTGTGATAAGATGGTTCATCGGTCGTGATCTTAGTGGCTGTATAAGAACTGGATCAGCATCAGGAGCATCACTATTATCAGGATGAACACCGTCAGGATTTGATAAGCTTGCATCAATATTTGTTACCAATGGTTCTTGTGTAGCATGAGATTCTGAAGCTGCTTCAACACTTTGAGTTGGAGGTTCTTGTGTGCTTCCCTCATTGACAGTGTCCTTGACCAATCTTTCACTAGAAGCTGTAGCTTTGCCTGCATCTTCACTTTGAGAAGATGGTTCTTGTGTGGTTGGAATGTTGATGTCTTCACTCTCCCTTTGAGAAAATGGTTATTGTGGGACCATTCCAATAGCTAAGCCTTCACCCAAACTTTGATTGAGTGGTTCTTGTATGGCAGGATCTTCAGTTTGAGCTGCTGAATCACTTTGAGATTCAGGTTCTTGTGGGCTTGATCCTTTCAGCTTCTTTTGTCTCTTGAAAACTATCTCTGCTGTTTTCCTTTTCTTCTCCAATGGATGTAGAAACCCAAGATTGGAAGCAGCAGCACCATACTTCTCCCATGAAATATCAACATGTCTTGTAGAGGGAGAGGATTTGGCTGGAGAGTCTGAAATAGAGACAACTTTTGTTTGTGCATCAGGAATACCAACATCAGGATTTGCTAGAGCATTAGGAGTAGATGACTCATCAGGATTTGATGTCTGAATATCAGTATCCTTCATTTGCACCTTCAAAGGAATATGATACCTGCTTTTCGATAATGTCCTTTTCTTCTGTGGCTTTGATGAAGGTGCCACAGCTTCAGTAGCAGTATCAGCAACTTCCTTGATTATCTTAAATTTAGAGGAAATTGGCATGTCATCTTCAGAATCAGTTTCATCCCTTAATACCAATTTTCTTTTCATAGAAACAGCCTCAGTCACCTTCTCAGCTTTCTTCTGAACTAGGACCCCTTGTACACCCCCTTGTTTCTTCTTTTTAGTGAGTGGTGTAGAGGAAAAATCCTTTGAACCTGATTGTCTTCCAGACACATCAGTTCTAGCCGATTCCTTTGATTTTACAACTAAAGTCTTTTGAGAGACAGTAGAGGTGGCTGTGAACTGTTTAGACTGTTTAGGTGGCATGCTGAGGTCAGGAACAAGGTGTGATTGGCCTTTCCCCATAGCATTAGAAAGTAATCCATAACAAGTAGGCATTTTCTGATGTAAGAAAAACCTAACCTCATCAGGAATAAAAGCATTGCCAATAAAACCATTTGCTCTATCAGAGTTAAAAAAAAATTCTGATATAAAGTGAAAATAAAATTTATTTCAATAACCATGAAAAATGTTTCTTTTTTTTTTTAAAATCACCAAATTAATGATGTAGAACCCACTGAAACATTCTTACCAGTTAACAAGGCAAAATAGTTATTGAAAACCGAACCGTCGCCTCGAAAATGAGCAAATAACCTGCAAACTTTAACAGATAATCTCTATAAAAGAAAAGAGAATGTTAAACAGTATTTTCATTTATCATCAAAAATACAAAACCCTTTCCACAGAGAAAAAAAACTTACGCAAACCTTTCATATTCTACTTTTCTCCATGGCTGCTAACCATCAACCAAACAACTTACCAGTTGAAGACATTGATTTAATTTGGCAAGAGATGCAGGAGGCTCTTGATGAAATCGCAGAGCATGAAGAACCACAACCTGTTCCTGATCCTCAGGAACATGAGGCCTTTGTGAATGCAATGGCTGATTTGCTTCTTCATAACTTCCATCAGGCAAACCCTGGATGGAATCCTCTTGACAATCTCATCATTGTTAATGATGAAGAGGATGAAGACGATGAGGATGAAGATGATGATGACGCTGAGGAGCTCGAACGAGAGCTTGAGAGAAGAAAGAGGATCTGTGATGCTTGTATGTCATGCAAGTTGGAGGCACGGAAGAGTCCCGGTGGACACGGTGACGATCCGTCTTCAAGTGCATCAACTCCTCTTCTTGTCCTTTAAGGATGGAACAAGAGACCTTCCAATCCTGATGGACTGTGAAGCTGCTCAGGAGCATTCATGCTAATTTGCAAGGCATGTGTCCCTGAGTAGAAAAATAGACTAGAAAAAAAACTATGTAATTTTCCTTTTCAATTTGTAAACAGCTTCAATTATCAATGAAATTTATCAATTCTCTCAATTGTTCATCTTCTCTTATTTCCTGTACAAATTGTTAGCAATAGTGCATATGACATTTAAAATGATGAATGGTAATTCCTTAGAAAATCAATTGAGATTTAAAATTAAAACTTAATACTTAATCAGAGACTAAGTATAACTTTTACTTTTCAGAGAATACCAGCACTGTTGTTGTCAAATTGCCTTAAAACCTCTGGTTTTCACACCAGCTTCAGTATATGTGCATCAGGATTGACCAGTTGACTTCCTTCTAGGATTATGTCCTATCAGGATTTGATCAAAATTACATACCTTTCTGAATGACCATCAGGATTTGACAGTCATCAGGATTTCTTCTCTGTAGCTTTTCTCAGAAATTCTCAAAAATCATCATTCCAAGTTCATTCACCAATTTATTGAAAGTAGCTTCAGGTAGTGGCTTGGTGAATATATCAGCTAGTTGTTGATCAGTAGGAACAAAGTGAAGTTCAATTGTTCCTTCCAGAACTTGTTCTCTTATGAAATGATATCTAATACTGATGTGTTTAGTAAGAGAATGTTGAACTGGATTTCCTGTCATTGCAATAGCACTTTGGTTATCACAATAAATAGGGATTTTTGAGTATGACAGGACATAATCTAACAACTGATTTCTCATCCACATTATCTGAGCACAGCAACTTCCTGCAGCAATGTACTCGGCTTCTGCTGTTGAAGTAGAGATAGACTTTTGCTTCTTACTGAACCATGAAACTAGTCTACCACCCAAAAACTGACAGCTTCCTGAAGTACTTTTCCTGTCTATTTTGCATCCTACAAAATCAGCATCTGAATAACCACACAAACCAAAATCTGATTCCCTTGCATACCAAAGACCAAGAGAAGGAGTGCCTTTGAGATATCTGAAAATTCTTTTAACTGGAATCAGATGAGGTTCCCTAGGTTTTGCTTGAAATCTTGCACACAGACAGGTTGCAAACATGATATCTGGTCTACTTGCAGTGAGATACAATAAACAGCCAATCATTCCTCTGTAGTGAGTTACATCTACCTCAGCACCTTGATCAGGATCAAGTTTGGTAGCTGTAGCAATGGGAGTACTTGCAGTAGCACAATCTTCTATGTTAAACCTTTTCAACAAATTCTTTGTGTATTTTGACTGATTGATAAAAATGCCATCATCAGTCTGTTTAACTTGAAGACCAAGAAAATAACTCATTTCTCCCATCATGCTCATTTGATATCTTGACTATATAAGCTTAGAAAACTTTTCACACAGCTTATTGTTTGTTGACCCAAAAATGATATCATCAACATAAATCTGAACTAACAACAAATCCTTACCATGATTCAAATAGAACAAAGTTTTGTCAATAGTACCTCTTTTGAAACCACTTTCCAGTAAGAATTGAGCTAAGGTTTCATACCATGCTCTTGGAGCTTGCTTTAGTCCATAAAG
Organism: Heracleum sosnowskyi; assembly: GCA_030848705.1. Classification (NCBI taxonomy): domain Eukaryota; kingdom Viridiplantae; phylum Streptophyta; class Magnoliopsida; order Apiales; family Apiaceae; genus Heracleum; species Heracleum sosnowskyi. The sequence continues at coordinate 120,280,346 of CM061236.1, read as the reverse complement.
TGCCTTATCCAATCTATAAACATGATTTGGATATTTAGGATCAATGAAACCAGTAGGTTGTTCAACATATACTTCTTCCTCCAGTTCACCATTTAAGAAAGCACTTTTCACATCCATCTGGAAAACCTTGAATTTCTTATGAGCTGCATATGCCAGAAAGATCCTGATGGCCTCTAGTCTTGCAACAGGAGCAAAAGTTTCATCATAGTCAATTCCTTCTTGTTGAGAATACCCTTTTGCAACTAGTCTTGCTTTGTTTCAGATAATTAAACCATCTGAATCAGTCTTATTTTTGAAAATCCATTTAGTACCAACAATAGATCTGTTCTTTGGTCTTGGTACCAGTTTCCAGACTTCATTCCTTTCAAATTCATTCAATTCTTCTTGCATTGCAGTAACCCAATCAACATCTTTAAGTGCATCTTCAACTTTCTTTGGCTCCTCCTTTGACAGAAAGTTATTATATAAACATTCATTTTGAGTTGAACTTCTTGTCTGAACACCTGCATCAGGATCCCCAATTATCAAATCAGGAGAATGACTTGCAGTCCATTTCCTTGCTGGTGGTAAGTCATTCCTTGATGTAGATGCTCCCCCTGGATTGGTGTTATTTTGATTAGAAGAATTTGATTCATTAGAAGCTCCCCCTGAAATATTGTTATATCCTCTTGATGAATTATCAGGATTATCACTTGAATCAGTATCTGAAGAATTTTGTCCTGATGATTGAATAGTATCAGTAACAGTCTGATGTTGCTCCCCCTTAACATGTGAACTGTCAGTAGCACCATTAGTAATTGATGTGTCATCAGGATTTGATGGATCATCAGGATTTGGTGACCCATCAGTATCTAATGAATTGACAGGATATGATTCATTTCCTTCAGGTTCCTTGGTAGCTTCATTTTCAAAAACCAATCTATCATGTGAATCTTCATTCAGGCCTATTATCTTCTTATCATCAAAAGATACATGCATAGATTCCATGACAGTCCTTGTTCTCAAATTAAAAACTCTAAAGGCTCTTTGTAAAGCATAATGTAACATAAGATGTAAAAGAGATAACTACAACTCAACAAAGGACAAGACAGACAATAATATTAACAGAAGCACAGGAATCCAGGATCAATGAAGATAAGGTAAACTCAAAAAGTCAAAATACGTTATGTATTCTTGAAGTCCGTAAACAGGTCACGGAAAGAAGTTCATGAAAATGTTCAAGCCTCAGTGACAGCAAAAGAAACAAGACTTTCAAGACGACAGAAGTATGTGAATGATTTAGGGTTAGTACCACAGGATTCCAGTGATGAAGCAACCAGGACGACAAAGGACTTATCAGCAGCATTGAATTGAAGACATAAAAGAAGAATTGATCAAGTGTTATTCATCTGTGAACCAGACCAGTTGCACTAGGTGACGGCACTAAAAGATCAAATTGTTTTATCGTCTCAGAAGAAATTGATATAGTCTGAAACTTAAACACCAAGGAGCTCAGAAAGGTTTTCTAAAAGGAACAAGGACAAAATGTGATTCGATGGTTTTTCATTTATGAAAAACTATCGAATGTGATTCTAAGGAATCAAAAGAAATTGACTTGATGGTTTTTCTTTTTTAAAGAAAAAAAACCATCGAAAGCTTTTCTAAGAAACTCAAAGTCAAAAGAAAAGAGCTCGATAGTTTTTATTTCCTAAAACCTATCGAATGGGATAAATGAAGTCCATTTGAATTCTATTACAAAAGAATTTAACTTTCGATAGTTTTTATTTAAAAACTATCGAATGGAAAACTCTTTTTAATAATTCGATGGTTTTTAATAATTGTTTTAACAATTAAGGTTCGATAGTTTTCTAAAAAACTAAGTCTACAATTACACAAAGAGAGGAAGTGTCTTCCTTAGTCGAGGTTAGTTCATAGTAGCAACTACTGAGAGAGAAGTTTGAGCCGGAGAAGATCATAGAAATTTATAGTGCTCAGAATTCTTTCATTGTATTGATTGTGAATAACCTAGAACTCATTGAAGCTAATCTACGGATTAGAAATTGTAGCACCCCTTGTAACGCCCCCAAATCCGGGGTCAAATGATTTGGTCGTCACGCTGCACTCTTAATCCAAACAACCTGTTCAATATAAAATCAACACAATAATAATAATATCTGTGACCCCAACTCTACCAAGAATCTTTAAAGGTTATAGTGCTAGAAACAAGAATCCAAATTCATTACAACAATCTTTCTTCTTTACAACCATTCTCTTTACAAAATTCTAATACACTAGTATAACTTCGATAAGAAGTATACCAGGCAACTAATCTTATACAATATATTAAGCAATAGAAAACATCTATATACAAAACCTCTCACTAGCTCCAATGCTCTGGATCAAGACGTCTTTACGCTAATATCTTTCCACATCTCTGATCAGCTATGCGGACAACTCTCGCCAATACACCTTCTTTCCGGCAGGCTAAAATATATATGAATAAAACAAGTATGAGCGAATGAATTGCTCAGCAAGCGCATTATTAAATATAATATATAAAGTTCCAAAATAAGCTTTGGATTTTCAAATAACAAACTTTTGTTTTTGAACATCTGTAATCTTTAAAACTTCTCAAATCAAGTTTAGTAATTTATCACAATATCTCATTTAGCTTCTCGCAGCTGAATAGTTTAAAACGCAAAAAGATTTATATTGGTCGTCACGGCAACCGAATCAACAATAACTACAATAGTATGTAGAAAATATGAACTAAATATAACTCATATGTCTTCAAGACCATAGTTTGTATAAAAATACTAATTTTTAAGATAACAGATCTATTCACAACATTTTCTGAAACCAACAACTGGAAGGTTAGAATAATCAAGGGGTAAGAATGAGCCAACACGCTCGGTCAAGGAATAAAGAACGCACTTCAATACTTCAACATGGTACCGACTGGATATGCGGTATGAATAAAACTCATCAAGATAGATATCTCACGACTGCCAATGGAATCAAGGAAGTGGATTTCGACTATTTGGAATCCAATGAATTAAGAGTATGTGATTTCAGCAAGATTGAAACCACTATTTATTAATCAACGAACCAACATCTTCACGCAACGAATAAACCTGAATATCAGGTCATAACTCACAAGTACAAAATATATGGATGTAACTCATCCTAGAAATGAAAATTTATATTAGAATTGGATTTTTAACAATTATCAAATACAAAGGTTGTGCTGCTGGCCAGCCACGCATCAACCCCGGACTAGCTCATGTCATAGTCCTCTACTGGATCCTAGGCCAATCTGGGCCTTAATTACATCGACCAATAATTGGTCCATTTTTAAAAACATTCCAATTCTATATTATATACGTCAGGTGTCAGAACAATTGACAACCTTACTTCGACAATCAGGTGTCGGAAGAATCGACAACCTAATACAACAATTGCTGGAAAACTCACGTTCCAGGAAACAGTTCAATTATGAAGAATCCATTAAGGAATAACAATATAATCTAGTATCGACGAGATCGACACAATATGGGGAGGTGCACATGAAAAGTGACAATATAATAAGCATCGACGAGTTCGATGTAACAACTGGGATATAATGAAGAATAAACAATGACATGCTCAACAAGGTTAAGTCTGATATGAAACAGACAATATGATATCAACAGAATTTGCAATAACTCAATATGGAATAGGGTTCAAAGAACAGGCTCTAGATGGCCTTAACAGTTCAATTCATCACATTATGGAAGAATTAGTTAAGATTCAACAATCTGGTAAGTGACAAGAAAGTCAAGTTCAAGTTTAAGAAAAATTCAGGGTGAAGTTTATAAATGAAGGAAACAAAGGTTTATTAACTTCTGGCAGAAATAGTTCAAGTCCTTCGAACATATACTTATAATAGATAAGCCTCGTATTTGAAGGAAGTAAACTAAATCATGCACAGCATAAATGAATTCGAATCAGGGAATGGATCAGATGATCGCATTAACAAGAAATGATCATAATAGTTGCAAGGGTGCAGGATGGAAAAATGGAATACTTGTAGAACAAGTACCACAACTTCGGAATTTAAAATAACGTTTTCAACATAGGGTTCGTAAGTTCCCACTCATCTAGGGTTGGCAATATTCCAACCTAATATTTTAAAATCATGTCTTTTAAAAGAGAGCCTTAGTATACGGCCCATAATTATCTCTTCAAACTTTTCAATATAATAAGTATATCTTTCCAATCAATATGAAAATATGAATCTAAACTCAAAAGGTATAAAAGAGTACTCGTCAATTTACGAGATTAAATAACATACTTGCAATTCAATGCAAAAGAAATCAACATTTGAAAATTCAGTAATAAGCATTCAACATGCATACTAATAATTCAAGATAATATCCCTTAATTAATAAGCAAGGGTATAAACACTTGCCTCTGGTCCTTAGCTATTTCGTAACGCTGAAACAATACGATTTCCTCCTTATTCTGTCTTGTCGCACGATTCTCTACTTCCGTCCTTCTTTGCTTTAACGCTCTTGCGAATACCACTAGTCTGCTTTTACCATTTCGAATCCACGTGCCAGCCTCGATAGTCAAACATGAGACGGTACTTAGTCTTCAACGTATAATCCTCGTATTTAATAAATGATCGTAACTTAATTTCGACGCACTTACCGATCTTACCGATATCTCTGTTGCATAAACATCCACATCTCAATTGATAGACCAATCGTAATCCACCACATAAGTAATCCACGTAACTCGCTTGACGACAATCTCCATACTATAAAAAGTCAACATCCAAGTCAACGGCCTCGTAAATCTTACTTTCTAACATAACCGACAAATTTCTATCCTATCTACCCCTCGTGATAACATTAGACACGACCAAATACTCAAACAAGTCTCCACACAATTTATTCGCATGCATGACTCAACAACAGATAATTCACATAATCCACATTATTCACATAACACATTTAAACAAGTAACCGGTCACGTATCGGACGTCCGGTATAATTTACGATATTTAAAAACTCAGACACTAGCCCTAGTACGGGCATATACTGACTGTAAAACACATTACACAACTCATACGAATCACATAGCACTTGTAACTATTTTTAAAACATCACACAAAGCTTATTTGAATTTAAATAAGCCACAAACAATTTTTAAATCAAAAATCGGATTTTTAAATCCAATATAAGTATTTTAAATGCAAATAAATCAATTAATAAAATTAATTGACACTCTTTAAATACTCAAACTATTTTTTAAATAATTAAATAGGCTTGAAAATAATTAAACTGAATTTTTAATTAATTAAATCTAATTAATAATTAATTTTTAAGAATTAATTGATTAAAAGAATTAACCAATTAATTAATAAATTAATTATTAATTAAAAATAATTAAAATAATTAAGTTTAATCAATTTTCGGATTTAAAATAATAAATATAATTTATCAGAATTTTTCTGATATAAAAATATATTTTTAAAATAAAAATATGAATTTTTAAAGTTTTTAAACTATTTTCGAATTAAATTTAAAAATAAAATTCAAAAACAGTTTTTCTGAAAATGAATTAGGGTTTTGAAGATTGAAACCGGGTCGAAAAATCGGGTAAACGGGTCGGGAAGAACGAATCCGGGTCACCAAGAACAACCCGCCGGAATCTGGGTTTTCCAGAATCCGGCCGGCGTCCGGTGGCCGGACTTCGCCGTTTCCGATCAAAACAAAACCAAACTATAGGGCTTTTGTTCGCTTTTGCAAGACAAACACAACCCACATACACACACATCTGTCCCATGCCGGAATCGTGCCCAGAATTCATTCAAAGAACTCGCCGGCGACGACCTCGGCCGGAAACCCGATCTACTTAAATCCTACATGAAACTCAAAGATTAATATACCAAAATGAAGCTTATAACTCATACAATAAAAGCCCTTTACCAAAAACAATGTCAGATCAATATCAAGAACGTACGAATTGAAAGAAGAAATCGGGTCAAAACCCGAAAATCAAACCCGACTAAATCGAACATAAACATGAAATTAAAGCATGGATTCTTGCTAATTAGAACCCTAGGAACATGTTAGAAGCAACCAATTGAACGGAGAATCAACAGAATGAAAATCCCCAAATCGAATCAAGAACCCTAATTTTAATTCGAAACTTGTAAAATCAATATAAAATCGAATACTTACCAGATGATGATGAGGTTGGAAGATTCTGAAACTAGATTTTTGGGGCTTTGATTTGAGTATAAGAACTTCAGATTTGGACTTCAATAACCCTTAGAACGAATTGATTGAAGATCAAGAACACAAAACAATTATTTGGGAATTTCGGATTTCTTGAGTAATTTCTGAAGAATTGCTAGGGTTATGAAGTCTGATTGGTCATTTTATATTTTTGGAAAAATAATACCCCAAATAACATTTTTGGATCGATATTGATTCGTTAGATCGTTTAAAAACCCTAATTAGGTCAAAAACACGTTTTACGAAAAGTAAGGGGTTAAAAAGGTTGATGATTATCCAAATTGATATATATCATTATATAACTAATGCTCAAGAATACTAGGGCTATAACAACTTCAATATTGATATAGAACGATAAATCCGTCCCCTTAAGCAATTAGGGTTCGGAACGATTTTTCCTTTTTCGGATCAAAAATTGAAATTAATTTGCAGAATCAAATAGGTAGGGTTAAATAGAATCCCATAACCCTTTCGATAACGATTCGAATACGAAAGACGAAGAATTAAAAATGAATGTACGAAATTTCAACGGGCTCTTGAATTATCAAAACGGCTCAAATTTGAAGAAAATTCCAAATGACGAAATTTTTGAAAGGGGCTTCCGACTCACCATTTAGCACATAATCACACACTAAATATCATATAATAATATTCCAATATTCCAAAATAAATATTTTAGATTAAATATATCATTTAATCAAATAATAAAATTCACGGATATTACATCCTTCCCCCCTTAACAGGATTCTGTCCTCAGAATCAGCTCGCGCAAACGTAGGTGGATAATTTCCAACATCTCATTCTCAAATTCCTAGGTTGACTCTTCAACCTTAGGATTTCTCCTCATACTCATACTAATTTGACTCCTCTATTACTCATCACTCTCTCATACTGACTCAATATCTCAATCGGTTACTCAACATAGAACAATTTAACTAGATCTCTATAGGTTCATATTCTACGAAATACACTATGAATATACCACTCACGGGGTGGCAAGCAAACTTATACGCACTTTCCCAACACTCAATAAATCGTCGTAAGGTAGCATTTCAAAATCGTCATAGTAACTGTTGTTGTAAGGGAATCTAATCAGCGGTAAACGATCCTCCCAATTACCTTCAAAATTTAGTACACAATCATAGTCTGTCTGAATCCTTCAATTACGTCGCGGATCTCTGTCAAATACAATTGAACTCGTCATTCCATGCCGTACCATTATCTCTTATTAAGCGGTCAATAATAACCCAAATAACATCACGATAAGCTCTAAGCCTTAGCAACTCCATCCCACAGTTTATCTCAACATGTCTTCATTTCCATTCAGGAATCTCTTTAGTTGTAATCGTCTACTATACCTCTGTTATTCTGTCTTCATTTTCCAACACCTCAAGTACTTAAACACTCACTAACATCAATATTCTTTTAAGTCTCTAATATATCCTTACATTTCCTTCTTATCCCTTATTCTTTCTTGTTCCCTCCTATAATTGAATCCTTTTCTATTTCCATAACTCTTTCCTTTATGTAGCCCTTTCTCTTTAATCAATCCTGGTTGAATCCTTATGTCCATCATTTCTTTTAATTAATCTCTCATTATCATAACCTTAAAGCTCCATCCTTTCTAATCCTTGTACCGAAGATATTTTCATCTCAATTCCCTCCTTTACTACTCATATTATCAGCCATCCATATTCTTGGGTCAACTTTATCTACCTCCAATATGTCTAACAACTACTTTCAACGATCACATACCTTTCATGCCAATTAACTTTTCAGCTGAAAACAACCCTTCATTACCTCATCCATTGTCTTTAAATCCTATTAACACCTCTTCATCTTCTTTTCCTATCTTCACAGTAACACTCATGACACCTTTTCCATGGTTCCATCTCATTTCCCAAACAGCTTGATCAACTCGACATTATCTTGATTCTCATTCTATACATCCACATTGACTGGTAAAATCTACCTTAACTATCGTGAGCAAAAGACTTGCAACCATATCATACAATCCTGAAATACTCAAAGATTAACTCATTCTCCATTATTAGCCTATCATCCATTCTTAAAAGTTCTTCTCATTGAGACAAAAATCTATTATGTCCATTTTCCACAACCTAGGATAACATCAGCACAATTACACCTTTTTCCCCAATTTCCAATCAACTCTTGAATTATCTAACTTCACCTTTCCATATCGTAACGTTAATCGATAGAAAGAGAACAACTGGCTCCGTTATATGTTACTAGTATTCTAATCGCATCGTAGTCCGCTTTCGTTCATGGTAATTCAATCGCAAATTCTTCGTTCGGTAAGGTAGGGTAAATTCCAGTTCACCCTAATGGCATACCTCCCAGATTATTTGAAGTAAGAAGTTCATGATAGTTTGAAGTGAAAAGATTCTATATCGTAGCAAATGTCCCACAATTGGGGTTACCAAATCTGTATATTCCAAAGCAACATTATTGGAAGTGAAAGGATTACTGAGAGACCAATTTGATCACATGAACTCAATGTTGTGTGTCTCTATTAAGACAGTACTAAAGGTAATTAGCCTTCTTGTATTTCACAACACACAAGTGACGGCGTCCCGTCAGACTTCTATCACATAGACAGATAGTCCTTGTGTCCCCTATAAATAGGGTTGTTTATCTCAGTTGGAGTAGAGAAATATGAAAGAAATTTAGAGTCAGAATAACAATCAGGGCCTTTCGATAAGAATTCTCAAATACACACCTTGGATTGAAATTGAATAAATTCCAAAGGTGTTATTTCAGAAAAGAAGAACAACCAGAAAGGAAGTATCAACAAATAGTGTTACATCACAATTAGAGTTATCCACTCCGGAAGAATGAAGGAGTTGGAATTTAAATAACATATTTTCAACAGGCTTTACAAATTGAAATAGATGTCGCAACAACCTCTGATGCAATTGCAATCATGATTGATCAAAAGTATCAAGTACAAAGTCAAAAGGTGGAATATATTCACCAACACAAGTTTCGCTTAAAGAAATGTCAAATATTTCCTTAGGATGGGAAGGTATTACCAAGGTCTTCACATATGACTCCTCCGTCGACTCCTTCGATAGCTCGTTATTCGATTTCAGCCCTTCTTCTCCACGTTATTCGATTTCAGCCCTTCTTTTCCACGTCGCAAGGTTATCAATATCGTACGTCGTCGTCGACTCGTAATAGTCCTCGAAGATTCCGCCTCAGACGTCTACAAACGCAAGAAGTTCTATCCATTTCAGCACAACTATCTCAATCAAATACCTCTATCTTAACTCACTCAGCGGTACTATATCCAATAGCCCAATACAAACTCTAAATGAGCTCTGACGTTCCTTATATAACTATATACACTCCCACACACTCTCGTTTCTAGTTTTACTATAACCCTTGCTCTGATACCAACTGTAACGCCCCCAAATCCGGGGTCAAATGATTTGGTCGTCACGCTGCACTCTTAATCCAAACAACCTGTTCAATATAAAATCAACACAATAATAATAATATCTGTGACCCCAACTCTACCAAGAATCTTTAAAGGTTATAGTGCTAGAAACAAGAATCCAAATTCATTACAACAATCTTTCTTCTTTACAACCATTCTCTTTACAAAATTCTAATACACTAGTATAACTTCGATAAGAAGTATACCAGGCAACTAATCTTATACAATATATTAAGCAATAGAAAACATCTATATACAAAACCTCTCACTAGCTCCAATGCTCTGGATCAAGACGTCTTTACGCTAATATCTTTCCACATCTCTGATCAGCTATGCGGACAACTCTCGCCAATACACCTTCTTTCCGGCAGGCTAAAATATATATGAATAAAACAAGTATGAGCGAATGAATTGCTCAGCAAGCGCATTATTAAATATAATATATAAAGTTCCAAAATAAGCTTTGGATTTTCAAATAACAAACTTTTGTTTTTGAACATCTGTAATCTTTAAAACTTCTCAAATCAAGTTTAGTAATTTATCACAATATCTCATTTAGCTTCTCGCAGCTGAATAGTTTAAAACGCAAAAAGATTTATATTGGTCGTCACGGCAACCGAATCAACAATAACTACAATAGTATGTAGAAAATATGAACTAAATATAACTCATATGTCTTCAAGACCATAGTTTGTATAAAAATACTAATTTTTAAGATAACAGATCTATTCACAACATTTTCTGAAACCAACAACTGGAAGGTTAGAATAATCAAGGGGTAAGAATGAGCCAACACGCTCGGTCAAGGAATAAAGAACGCACTTCAATACTTCAACATGGTACCGACTGGATATGCGGTATGAATAAAACTCATCAAGATAGATATCTCACGACTGCCAATGGAATCAAGGAAGTGGATTTCGACTATTTGGAATCCAATGAATTAAGAGTATGTGATTTCAGCAAGATTGAAACCACTATTTATTAATCAACGAACCAACATCTTCACGCAACGAATAAACCTGAATATCAGGTCATAACTCACAAGTACAAAATATATGGATGTAACTCATCCTAGAAATGAAAATTTATATTAGAATTGGATTTTTAACAATTATCAAATACAAAGGTTGTGCTGCTGGCCAGCCACGCATCAACCCCGGACTAGCTCATGTCATAGTCCTCTACTGGATCCTAGGCCAATCTGGGCCTTAATTACATCGACCAATAATTGGTCCATTTTTAAAAACATTCCAATTCTATATTATATACGTCAGGTGTCAGAACAATTGACAACCTTACTTCGACAATCAGGTGTCGGAAGAATCGACAACCTAATACAACAATTGCTGGAAAACTCACGTTCCAGGAAACAGTTCAATTATGAAGAATCCATTAAGGAATAACAATATAATCTAGTATCGACGAGATCGACACAATATGGGGAGGTGCACATGAAAAGTGACAATATAATAAGCATCGACGAGTTCGATGTAACAACTGGGATATAATGAAGAATAAACAATGACATGCTCAACAAGGTTAAGTCTGATATGAAACAGACAATATGATATCAACAGAATTTGCAATAACTCAATATGGAATAGGGTTCAAAGAACAGGCTCTAGATGGCCTTAACAGTTCAATTCATCACATTATGGAAGAATTAGTTAAGATTCAACAATCTGGTAAGTGACAAGAAAGTCAAGTTCAAGTTTAAGAAAAATTCAGGGTGAAGTTTATAAATGAAGGAAACAAAGGTTTATTAACTTCTGGCAGAAATAGTTCAAGTCCTTCGAACATATACTTATAATAGATAAGCCTCGTATTTGAAGGAAGTAAACTAAATCATGCACAGCATAAATGAATTCGAATCAGGGAATGGATCAGATGATCGCATTAACAAGAAATGATCATAATAGTTGCAAGGGTGCAGGATGGAAAAATGGAATACTTGTAGAACAAGTACCACAACTTCGGAATTTAAAATAACGTTTTCAACATAGGGTTCGTAAGTTCCCACTCATCTAGGGTTGGCAATATTCCAACCTAATATTTTAAAATCATGTCTTTTAAAAGAGAGCCTTAGTATACGGCCCATAATTATCTCTTCAAACTTTTCAATATAATAAGTATATCTTTCCAATCAATATGAAAATATGAATCTAAACTCAAAAGGTATAAAAGAGTACTCGTCAATTTACGAGATTAAATAACATACTTGCAATTCAATGCAAAAGAAATCAACATTTGAAAATTCAGTAATAAGCATTCAACATGCATACTAATAATTCAAGATAATATCCCTTAATTAATAAGCAAGGGTATAAACACTTGCCTCTGGTCCTTAGCTATTTCGTAACGCTGAAACAATACGATTTCCTCCTTATTCTGTCTTGTCGCACGATTCTCTACTTCCGTCCTTCTTTGCTTTAACGCTCTTGCGAATACCACTAGTCTGCTTTTACCATTTCGAATCCACGTGCCAGCCTCGATAGTCAAACATGAGACGGTACTTAGTCTTCAACGTATAATCCTCGTATTTAATAAATGATCGTAACTTAATTTCGACGCACTTACCGATCTTACCGATATCTCTGTTGCATAAACATCCACATCTCAATTGATAGACCAATCGTAATCCACCACATAAGTAATCCACGTAACTCGCTTGACGACAATCTCCATACTATAAAAAGTCAACATCCAAGTCAACGGCCTCGTAAATCTTACTTTCTAACATAACCGACAAATTTCTATCCTATCTACCCCTCGTGATAACATTAGACACGACCAAATACTCAAACAAGTCTCCACACAATTTATTCGCATGCATGACTCAACAACAGATAATTCACATAATCCACATTATTCACATAACACATTTAAACAAGTAACCGGTCACGTATCGGACGTCCGGTATAATTTACGATATTTAAAAACTCAGACACTAGCCCTAGTACGGGCATATACTGACTGTAAAACACATTACACAACTCATACGAATCACATAGCACTTGTAACTATTTTTAAAACATCACACAAAGCTTATTTGAATTTAAATAAGCCACAAACAATTTTTAAATCAAAAATCGGATTTTTAAATCCAATATAAGTATTTTAAATGCAAATAAATCAATTAATAAAATTAATTGACACTCTTTAAATACTCAAACTATTTTTTAAATAATTAAATAGGCTTGAAAATAATTAAACTGAATTTTTAATTAATTAAATCTAATTAATAATTAATTTTTAAGAATTAATTGATTAAAAGAATTAACCAATTAATTAATAAATTAATTATTAATTAAAAATAATTAAAATAATTAAGTTTAATCAATTTTCGGATTTAAAATAATAAATATAATTTATCAGAATTTTTCTGATATAAAAATATATTTTTAAAATAAAAATATGAATTTTTAAAGTTTTTAAACTATTTTCGAATTAAATTTAAAAATAAAATTCAAAAACAGTTTTTCTGAAAATGAATTAGGGTTTTGAAGATTGAAACCGGGTCGAAAAATCGGGTAAACGGGTCGGGAAGAACGAATCCGGGTCACCAAGAACAACCCGCCGGAATCTGGGTTTTCCAGAATCCGGCCGGCGTCCGGTGGCCGGACTTCGCCGTTTCCGATCAAAACAAAACCAAACTATAGGGCTTTTGTTCGCTTTTGCAAGACAAACACAACCCACATACACACACATCTGTCCCATGCCGGAATCGTGCCCAGAATTCATTCAAAGAACTCGCCGGCGACGACCTCGGCCGGAAACCCGATCTACTTAAATCCTACATGAAACTCAAAGATTAATATACCAAAATGAAGCTTATAACTCATACAATAAAAGCCCTTTACCAAAAACAATGTCAGATCAATATCAAGAACGTACGAATTGAAAGAAGAAATCGGGTCAAAACCCGAAAATCAAACCCGACTAAATCGAACATAAACATGAAATTAAAGCATGGATTCTTGCTAATTAGAACCCTAGGAACATGTTAGAAGCAACCAATTGAACGGAGAATCAACAGAATGAAAATCCCCAAATCGAATCAAGAACCCTAATTTTAATTCGAAACTTGTAAAATCAATATAAAATCGAATACTTACCAGATGATGATGAGGTTGGAAGATTCTGAAACTAGATTTTTGGGGCTTTGATTTGAGTATAAGAACTTCAGATTTGGACTTCAATAACCCTTAGAACGAATTGATTGAAGATCAAGAACACAAAACAATTATTTGGGAATTTCGGATTTCTTGAGTAATTTCTGAAGAATTGCTAGGGTTATGAAGTCTGATTGGTCATTTTATATTTTTGGAAAAATAATACCCCAAATAACATTTTTGGATCGATATTGATTCGTTAGATCGTTTAAAAACCCTAATTAGGTCAAAAACACGTTTTACGAAAAGTAAGGGGTTAAAAAGGTTGATGATTATCCAAATTGATATATATCATTATATAACTAATGCTCAAGAATACTAGGGCTATAACAACTTCAATATTGATATAGAACGATAAATCCGTCCCCTTAAGCAATTAGGGTTCGGAACGATTTTTCCTTTTTCGGATCAAAAATTGAAATTAATTTGCAGAATCAAATAGGTAGGGTTAAATAGAATCCCATAACCCTTTCGATAACGATTCGAATACGAAAGACGAAGAATTAAAAATGAATGTACGAAATTTCAACGGGCTCTTGAATTATCAAAACGGCTCAAATTTGAAGAAAATTCCAAATGACGAAATTTTTGAAAGGGGCTTCCGACTCACCATTTAGCACATAATCACACACTAAATATCATATAATAATATTCCAATATTCCAAAATAAATATTTTAGATTAAATATATCATTTAATCAAATAATAAAATTCACGGATATTACACCCCTCGAGGTTTATATTTATAAAACGATATATTCCCCGACTTTTGGTTTGGTTTGGTGTGTTTGATTTCGTTATAGAACTGAATGAATTATCCGCGAACGAAATTGAATTATTTGTGAGTATCGTATTCAACCCCCCCCCCCCCCCTTCTACGATACTTCGGGACCTAACAATTGGTATCAAAGCTTGTTGATCGATATACAGATCAGATCCGGTGTTTTAGGCCAATCACTCAAGTTCTCAGAATTTTCGGATTTTTTAATTTTCAAAATTCTCATTTCTTGAAATTTTTGAATTTTAAATAATTTGAATTTTATTCTTGAAATATTTTATTTTTCAAAAAGTTCGAAATTCTTGGAATTTAAAATATTTCATATCCTAAGCCAAAGGTTCTCAAAAGATTGTTAGAGAGGAGGTTAGGAATGGTCAAACAAATATCTCAGTAACGTTTATTAATGTTGGAACCTCAGAACAGAATAGAAGAATTACTAGTAGCTGAATCAGAAGAAGCTCAGGTAGAAAACCTCGAGAGACTAGACTAAAGATCAGTGTTTCACTTGTCAAGGAAGTTTAGTCACATCAGATTCAGAAGGAGTACAAAAGCCACATCCATGGATCAGGCTTATTTATTACGAAGCAAAGATTCTTCAGGATTCAGTTCAAAGAGGTAGTTACAGACTGAGATGGTAACAAAAACAAGAGTGATAGTTTCAACAATGATAAGAACTATGTAACGAGAAACTATCAGGGTGTGCTACACAATGAAGAAGCCTAACAAACAAAGAAGAATAGGGACTCAGTTAATAGCTGAAACAGAAGTGGAATGCTTTGTTGAAGAAGCATCAGCACAAAACTTATGTTTCTTAAGGAAAGAGTTAGGATGGATCAGATGACGAGAAGATCATGGATATCTTGCTTTCATAGCAATCTCTGAAGATGATTCACCTCACATATCTCAGGTATCTTTTCCTTGAACCAATGCAGTATTTAATTCTCAATATTCAAAGCATGTACATAGAAGATCTTAGATATGTGTGTATGAATGTAGAATAAGATTTGCAAGTGAGATAGAAGCTTTCTTAAGAAACAACTCTTAGTTTTAGGGGTTAAGTTTCTGGCACATAAGACCTTAGTAAAGCTAAGTTTCAGTATCCCTAGTAGAACAAGATTTGCTCATTTATTCTGAATTGTTTGTTAAGGGATAATCAGTTTGAAGAATGGAGGAATTACCTTTAGAGTCAGTAGAATTTGTAGAACACCAAGCTGTATCTAAAACTGACTTAGGTAATAGAGAAAGTTAGATGCCATACAACAACAGAATGGATTAGATAGAATTAGTGATTTAATTGTTAATTCTTTTATTCCATGTGTGCTTAGAAAATTATTGAATATCTGTAAATCTACTTGCTACCTGTTACACTTGTGTATATTGGTTAAAGTAGAAAGTACTGAATTTTCTAAAATGTAGAACATGCCTAATTTGCACATCTCTTATCTGCAATGTCAAAATGCTCAATGTATGCCATTTATTCTTATTAACATGTTTGCTTATTTAAATATTATGAATGCATCTCTTAGAACTTGCATTAATCATAGAAAAAGCATGTTTAAAGAATTACATTAGAGCAACGACTGCAAGGTCAGTCAGAGATAAGAATAAGCATGTATAGGTTGAAGCTGTTGTTACCACTTTTAAAAGCAAAATCTCTAATCCATCTGGACCCAAGCAAATAAGTTGGGTACCAAGAACTGTCAATCCATTTGTGAGTGCAGGCAAATCAGGTTAATCGATTTATATGCTTTCTTGGTCTTTACTACTGAAGACATATGATCGAAGAAAGAACTTGCCATCAAATGTGATTGAGAAAGCTGTTCCGTTAATAATCTTTGGAGATGACAGCAAAGGTTTTCATCACGGGACATGGCTACGTTTGAAATGGAATGTCATCATGTTTACAATAATTGGTATCATTGATAACAACTAATAATTGGAGTCAAGGATAACAATTAGAAGCAACTTTCTTGCTGAAGATTCAAAGCACAAATCTTTTTATTAAATGAAGGAGCAGTGTTTTATCTCAAGCAGGAAGGTTGAGAAGCTCTCACCCTTGCATGACAATACAAGGAACTCTTTTCTAAAGATGGTATTGGTGAGAGGACTGCCTCATCTGGGATTCAAGCTGGATGAAATATATGAGGCATGTCATTAAGGGAAGTCAAAGAAACATCACAGAAAAGCTATAATGTGATAAGCATTACTGAGCCGCTTCAGATGATACGTACGGAACTCTATGGACTAGTTAAGGTTTGGTGTACAACAAAGTAAAGATATACTTCAGTGATGGTTGATGACTACTCTTAATACAAACTGGTGTTGTTCGTTCAATCTGAAGGACAGGACATCACAGATGAAATTAATCACATTTCCATGATCAGTAACAAATACAGGAAGACCCTGTAATGGCCAATAGAAGCAAACTCTGAATTTCTTTCAGGGGTTTGGAGGAAAATGTTTTACAAGTAAGCATCTTGGCAAGATTGGCAGCTAAGGCTCTTAAGGATATTTTCCTCGGCTAATCAGTGGAATCTAAAGCCTACGAGGTAAATTTGATTAATCAACAAGAGGTGATTGAAAGTCTGAATATGATGTTCAACAACTCCAAGCTCTCAGCTGTTATGTGTGAAATTAATGGTAATGATGATTCAAATCCAAGCAGTGGTAATGGTAGTTTAACTACACAGCTCAGTACTTCAACAGAACCACTCAGCGAGGATGAGGATTCTCAGGAAATCCCAGCAACAGCTTAGGGGGAGCAAAAGAAGGATCAATTAGTCAGATCAACACCACAATGAATATCTAGAGGACACTTCAAGAACGTATCTGTCAAGACAAAGGGTTTAGATTCAATATCATTCCTGATGTCTAGTTCTTAGTGATCCTAGTGGTGGAGTAAAGACTGGAGCTATAGAGTATGAATGATTATTTTCTTGGTTTTCTTTCTGAAGAAGAAACAAAGAAAGGTAAAGAAGCTCTGATGGATCCAGATTGGGTGATTGCAAAGCAAAATGAACTCAATCAATCTGAAAGGCAGAAAGTTTGGAAGCTGGTACCCAGGCCTAAGGGAAAATCTGTTATTGGAACAAGATGGGTATCCAGAATACTGGATGAAATTGGCATTGTTATGAGGGACAAGGCCAAACTGGATGCTAGGTTACTATTAGGAAGCAGTATATAACAAGAAGCACCAGTGACGAGACTTGAGGATATCAGGATATATCTGTATGGTGAATATGATCAAGTGCACTCCTGATTGGTGAGATAGTAGAAGAAGTCAATGTACAACAGATCCTGGCATTTGCTGTTGCAGATCAATTGGACGTTGTATAACTTCTCTTCACAAGATCACTACAGATTGGTATGAACCGGTATCAATACTCAAGAAATCGTCAAAGACATGGTATGACACTCTAACTGAACTTTTATAGAATATGAATTTATTAGAGTTGTCATAAGGCACAAACATAATGTCATATATGTGCAGTGATATCATGATTATATTATATGTTGGTCTACTAACGAAAACTTGTGCAAGAAATTTGCCAAGTCATTGCAGAGAATGTACAAGATGAGTATGTTGGGAAAGTTGCAATTCTTTTTGGAATTACTTTGAGCAAGCCAGAAGAATAATTCTTTTAGGAGCACAAGTAAGCCAAAAGAGTGATGGCAATAAAAGTAAGTCAAGAATCTTTTGAATGTGCATAATTGAGAAGATTCTAGACATGCCAAGACTCCCTGCCAACAGCAGCCACTAAAGCTTGATCAGGACAAATCAGGTAAAAGATAGAAATGACAAGCTAGAGAGGTATGCGTCTCATTAAGTTATTAGCTGCAAATTGACAACACATATTGTATTCTCAAGTTGCCAATGTGAAAGGTTCCAAGTGGATTTCAAAAATCTAGTCTTATAGTTATCAACATGATTTTTAGATATCTTAAGGGAATACCAAATCTCAGTATATGGTACCCTAAAGATACTTGTTAACATGTTTAGCTATTTAGATATAAAATACGCAGGTTGTAAGAAAGACAGGAGAAGCATCTCTGAATGACAGGAGGAGCATCTCTAGAAGCTGTCAACTTCGTGGAGGAAGATTGATTTCTTGTTATTATTTCAGGAAATAAATTCATCTCCAACAACTCTATGGAACAATCCACGACAATGCACCTTGACAACAGATATCATTTCTTTCGAGAGCATGTCTTCAATTCATAGAGTAACTTGTAGACACGCACCTTATTTGAAAATCTCATCTGCAAGAAACTCTTGAATAAGTTCACAAGTATAAAATTGTTCATATTTTAAGGACTTGTGAATTTATTTTACATCCAGTCCTCACATTAATAATTTAGTGCTAATATCTAACTCATAGATATTTAGTATTAATTTATTATTATTTATTTAATGAAATTTGAATTATGGAAATTGAAGCAGTTCAATATCTTATTTGCTCCATAATTTAAAATACATAAAATAAATATGCAGCATAATTTATTGGATTTTAATTGGTTAATATCATTCAATGATATTTAGTCGATTTTATTCTGAGAAAATTGTGAAGTTTCTGTTGACAATTGATTTTGGTAAATTTGAAAAGATTTATTAGAATTAAAACTTGACAGGAAATAAAACAGTCTAAATTTTAAAACAAGAACAGGTTTTAAAATGAAGACAGAAGCAAAAAATATCGAATTTAGGAAATTCGATAGTTTTTCAAGTACATAGATAAATCTATCGAAATAAATTTTCGATAGTTTTTGAAAAGGAAAAAGAAAAACTATTGAAAACATTTCTCGATACTTTTTGAGGAAAATTTGAAAAAGCATCGAATTGAATTTCATTATTCTTTATCTAAATTCTCGATGGTTTTTGAATTAAAATGAAAATCTATCAGAGAGAATTAATTTTTCCTTTATTTTAATTCTCGATAGTTTTCCCACAAAGGATCCCTCGATAGTTTTTCAAGCTTTAAAAGGTAACAAGTTCGATAGTTTTTCAGAAAAACTTTTTAAATTCTGATTTTCAAACTCTTCGTTATTTTTCAAAATTTATCGAAGTAAAGTTGACAGTTTTACCCCCAACTGAAAACCATCGAACATACTATTAAAAAACATCGAACACTGTAAAGACAATATTGCCCCTGTCAATTCAATAAGTATTTAACAACCCCTTATGTTTTTTTTTCAGATCTAAGGGCTTTTGTTTATACTTACTAGAATACATATAACCAAGAACATCACTGCCTCAAGAACTTGTTTCTAAGAAAACTATTTTCACTATTTTTCTTTAGAAGTTAATTGTTTTCAATTGATTTCTTCAGATAATTATGATTATTTGTGTTACCAAAAGTAGGGTTCTTGATAATAGTGATTCGAAGTTGTGTTTATTAAGAAAAAGGGGTAATTTTGTTTTAAGGGTAGTTTGTGTCAAGTTTGATTAATTAGTAATAATTAATTAAACTAAATTGGTTTTAGTTTTGGTTTAAAAGTAACCAAGACTAATCATGTCTCGTTTCAGAACTTTCAAGCCATTACGAACTTACAGTTTTGTGTATGGGCAGAGTTTCTGAACACACGTTCATTAGTGGCATATGCCTTGAGTACTCCCGTAGTCCTTTGCATCGATCAATTGACTGTGGTGTACACAACCGCCACGGATACAAGTGAGAATAACGTAAGATCCTTCAGTTTTGTTGTGCCAGGGGGCAGAACAATAAGGGTGACGAAACATGACTTTAACAGAATACTACATTTTCCTACAGAAAACCATGTTCCGGATCCCACAACTGAGGAGATACATGCTTTCTTCACTCTCATAAGAAGTCAACAACCTAACTTCTTTGTGGGAGAGTTCCTTAAGCATTACCTGACATGGGACCACTGGATGAAAGAACATGCATAGATGAAAATGTGCTTTGTTTCTATCCTAGGTTCCTACAGCTAATTCTCAATGATATCTTAACAGATGATGAGCGCGAGACATTCGCCGAAGAGGAGACCATGGAGTGTATGAAGATGAAGAGCAATGCCATAACCGCTCTGATAAGGAAGAACAACTATCTTCCAGGGGTACCCACTGTTCTCACTGAATATCTAAGAACGGTGCCCCTACCACTTCTACCCCCAGGGGAACAGGTAAATGAAGGTAATATTCCTCAACCTGAACTGGCTCCTGAACCACAACAATGGATGTTGATCCAGAGCCCTCAGCGGCCATTCCAGACCATGAGATTGCAACCCACAATCTCTAACCACGGTCGAAGAGCCTTTGGAAGTGCCAAATGAAAACATAAACGAGCCTCCTTACCCTCCTATACCCAATATTCAGACATCCATGAGTGTAGAGGGAGATAGTGCCATAACAGCACCACATAAGGAGATACACCCTTCAACAACAACTCTGCCTTCCTCTAAAAGGAGAAGAATAGAAACCGAGGCAACTGTTGATACTTTATTTCAAACTTCCAAAGCGCCCTTTATTGATTTTTCTGATGCTGATTGGGCTACATTAACTAAAGCAATATCTGAACCAATAGCTCAATCAAGTAAGGAAGAATTGACGGAAGCAACTGGTGTTCCGACCATATTACGGTTAGGTTCACTGGTTGAAGGTTCTTTACTGAACCAAGAGTCTTCACAGACGTCGAGAGAAGGCTTTGACCTAAATGCACAATCTAAAGGGTCACTGTCTACCTCCCTAGATGGAACATATCTGGATCCTGCGGGTACAGGGTCTGACGTAGGTGCAGATCGACAACTCGGTGACAATGAATCAATTTTAATTGAGGAGTTAACTGAGGTAAAGTCTTCACAGACTATTGAGGAAGTTTCAGGATCTCTGCTGTTAATAGAGCCTGAGTCTACCATCCTAGAGATTCAAACTCTAGATCCTTCAAAAGATATATCATCTACGGATGATCAGCAACTTGGTTTAACCAAGGACGGGGACTTGCGAAGCCCCATTGCACCACCGGTGACCTCCTTAAGGACGGCTACAGTGTTTTCTTCTGCAGGTACAACTAGCACAAAAGGGATTGAGTGAAACAAAAACACTTACACCTGGCCTGAGTGGGAAAGGAAAAATGAGTTAAACACCGACAGAAATGTTGAGTGTACACCCAGAGCCCAACGTGAGGAGTGACACCCTAACCCTTCCAAATATTGATGATTTGCTATTACCTAGAGGTACATGTTCAATCCACCCTCAAGGAGATTATGGAATATGTTGAGGAACCAACAACCCGAACTTTCACAGCAACAACCTGATCCTTCTACTACCTTTTACAATGAGGATAACTTCATCGAGGATTCCTCAACTAAGGGGGAGAAAGTTGGAGAAGGGGAAACAAATGAAGTGACTAATGAAGGTTGGCAAACAACTGGATGGGGAGTTCTATTCCAGTTAGACAGTACTGGATTGAGGACATAGTACTAGAAGAAAGTGAAGAGGGATTTGAAGTCATGCAAGAGCAACCGATTCAGGAGGAGCATGAGCCATATCATACGGAGCCAAATAGAACATCCTATCTTGGATGATGATATGGAAGAAGAAGCAAATTCTCTATCACTAAGAGAGAAAGACACCACTGAAGGTGATTCTCATCAAGATCCAAAGAACTACAAAGCTAAATGAACTGCTCCGTGAGCATGTTAAGGAAATCTTGATGAAGGTCAGTCCAGAGATTACTGAAAACCCTCTTATGGTTAGATTCATGACGAATGACTTGTTCAGAATCTGCTACATAACGGAGGACAAACTGAGAGATTACCCAAACGAATATCTAATATCAGTTGAGAAGTATCTTAGATCCACTGGATTCACATCAACGGAGAAGGACAAAAGCAGCCGACACTCTAAGAAAATATCTTATGGAGAATGTTCCCTACTATAGGAAGAGAGTGGAGAAAGGATTGGAAGTGCTTCCCAGACTACCAAACATGCCAAAGCTAAACAAGAAAGATGTTAACATTGCATGGTTGTGGGCTGGAGTGGGTCAAGAGGTTGGATATATTGGAAGACACATCCTAGGAGCAATCCTTAAACCTGGAGAACCACTGCACTATCTATCAGTGACTGATTATCAAGCTGCTAACTCCGATCCAATGAGTGAAGAAGGTGAGATTGGAATGGACTGAAGATTGAAGCAAAGAACAAAAGAACTATCAGCTCAATCAAGAGGAGCAACTTCAAAGTGAAAAGCTTTATTGTTCTTTGATTTATGAAATCTAGAAATGTATATATATCTGATCCAGAATGCAGTTAATATTATTACGCTGTCTTACTTTAAGTAGTTTAATGTTTCCTTAGTTAGTTGAGTTATCCTCGAAGTATTTGCTTGTCGAACTCGATCCAATCAAATAGGGGGAGATTGTAAAGCATAATGTAACATAAGATGTAAAAGAGATAACTACAACTCAACAAAGGACAAGACAGACAATAATATTAACAGAAGCACAGGAATCCAGGATCAATGAAGATAAGGTAAACTCAAATAGTCAAAATACGTTATGTATTCTTGAAGTCCGTAAACAGGTCACGGAAAGAAGTTCATGAAAATGTTCAAGCCTCAGTGACAGCAAAAGAAACAAGACTTTCAAGACGACAGAAGTATGTGAATGATTTAGGGTTAGTACCACAGGATTCCAGTGATGAAGCAACCAGGACGACAAAGGACTTATCAGCAGCATTGAATTGAAGACATAAAAGAAGAATTGATAAAGTGTTATTCATCTGTGAACCAGACCAGTTGCACTAGGTGACGGCACTAAAAGATCAAATTGTTTTATCGTCTCAGAAGAAATTGATACAGTCTGAAACTTAAACACCAAGGAGCTCAGAAAGGTTTTCTAAAAGGAACAAGGACAAAATGTGATTCGATGGTTTTTCATTTATGAAAAACTATCGAATGTGATTCTAAGGAATCAAAAGAAATTGACTTGATGGTTTTTCTTTTTTAAAGAAAAAAAACCATCGAAAGCTTTTCTAAGAAACTCAAAGTCAAAAGAAAAGAGCTCGATAGTTTTTATTTCCTAAAAACTATCGAATGGGATAAATGAAGTCCATTTGAATTCTATTACAAAAGAATTTAACTTTCGATAGTTTTTAAATAAAAACTATTGAATGGAAAACTCTTTTTAATAATTCGATGGTTTTCTAAATTGAGGAGCAGGTGAAAAGTTTTCTTTGTTTGTCAGGTTGATGAGAATTGGACGGCCAAGATTGTTTTAACAATTAAGGTTCGATAGTTTTCTAAAAAACTAAGTCTACAATTACACAGAGAGAGGAAGTGTCTTCCTTAGTCGAGGTTAGTTCATAGTAGCAACTACTGAGAGAGAAGTTTGAGCCGGAGAAGATCATAGAAATTTATAGTGCTCAGAATTCTTTCATTGTATTGATTGTGAATAACCTAGAACTCATTGAAGCTAATCTACAGATTAGAAATTGTAGCACCCCTCGAGGTTTATATTTATAAAACGATATATTCCCTGACTTTTGGTTTGGTTTGGTGTGTTTGATTTCGTTATAGAACTGAATGAATGATCCGCGAACGAAATTGAATTATTTTTGAGTATCGTATTCAACCCCCCCCCCCTTCTACGATACTTCGGGACCTAACACTCTTGATGCAGGATAACCTATGAAAATTCCCTCATCAGCCTTTGTTTCAAATTTCCCTAACTGTTCAGGATGAGTTCTGAGAACAAAACATTTACAGCCAAACACATGCAGATGCTTCAAATTTGGTTTCTTCTCCTTGAGAGATTGATAAGGAGTAACACCATGTCTGTTTATCAATGTGAGATTTTGTGTATAGCATGCTGTGTTGACTGCTTCTGCCCAGAAATATGTAGGTAATTTAGCTTCTTCCAACATAGTTCTGCCAGCTTCAATAAGAGTTCTATTTTTCCTTTCAACTACTCCATTTTGCTGAGGTGTGCCAGGAGCAGAGAATTGTTGAATTATTCCTTTGTATTTGCAGAATTCTTCCATTTTTGAATTCTTGAACTCAGTACCATTATCACTTCTCAGAATCTTGACTTTGTCCTTTGTGGTTGTCTCAATCATTCTCACATGATCCAACAGTATTTCAGGAGTTTCATCTTTTCTGTGCAGAAAATACACCCAGGTGAATCTAGAATATTCATCAACAATTACAAGAGTGTACCTTTTCTTACTGATGGTCATAATGTTGACTGGTCCAAATAGATCAAGATGCAGCATGTGATATGGTTCTTCAATAGAGGATTCTGATTTACTCTGGAATGATATCCTTCTTTGTTTAGCCTTTTGACAAGCATCACAGAGTCCATCAGGAGTATACAAAACTTTAGGTAATCCTCTCACTAAATCTTTCTTAACCAACTCATTGATATTGCTGAAGTTGAGATGAGAAAGCTTCTTGTGCCAATTCCAACTTTCATCTACTGATGCTTTACTGATTAGACATGTAGGGGAGTCATCAGTATTTGAGAGAATGTTGGCTTCATATATGTTACCATGCCTGTAGCCAGTCAGTGCTATCTTTCCTGTTTCTTTGCTGACTACTTCACAATGTATGGAATAGAAGTTGACATGATAACCTTTGTCAGTGATTTGACTAATACTCAACAGGTTGTGTTTTAGTCCCTTCACTAGAGCTACTTTTTCAATGATGACATTTCCAATTATTATATTTCCATATCCCAAAGTTTGTCCAATGTTGCCATCTCCATAAGACACAGTTGGGCCAACTTTTTCTTCATATTCTGATAACAGGGTCTTGTTTCCAGTCATGTGCACAGAGCATCCACTATCCATGACTAACACATTTTTCCTTTTTCCCTTATCATCGGGAATAGCAGTATCGTCAGTATTGGCCATTAGAGCATAATTGACCACCTCAGTATCAGATTCTGAGGAAGAGTCCATCCAATCCTTGCTTGATGTGATGAGTGCCTTTGTCTTCTTGCACTCAGAAGCAAAGTGACCCATACCATTACACTTGTAGCATCTAACCTTTGACTTGTCAAATTTGCTACCCTTGCTTTCCTTTTTGATATGCTTGTCTTTGTCTGTATTGAAGGTCCTTTTCTGGAAATTGCCTTGTCTTCTATCCTTCCTGAACTTCATCTTTTTGAAGCTTCTAACAATCATAGCAACCATCTCTTCTATGTCAGAATCAAAAGAGACATCATCAGTATTGGCATCAGGATTGCCATCAATATCTGATGAAGAGTCATCAAGATCTGACTCATCTATTCTTGATTTCCTTCTAGAGACCTTCATTGTTTTTCCTTTTGATTTAGCCTCTACATTCAAGGCAATGGTCTTCGCCTTGCTGCTCTTCTTATTATTTCTCTGTTGAACCTCAAGATCATGGGTTCTTAGCATTCCATATACTTCATCAAGAGACACAGTGTTGAGATCATACTGATGTCTAATGATCGAGGTCTGTGTATCCCATTCTTCAGGTAAAGCTCTTAGAAACTTGGTGTTATAATCTTCAGTTTCATATTCCTTGTCAACTAAAGATAAACTGTTCAGGAGTGTCAGAAATCTATCATATAAATCAGTCAGGCTCTCATCTCAGGTTTAGCATCGAATTGTTCATATTCTTGAATCAAAAGAGCCCTTCTGTTTTTCTTGACAGATGCAGATCCCTGGCATTGAGTTTCCAAGGTATCCCAGATTTCTTTTGCAGACTTGCATGCAATCACTCTGTTGGACATGACAACATCAAGACTACTGTGCAGGATGTTCTTTATCTTTGGCTCCCTCAGTACATGAGCTTTTTCTTCTGGAGTCCATTTACTCTTTGCCTTGACCACATAGTGTTCAGGTACAGTTTCTGTTCGTTCTATAATCCTGGTAGGAATATATGGTCCATCACGAATCATGTCCAAGTAGTCAGGATCCATAGCCTCCAGGTACATCAGCATCTTTACCTTCCATGTTGGATATTCTGATTTCTTCAGAATGGGAATTTTCATACTTTCATACTTGGTTGTCGACATCTTAGATCGTATCTGATTCAAATTTAAATCAGTTTGCTCTGATACCAATTGTTGCCCGGTAATAAACAATTGTAGAAGGGGGGTTGAATACAATTGTATAAGATTCTCAACTTATCAAAGTATATATCACAAATATGAAAGAATAATAACAGCTTTATTAATTCTGATATAAAACTGTTACAAAACTCTCTCAAGAAATTCTGATGTTCTTGAGAGCTGCTAGGTTACAAAGATACTCGTGTATGCGATTGGTATGTTCACCACATAAATCGAAACCTAAACTGTGTTTATATACTACACAGCTTCTCTATCAATTACATGATAAGTCCTAATCAATAACAAAGATTGAAACATATCCTAAATTGATAGCTGCATTCCTACAGACCAGGAACCGACAGAATAATCTTTCTTATTTAACTAGACTCCAAATATAACTCGAAGTAGGAATCCTGATCAGCTTCCAGTCCTGATGATCAATCCTGATCCCAGTCCTGATATTTATCCTGATCCTGATGATCATGCAATCCTGATGACTATGCATTATTGATGACGTTAGCAATCCTGATCAGTTGAGTCTAGATCCTGACGATCATTGAATCCTGATCTAACAATTGGCTCAAAGGCTAGGCAGGACCGTTCGTGGGAGAGGTAATGAAATCTTTTACCCTCGTTTTCTTCAGTGCATTTTAAATTATCTTGATAATAATGTGCATGAATTAGAAGGTATAGATAAAACTAAAATGGCTTATTCCAAATCCATGTCCAAAGTTCTATTTGGTTCATTGGACACAAGGAATCAAGTGGATGTGATTCCAAGTGTGACCCAGCATATGCAGGACACATTTGCATCATATCCACTTGATAAGCCCGTATATCATGAACTTTCTTAGAAAGGAAAGGCTACGACTGAAGGAGCTTCAATGTCTAACTCAAGCCTTCCTAACCCATCCAATGACCCCCCTGCAAACAATACAATAGTGATCAGGGAGCCAAGTGTACCAACCTCCCAAAAGGTTGGTGTTACTAAAAAGAAGACTAGGAAGAGAGCCCTAGTTATCAATGATGAGTCTGTAGATCTAGGAAGTGAGGAACCTGAGTCATAGCTCACCAGACATAAAAAGAAATCTAAATCAATAACCACCACTGAATCCTCCCAACAGTATTTAGATATGCAAAAAGGGGTACACCTATTACTGTCAATGTCCTCTCAACAGGGCATTGGCATTGAAAAGAGTAGTCTCCCCACTACATTCTGTCAAGAGTCAGCACAGGGTCAGGAACTCACTCTTGACCCCAGTGGAAATAAGGATGCTACACAGAGTGGAGAGCACATCAACATTGAAACTCCTCCTTTTTCTCAGGAAGAGTTGCCAAAATCTAGTCTACACTACACTTCTCTTTCAGAATCTACATCTAATATTTTTTCTCAACAGAAAAGTCATTCTCATGACAATTCTGCACTTGATCAGTCACAATCTCAATCTATGATTGAGCCAATTTCAAGTGACAGGGTGCTTGACACTGTGCTCACCACCCAGGACACTCACTTGGTTGGTCAGGAAATGCATGATGGGGCATATTCTAATGACAACAACAAAAACACAGAGGATTCACCAGTCTTTACTGGAGACTCTGTGCAAACTTCTCCAATCCTTAGGGATTTGGACTTGCCTTCACAGGCACATGGAGATGATGTTGTCACACATCCCATTTCAATGGAGACAACATCAGACTCCACAATCATTCCAAGACTGGAGGTAACTCATACATCTATCCCCCTGAGGTGCCTAGCACCAGCTCTCACTTGGCCCAGGCCACTTTGACAGAATGGCTGAAGCATGTGCAACATGACAGGCCTTCAGGATCATCATCTGTGCCATCACAATTGACGAAAGAAGACCTTCAAAATCTTCA
Source organism: Heracleum sosnowskyi (assembly GCA_030848705.1). Taxonomy (NCBI): domain Eukaryota; kingdom Viridiplantae; phylum Streptophyta; class Magnoliopsida; order Apiales; family Apiaceae; genus Heracleum; species Heracleum sosnowskyi. Next base: position 120,251,754 of record CM061236.1, on the reverse strand, counting down.
TGTGGCACAGATTGATGAGATCTCAAAAATAGCTCAACATCTCCTCACAGCAAATCTCCCAAACTCAGATTATGAATCCATACTTCTGTGTCACAAGGAGGATGTTGAAGCTCAACAAGAAAATATTGTAGATGAGGCCCAACAGGATGGGAATATTGATGCCTGGTTGGATGCCAAGAGATCTGTCAAGCTACAGGATGCACTAGCTTTTCTCAGGGAGGACTACTTAACTGCCTTGGGGTCTAATGCTAAAGGTCTCTCTCCTGTAGAAATCTATGATGCTGTGAATGAAGTATACAAGAGCCAGCTAAAGGCTATGCATTTCCTTGGGAAAGGTCTCCAGTCAGAAATCTCCACAATCAAGGAAGAGACAGATCATTCAATGGCACAGCTAAGGAACTGTTATCTCTCTGACTTTCCCAAGGTAAATGGCATTCTTAAGGAGGTTCACCAAACAGCTTCCAATGTCACAAAGATGGACTCCACCCTAGATTTGGTCTCAGATAATATGAAGAAGCTTTCTACCAATCTAGATAACCAGGTGCAGGCCAATATCAACTCCAACTCAATGCTCACTGTGCTGTGGAAGAATCAGTATGGGAACAAGCTTGTAGATGAAGTTCCTATTTCTGACATCTCCAAATTTGACTTCTCCAAAATCAATGACCAATCCCTTAATTCTTTCAAGTCTCAACGACTATTCTCAAAGGTGGATAGCTTGGAAAGGGAGGTAGTTGATCTTAAAGCTGAAAACAAAGTGCTCTCTCAATCCTTGGAACAGCTCAATGCCAAGTTGGATGACCAAAGCAATGCCACATCTAATATATTGCTAGTCCAACAACAAATGATGACAACCCTACTCAGAAGCATGAACCTTCCTGTTCCTGGAGAAACTCAAGACATCTTGTCTGATTCCAAGCCTAAGGGGGAGAAAGGAAAGGAGGTCATTGTGGAAAAGAGAGGGGGAGTACCAGCCAAACAACAAAAGCTTAAGGGCAAAATCACTGAAGAAACTCTTAAGCCAATCAATCTTCCCTCTGTGGATGTCATCAATAAACAAGGCCAAAGAAGCACAGTTACAACTACCTACTATCCCTCTACAATGCCAAAGGACATCTCAGCTCCTCAAACAACTACAAGTGCCAAACCAATCAAAGAAAATATTGTCACTGAGTCCAAGCTACAGGAAGTTGCCAATTCTCACATCTATCATGATGAGGCCTTTTTGGAGTTTCTAAAATCCATCTACATCAGTGTTCAAGGAGATGCTCAGAACTACAGAGAAAAGCTTAAGGAAAATATCAAGTACTTTACTGTGGCAGTCAGGAAAATCAAGGAGGTTCATCTAAGAGAAGTTATCATGGTATCCAAAGAATATTGCTTGTGGCATTTATCCTTTCAAACTCTAGAGAAACTGAGGTTTACTGAGCTGACCACAATTCTGGAGTTGATTGAGAAGCATGGGGAGAATAACAGGAGGCTGCATGATGACTTGAAGATAGACCAATTTCAAAGATTGCCTGAAGTTATCTCTAACCCAAGGACAATAATCTTTCAAAGTCTAAGCCAAGCCAATAGTATTGATCAACTGGTGATTCCTGCAAATCTGACAATAAAGAACAATGTCAAAATAAATCAAGTGTTGCAGATGCTGAGAGCCAAGAGAGGAGTCAGAACAGCAGAAGAGCTAGAGATAATTCAAATTCTCCAATCTTTCTTGATTCATGGCACTATTCCAGAGTCTCTCAAAGAAAGAAGAAATAAGAAAGATGATGAGGAGAATGATGAGGAAAAGACCTACAGGAGGAGAAGTCATTCAAGGAGCAATAAGGATGGAGGAAGTGAGAGCAGCAGGGGCAAAACATCAAAGAAATCCAAGGATACTAATGATGACAAGAAGGACTCCAAGGGGAACAAAGAAACTGTTAAGAAGAAGAGTGGAAATCAGCAAGTCAAGGACATTGCTAGCAGTACCTTAACCACAACACAAGACTCTAAGTCTAGGGTGGGTACTGTTAGTAATGATCCTCCAAAAATCATTATCCAAGACTTCTGAACCTGATTTGCCACAGAAGAAAATTGAAGCCACAAAAGAAAAATCAAAAAGACACTTCCACAAAGTCACAACTAGTGGAGTGTTACAGTGGATGAAAGGGAAAGGGATGAAGCTACTTCCAAATGATGTGGCACTGAAGAATAAATCTCCTAGTTCCAGAAAACTACCTCAAGTGAAGCATATGAAGATCAAGAGTGTAGCCAAAAGAACAAGGATAACAAAGAAGAATGGGGTAATCACTAATGTAGTAGGGATCAAAGTACTTCCTCTGGATGAAGACTATGGTGAAGATGCCCTAGCATTTCTGAGAGCTCAAAGAATCTTTGAAGTCAAGGTGAAGCAAGATCATCTAGAGATCAAATACACTGATGGAAGAGAAAGAGAAATGAAGCAAGGGGGCTGGCAATACTTCTCACAATATGAGCTTGAAAGAATAAATGAATTACTGAACTTTGAAGAAAAGGAGGAGAGATTGTGGAAGATAGAGGTTTCCAGATTCTTGAAAATGCACTCTGATTATAAGGAGAACTTAAGGAAACTAAATGAAGAGAAGAAAATACAAAAAGAGAAGGAGATGGCTGAGATGGAAGAGAGGGCTAAAGAGATAAGGAAGAAAGGGCTATGCAAGGTAAAACAAAACCCTTATGTTGTGGAATACAAAAATAAAACTGGAGGGAAAAGCAAGATAAGGATGGAGTTTTTAGATTCTTATGTGGAAAGTGCTCTTAAAGCTGCAATTGAAGATCTAGAAGGCTCACCTCTCATTGAAGAACTAATTGCAAGAGATGAACTTCAAGCAGCCATTGTAGACATGAAGAGAAAGGAAGAAATGAGAAAGAAGAAAGTTTATGATGATTATCTTGAGAAACAAATGGAAACTGAAGCTGTTGAGCAACAAAGATAATCTGTAAGCCTTCAACTTCACTATGTAATCAAATCTCTGTTCATAATGATCATATATTGTTCTCTCTGTTATTTAATTCCTTTTATGTAAGTTAGGCTTGTTATCAGACATGAAATTGTGCCTAAGTTTCTTACTCATAATTTGGGGGAGATTGTTAGGCTCAAGGCATGTCTGATTATCACTATTAACAAGCCTAAACATTGTGACTATGTCACTCTACATGACCTAGTGAATTCTTTCACTGGGATATAGTATAGGTCTCCACTGTACTTGTCTTGTTTTCATGTACTAAGCTTTATCTTGTATGCTCAAAGTTATAATGAGCTTAGTAAGCTTCTTGCAGTCTAGAATGTACATAGGCCATGGAATAATTATCCTGCTAGAAGTTCAGTAATGTTCATGCAGCAGAATGGAGATGAATAAGGCCTTGAAGAAATAAGTTGCAGAAGTTTTCCTAAGTCCCTATACCGTGAAGTCAAAATGAAGCTATGTCGTGAAGTCTAAATATATCTATGTCGTGAAGTACTAAGATCGCATAGTCCTAAATGAACTATGTCATGAAGTCTTCATTACTCATATCGTGAAGTGTTGATACCGCAAAGTCAAGATGTACTGGATCGTGAAGTCCTCAAAAGGTCTAGATCGCGAAGTCCTCAAAAGGCTTAGATCGCGAAGTCCTCAAAAGGCTTAGATCGCGAAGTCTTCAAAAGGCTTAGATCGCGAAGTCCTCAAAAGGGCTAGATCGCGAAGTCCTCAAATTGCCTATGTCGTGAAGTCTTCAAAGGATAGATCGTGAAGTCAGGGAAATGTTGGAGTTCACGATATCAACACTTAGCCGTTTATAACAAGACAAATCAAGGTACAGAACCAAAATTCATAGGAGACAAATACTGAAGCATTTGTTCTGGTAAGGTGGTCCAAAGAACAGATGGCAAATCTACAGCTAAACTTGGAGAGAAAGACAAGAGACAACAGCTACAGAAACGGGAAAGACTCAGAAAAGCAAGTGGTCCTTCCTGACACAGTGAACTTCTTATGGCAGGACAAGTTGGACTTTCAGCTAGGGGTAACTATGTAAATAGGTGTGTGCACTAGTTTGTATAGGTCTATATATATTGTGCACACCTTACTGTAAGCTGTAAGAGAGATACATATAGTTTTATCTTAAGCACTCTTTCTCTGTAAGAAAACAAGAAACAAACTGTTCTTGTTTAGAAGCTAGAAATTCATCTGTGAAATTCTGGAAAGCTGTAGTATTTAATTTGCTTAATACAAAGTAGATTAGAGTGATTGTGTGTGTGTTCTGTTTATTATCATTCTGTATTTTACACAACATAATCTATTACTGCTTATTTAGTTTTCAAGAATAATAAACCTCAAAACTATCCATTCACCCCCCCCCCCCCTCTGTCTAGTTTCTAAGTGGTATTCATTTCTAACAATCACCGACTCACTTTAGTATTTTGGTTATATCCTGAGTTCTCAAAATCATATTTTGATGATTTTACAACCCACAAGAAGCTCATGAAATAATTTTTAATTTAGTGATGGTTTAATAATTATCATAACTACTATGAAATTATAGAGAAATGAAAGTTATGAACTTTTATATTTAGAATTCTATTGATTAAATTTACAAAATCTTCTCATATTTGGTTTATACTATCTAAATACATTTTTTACTATTTAAATATAATCCTACTAACAATCAAATACCTTTTTAATAACTTAGCAAAAAAAAAATACCTTTTTAATATTTGACCTACCGGTTCTAATTTATATATTTTAAGATATTTAATGATTATCATTAATTTGACGATATTGGACCGTGACTACCAAAATTTTGGAGAAGATCACTCTTATTTGTATATATTAATATAGTAGGTGATAATTATATGATAAAATATAATATTTTAAATTTTTTAGTATAGATGTAAATCATATATAATTTTTTTTATTTAGTATATTGTAAATGGTTTCCACTTTTATCTTTTGTGAAAACACTGGAAGCATGTTAGCTGGGCTCAGAAGTCGGAACAGGCAAAAAATATTTACATCTTAAATCCAGATATGCTTTGCAGCCACTTGACTGTAGTTAGTGATCTAGTCGCATATGCCTTGCCTTGGTCTGATTTATATTAATCTAATTTTTTGCAGGATGGACATTGACTGATAGCTGTGGGAACATGGCAAGTGAAGTGTGATCCGGAGCGGACTTGCAACAATTTTTAATTTCTTTTCATGTGTGTTGAATATTTTAGACGAAGAACCCAAATGTTTAACTTTGACTCCTGGTGCTTATCTGGGTAAATATGTTCCAAGTATCAAAAGTAATTATATTCCTGCAACAGTGGATTGCATATTTATGGTTTTGGTTTGTTTAATTATGGATGTGTCATGTGTACAAGTTCCTCAAGTGTTAAACTCTAAGATTCCTTCCTCTCAAATGCACATAATACTAGCATGCATAAATGATTATAAACATAACATCCGTTAAACACGCATAAATGATCGTAAACAGAGCGTGGAATAGTTTTAGAAGTGAAAATAATAGAGCACCAACTGTTATTATTATTTTATTTTTAAGCAGTGTCGTAAAAAGCGCATTATGCGACCGCCTATGCAGACGCTTAAGCGGAATCGGACCCTAACGATTCGATTTTATACTAATCGGGTAATTATGCGTTTTTGAAGATTAAGCGGATTTAAGCGATCAAAATGATGTTGACCTGCTAATTTTTAATTTTAAAATAATAATATTTATTATAATATGACTATAATTATCATAAAATTTTCAAATTACCTTTTCTGGTTAAGAACGTTTTATCTTTAAATTCTTTTTACTTAATTATTACATAATTTTAATTTTACAGGTAATAATATCATATTTAAAATTTTAAATATATATATTATTAATCCGATTAGTGAGCCACTTAAAATTCCGCTTAAGCATCCGCTTAGCCGCTTAAGCACTGAAAGATTCTCTCACCGCTTAGTACCGCTTTGCGCTTTTTAGAAAACTGTTTTTAAGTAGTTATTATCATTTTATTTATAAGTGAATCAATGCTTGCACAAGAGTATTTACTTATCAAAGTTTAACCGTATAAACTAATAACCAACTAATTTAACTGCTTTAACAGTACCCGTAAAAAATAAACAGCTTTAACAGGATCATTAGGAGTTAAATTTGAAATCTAATTACTGTTTTTTTTCCCCCTGAAAACAAGGATTTTTGCCTTGATTATAGGCAGTAACCTTTTCAATTTTATACAACTTATCTCTACGGATTCTGTGCAAAGTGATCACGAGATTGATTTTCACATCAAAAGTTTCATAAATTCCCGGCGATCCTCCATTGAAAACAATCAAACATGAGGCCCGATACTTCAGCTGCTGAGCAATGGCAAAAAAGTCTGCCATGTCTATCAAAAATTTATTGAAGATATTACTGTATTAGTCAAAGTTACTGAATAAGTCAAAATGATCTGAAGTGAAGTTTAGTTTGTTACAGTTTGTTACTGTGGTTGTATAAATACTAAGACATTATAATTTGTAACTAACTTTTACATTCTACTCAATTATCTTTCTGTTACATCTCTCTCCCTCTTTCATCTCTCTCTCTCTCTTATCTCTCTTGTAGATCTCTTTCTCTTTATCTCCATTGTTATGAACATCTAATTGCAGACCAAGTTTTTATGGATGTGTTCCATCCATCTTTACATGGTATCAAAGCTTCATTTCCGCAATTTCATCATCAATTGCAACTGTTTTGTTCGATTTTGTGCTGCAATTAGGGTTTTCAATTGATCGTTATTCAATTGCGATGACGCGCGATCTTCGTCAATTCGCCTCTACTTCATAGTCGTATGCTAATGCCGTATCAGGTACTCCTTTAAATCAAGTTCCTCATTTACATCAAGTTCCTCCTGATGATGTTATCGACACGGATATAGATACGTCTACACTTGATGATGTTGTTACTCATATCAACAACAATACACATCCGTTATATCTGCATAATAATGATCAACCAGGCATGATCTTGATTTCTAAGAAACTTGTTGGTTCAGAGAATTATGTTAGTTGGAAACGATCGATACAAATCGCTTTGTCTGCTAAGAACAAGCTAGTAATTTTGACTGGAGAATATTTGGCACCTTCTGCTACATCGTCTTTGTTTCCTCATTGGAAACGTGTCAATGATATGATAATCACGTGGATACTGAATACTGTTACTGATGACATTAGTAATAGTATGCATTATTTAGATAGTTCTGCTGATGTTTGGAATGAATTGAGTGAAAGATTTTCAGCTGTTAGTGGACATAAGATTTACGAGATTCAAAAGGATTTGTTTAAACTAGAGCAAGGGACTGATTCTGTGGAATTCTATTTTCACAAACTAAAAGGTTTTTTGGATGAATTGAGAGCTTTGGAGCCTGTTATTAAATGTAATTGTGGAGCTACAAAAGAGTGGGAATCTCAGATTTAAAAGACTAGATTGATTCAGTTTCTTATGGGATTGCATAGTAGTTTTACTGCAGCTAGAGGTCATTTGTTGATGATGAATCCTTGGTCGACTGTCAATCAAGCTTATATGCTTATTAAACAAGAAGAAAAGCAAAGGCAGGTTCATGGTACTGCTACACCTCTTGCTATGATGGTGAATCTTCCTGCTAAACCAGTTCATGGTGTTTATCAGCGTAATTTTGTTGACAAATCTGGTGTTCCTATTGAGTGCACATATTGTCATGGCAAGAATCACACTAAAGATAAATGCTACAAGCTTATAGGCTATCCACCAGATCATCCTTATAATCTCAATAACAGGGGCAAGAAGAGGTTTACTAAACCTATTCAGAATTCTCAGTTTAATACTGGTCACATATCTTCTTATACTAAACCAGAGTCTGCAATGCAAGTATCTGGTGTGACTAATTCTCTTATTCAAGGAGGTTCTACTAGTTCTACTGATTCTTCTCATGTCAATGCACCTAATTGGCATACTCAGTTTGAAGTTTTGCAGAATCAAATGAATTCTTTAATGCAATCTATCAATCAAGGACATTCAAAGCCTCAAGCCCCATAATCTGTTCCTTTTGCTTATGGAAATACTATACTCACGAGTACTTCTTCTCCTCGGAATCCTTTTGTTTGTAGTACTAATATAGCAGGTACTACTTATTCCCTTGCTTCCATTTCTGATATTGCTACAAACGTTTGGATACTTGATATTGGTGCAACCAATCACATGAGTTGTAATGCTGCTGATTTACAAGATGTTCATATTTTACATATTCCTCTTACTGTGAAGTTTCCTAATGGGGACACATCTATTGTGACACATACTGGTTCAGTTTACTTGAGTCATCTTTCTATTTCAATTTCTGAAGTACTGTTGGTTCCATCTTTCAAGTTCAATTTACTTTCTATCAGTAAATTGGCTTCTCAAACTGATTCCCTTATCACTTTCAATAATCATGAGTGTATAATGCAGGACCAATCTCAGACCAGTTCTCTGGTTCTTGGTAGATTAGTTGGAGGTCTTTATCAATTTGTTGACTCTACCATATCTGTCTCAACAGTTACACATGTTTCTCCTAGTTCTCTATGGCATAAAAGGTTAGGTCATGCACCTTTCAAACTATTGTCAAAAATTTCTGCTCTTCATAATTCTGTACAATCACATAATGTAGAACACAATGATTTTTCTACTTGTGATATATGTGCATTGGCTAAGCAGTGTAAACTTCCCTTTCTTGCTAGTGTTTCTTTTTCTTCTAATCTTTTTGATCTTATTCATTGTGACTTGTGGGGTCCCTATAAGATTCCTACTTGTAATGGACGCAAGTATTTTTTAACAATTCTTGATGATTTTAGTAGGGCTCTTTGGACTATACTTCTTCTTACTAAACAACATGCTATCCAATCTATTAAAGATTTTCATTCCTATGTCCTTATACAATTTCATTGTTCTATCATATGCCTTAGAACTGATAATTGGGGGGGGGGGGATTTGTTAATTCTGATTTGTCCTTTTATTTGGCTACTACTGGGATTGTTCAACAAACTACTTGTCCTTATACTCCCCAACAGAATGGGAGGGTGGAAAGGAAACATAGATATCTTTTGGAAATGACTAGAGCATTGAGATTTCAAAGTAAATTGCCCAAAGCATTATGGGGTGATTGTTTATTGACATCCATATATTTGATTAACAGGTTACCTAATTCTGTATTAGGTTTCATCAGTCCTTATGAAAAGTTGTTCAATAAGTCACCTACCTATGATCATTTAAGATCTTTTGGTTGTTTGGCCTACTTGTCTCAACATTTGCCAGATAAACTTGAAGCTCGGGCTCTTAGAACTGTTTTTGTTGGTTATTCACCTCATCAAAAAGGATATAAGCTTTATGACCCTATTCAGCATTCTTTCTATGTTTCTAGGAATGTGTGTTTTGATGAATCTGTTTTCCCTTTTGAGGAATCCTATGCAGTTTCTACTGTGCCCTATTTTCCGAATTGTTTTCACAATAATCTCGATGATGATAGTCCACTTGATTACATTCATCCAAGTCCTCAATTTTCTCTTCTTAGTTCTGTTTCACAATCTGATCCAGCTTTTCCTTTGGTTTCTCATACTGATCATATTTCTTCACCTTTGGTTATGTCTAATCCTGATGATACTGTTCACCGTAATCCTGATGATTTCATTCCTGATCCTGATGGTATTGTTCACAGTAATCCTGATGATTTCATTCCTAATCCTGATGGTACTGTTCATAGTAATCTTGATGATCTCATTCATGATCCTGATGGTATTGTTCACAGTTTTACTGATGATTTTGTGCACACTGTTCCTAGACTATTTGTAAGAACTAAAATTCAACCTTCATGGATGAAGGACTATAAGGTTTTTAATTGTCTAGTACCTTCTGATCCTCTTGTTCATGCCAATTCTGTTTTGCTTCATTGTCATATTGATTCAGTCAAATACAATTTTCATCTTTCTTCACCTGTCACCACTGGTATATATGCTTGTACTATCCATTTTGATACAGTTATTAAAGAACCATCCACATATAATCAAGCTGTTAAAGATACAAGATGGGTAGATGCTATGGACAAAGAAATGCATGCACTTGAGTCCAATAATACTTGGTTTATTGTACCATCTTTACCACCTGGCAAAAAGGTTGTTGGTTGTAGATGGGTATATAAGGTCAAGTATCTTCCTAATGGAGACATTGATAAATTCAAAGCCAGGTTGGTAGCTAAAGGTTACACACAAACAGCTGGTGAGGATTATCATAATACTTTTGCCCCAGTTGCTAAAATGCAAACTTTTAGAGCCCTTTTAGCTATTGATGCAGTCAAATCTTAGGATATACATCAACTAGATGTCAATAATGTTTTTCTGCATGGTGATTTACACGAGGAAGTTTATATGGAATTGCCTCATGGTCATCCTATGCATGGTATTGCAGTTTGTAGACTTATGAAAAGCATTTATGGTCTCAAACAAGCAGCTAGAGAGTGGTTTGACAAGCTTGGAGATACTCTTGTTCTTCTTGGTTTTTAATAAACTAAAGCTAATTCTTCTTTGTTTGTTTACAAGTCTTCCACTTCCTTTGTGGCTGCATTGGTTTATATAGATGATATTCTTCTAACTGGGACTGATTCTGCTTTTATAGTTCATGTCAAATCTGTTCTTGATCAAGCTTTCACCATCAAAGATTTGGGTTTGATTAAGTATTATTTGGGGTTGGAGGTTTCTAGAACTGCAGATGGCATTTATATTCATCAGCATAAATTCATTCATGACATGCTTGTTGAAACAGGACTAGAGCATTGCAAGCCTTTGTCACTTCTTGTTGATACTATAGTGAAATTGTCTTTGCATGAAGGTTCATCTATAGATGATCCTTCTTTGTATAGAAAGCTTATTGGGAAATTGCCTTACCTAACAGCTATCAGGCCAGATATCACTTATATTGTTCATCATTTAAGTCAGTTCATTCAAGCCCCTAAAGCACCTCATTTACTAGCAGTCCAGAGAGTATTGAGATACTTAAAGGGTACTTCATATCAAGGTTTATTTTTATCTGTTGCTTCTTCACTTAAGCTATCTGCTTATTGTGATAGTGATTGGGGGTCTTGCTTTGATACTGGTAGAAGTATCACTGGTTTTTGCTTGCTTTTGGGAAATTCTTTGGTTAACTGGAAATCTAAGAAACAATCTGTAGTTTCCAGGTCTACTGATGAGTCAGAGTTGAGATCTATAGCTGAAACTTCTTGTGATTTAGCTTAGATGCATTTGTTGCTTTCAGAATTGCTTGTTCCACAGTCTTTTCCAATTACTGTTTACAGTGACAGTCAAGCTGTAATTGATATTTCTGCAGATCCTGTCTTTCATCATAAGACTAAACATTTTGCAATTGATTGCCATTTTGTCAGGGAACAAGTTCAGTCACACATGATACAACCAATCTTTGTTTCCAGTACTCATCAGTTGGCAGATATTTTGACTAAAGGGCTTTGCAGAGTTTCTCACTGGAGAATTCTTTCCAGATTGAATGTGTTATCTCCACATTCTAATCTGAAGGGAGACTATTGAAGATATTATTGTATTAGTCAAAGTTACTGAATAAGTCAAAATGATCTGAAGTGAAGTTTAGTTTGTTACAGTTTGTTACTGTGGTTGTATAAATACTAAGACATTGTAATTTGTAACTAACTTTTACATTCTACTCAATTATCTTTCTGTTACATCTCTCTCTCTTATCTCTCTTGTAGATCTCTTTCTCTTTATCTCCATTGTTATGAACATCTAATTGCAGACTAAGTGTTTATGGATGTGTTTCATCCATCTTTACAAAATTTAAGGGAAGAGATGGTCACTAAAATACTTGTGCGGCTTCCAGTAAAAGTATTACTACAATGTAAATCAGTGTCTAGCTGTACATTATCTCGAGCACTGATTTCATAAAATCTCATCTCCACCTTGCCATTGTGGCTTCCCAGAACAATCCCACTATACTCACTCTTGAAGATGGGTACCCCTTGTTGAAGCCAATTTTCGTCACGGACTAAGCTTCAAGATTAAATTTATAATCGGGTATTCGTATAGAGCTCTAAAATTAGGGATTTGATATCCATGACAATTTTGGAGGAGATTTAAGGTTTATGTGATTTGGGCCGAGCTTGAGAGGATTTAGAGATAATAGAATTTCGGGAGTCTCTTCTATAAGAAATCAAGTCCACATAGTTCTTTTCAAGATCGGATCTTATTTTGGCCCATACCCCTTTTCTCGTTAGGAGTAAGTCACCTATATATGTTAAGTTTCCTCGCCTATTAAACTCCCAATTATAATGGGTTTCTTGTTGTGTAAGGATTATAGACTCATTGGGCCTCTTTTAATACTTTAGTACTAGACAAATACCCACTAAGTGACCTGGTTCATATTATGTATCAACAAGTTCCCGGTGTTTATCGGAGGTTTTTCCTTCGGTGAACACTTTCTTAATTCAGTGCTGTCACCTCCCGATCAAACCTCTTAGCTTGTGATTATTCATCGATGTCTCTGTGCTTTTGGAGAAGAATGATGATATAGCTTTAGAGTTAGGCTATATCTTCGGTCTTCCACAATGTTAAATGATGTGCACGTGACATTTTATTTTTGTCTATGTGTTTTTCAAGCATCAAGCAATTCGATTCAGGACCAAATCTTGTTTGATTTTGCTGGCATAGTATATGTTTCCAAGAGTCAAGTAATTTGATTTATAAAAAATCTTGGTTGACTTTGCTTGCGTATTGATGAGAGGTCGTCCGTAAGCCATAAAATTGTCAAAAGACTATGTTTACGAATTTCTCATTTTCCGGTACAAAGTCCCCGGTATATGAACCATCATAGCATTTAAAAGCAGTTTTTCGGTTCATTTTGTGCTTTCATGTAATGCTTTTGTTTCACTAGTTATGATCCTAAAATAATGCCTGTAATTTAGGATTTGCAACCCTCTATTATATGTAGCCTATTTAAGGCCCTAGAAGAGAAAATAGAAGTTAATTTTCTGGACTCAAAGTTAAGTGTGAGAGGGCTCTGTCAAGGACGAGTCTCGCTTAAACCAGTTCATTATAGATTCATCTAAACATTCTATCGTGTCAAGGCCTGTGACTAGATCCTACGCCAAGGAACATAAAAGACGTTTTTATGGAAGAAAATTTGTCGGACATTCTTTTTTTAAGTTCTTGTATGACTTTGAGAAGTGAGAGACAAGATGTTAGGGACTTTGAGAAGGCAACTTTTCTGACAAAACTATCAAATACACAAGCATTACTAGAATTTTGTCAATAGACATCGGTGTTTAGACATCGGTTAGTTAAACCCGTGATGTTAAAACTTAAAACTAATAAAGACATCGGTCCATAAAAGGGCGATGTATTTGTAGTGTTTAGACATCACATGTGTAATCTACCAATGTAAAAGTTGATAGCTATAAATTTCAGACATCATCCTTAATATAAAATGATGTAAACGTTGAACCTTTTTAAAAATTTCCCCCGTCCCCATTTTTCTAACTTAACTTCCCCCCAATACTAAAATTTCTTTTCCCCCTTAATTTTTTTTTTCCCATTTCCCCCCTAATACCAAAATTCCTTTTCCCCCCATAACTTTTTTTTTTCCATTTCCCCCCAATATCTTTTTCCCCTTAACCCTATTCTCATTTCCCCCCTTTCAAACAAAACACACTCAAACACACGACACTCACACAGTTCACAACACTCAAACCCTAAAATACCAAGAACAACTCTATTTGCCCCTAAATCCCTAAAATATCAATTGGTTCAAGAACGATTTGCATCAAGAACAGCTCGAGAAGAAGCACAATTTTAAGAATAGTTCGATTAGTTCATCAATTGGTATGTACAATCTATCTATTGTATCTATTTGCTCTATTTGTGAACAATTTCTGCTCGATTTGTTCATTATTTACATTTCAATTAGGTTAATTTTGAATGGGTTTGTTTGTAAATGCATTAATTCGATTATAATTTGTTTTAACTACTTCAATTAGATTAATATTCATGTTTTAACTACTGTTAATTAGATTATAATTTGATTATTTGTTCTAATGCATGTATTTGTTTATCGATATACATGCATGTATTTGTTAACATTTGTTTATCGATTTGTTTTAGTTGTTTTGCATGTTAAATCCATGTTTACTGTATTTATTTATATTTTAAATAGATAATTGCTCTTGGTCTTCTGTTAATTTAGGTGATTATAAACTGTTTTAGTATGTTATGTTTACTAACATAACATAACATATCATGTAGTTTATTATATGGATAAGTCGTGGATTAAAGAAGATAGGGATTCCTTAGAATACGAAATTGGCGTCGAAAAGTTTTTGATATAGGCTGAACAGAATTGTGATAACCCTAGGAAAATTCCTTGCCCATGTGCACGTTGCGCTAATTTCAAAAAAAATCAGTGAATGTAGTTATAGCTCATTTGTATGAACATGGATTTAGTTTAGGGTACGTTGACTGGATTTGGCATGGAGAAAAGTCAGTTAGGTCATTTATGGATAGTATGTCTCCTGATTTGGACGACATTCCACCAACAGAAACAATTGACATTTGTAAGGCAACGTATAATGTTGGAGATTACGATGCTGAGTCAAATGAATTCAAGAAGTTTGTGGTTGATGCTGAACAACCACTATATAAGGGTAGCAGGTGTAGTAAATTAAAGTCAATGTTGAAATTGCATAATTGGAAAGCTAGGTTCGCCATTAGTGATAGTGCATTCACTGATCTTCTATCCTCTGTAGGGTCAATGTTCCCTAAAGATCATGTAATGCATGTGAATGCATATGAATTAAAAAAAATACTCTCTGATTTAGGCCTTGAATATGTAAAATAGCATGTCCGAACGACTACATATTGTACAGATGTGTAAACATTGATTCCTCTAACTGTCCTAAGTACACTCTATCCCGCTGGAAAATTAAGAAGGATGGTAAGGTAAGGGTTAATGTCCCAGCAAAAGTGATGTGGTACTTTCCCATCATTATGAGATTCAAACGAATGTTTAAATCTCCTACAACCACTGAATTAATGACTTGGCATGTGGACAAGAGAACTCAAGATGGGAACATGCGCCATCCAGCCGACTCTCCTTCTTGGAGAAATATCGACTATAGGTGGCCTACTTTTGATAATGAGCCAAGAAATTTGCGCTTAGCATTGGCTGCAGATGGTATAAATCCACATAACAATGGACTAACCAATAGATATAGTTGTTGGTCATTAGTATTAGCAACATAAAATCTTCCTCCATGGTTATGCATGAAATTAAAGGAAGTTTTTGATCCTAACAGTATTAGTATCTGGTCCTCAAGAACCAGGTAATAATATTGTCATTTATTTACAACCATTAATTGATGATTTGAAGAAGTTATGGGTTGAAGGTGAGCCAAATGTATATGATTCATATAATAAATCTTTTTTCACTTTGCTAGTAGTTTTGATGTGGACATTAAATGACTTCCCCGCTTATAGAAATCTGTCCGAATGCGTCAATAAAGGTTACAAGTGTTGTCCAATATGTGGTGACAATATTATAGCTAAGTACTTAAAACATAGTGAGAAAATGTGTTATCAAGGTCATCGTCGCTATTTTGATAAACATCATCCATATATAAGGCAAATAACAGCTTTTAATGGGGAACAAGACTTTGGGTTTGCGCCTATACCTCTTTCGGGAGAAGAAGTGTTAGCGCAACAAGATCAAATTAAATTTTCTTTTGGAAAGGGGGAGAATAAGTCAAAGAAGGTAGATTGTCCATGGAAAAAGAAATCAATTTTTTGTGAGTTGGAGTATTGGAAGTTTCACCATGTCCATCATTGTCTCGATGTTATGCATGTCGAGAAAAATGTGTGTGACAATGTGATTGGGACGCTACTAAATTTACCACATAAGTCGAAAGATAGTAAGGCCTCTCATGAAGATATGGTTGACAACTTGACATGGATTGTTGGAGTTGCTTTGTCTGGCCATAATTGGCTTATTGTGGTTGTTTTGGTGGAATCATGTAAATACAGGGGAGACCTGTCAAAAAAATATAATATAAACATCACTAAATTTAGGAAAATGGATGTCTAAAAGGCAAAAATATATCACTTGTAAGCTAGAAAAGCGATGTCAGACATGAAAACCTACATCAGATACAATTATGCAAAGTGATTTTTATGAAAAATACAAGAACACTTGAAAGCAATATTAACATCGGTTACGCTTTGAGAAAATGATGTCACTGTCAATATTAACATCGCTTTCCAGAAAGCATATGATGTCTAATAAATAAACTAACATCGAAATGTTTACTGGAAACGATGTATTAAAATTTTTATGTATGATGTATCTTATGTTCAAATAGATCATAAGGCTCATACCTAGCTTATGTTAAAGTTATATCATGCAATTTTATTTTCCAAATGAAATATATATATCAGAACAAAAGGAGGAATCGATGTTATAGTTATTATAGACATCGGCTAAAAACCGATGTAAAAGGTTCCACCTCTTTCTCTACACTGGTATAGACATCGATCGAATTTCACAATGACATAAGTTATTACCCGATGTCTATTGACAAAATTCTAGTAGAGAAGGACACTTGTTTCACTTGACAGGTTTGAACCATTTGCATGGAAGTAACAAATTAGAGGTAACTTAGCAACACCTCTATTCTGAATGTTAATAGTTATTCATTAGTTACTTGTTATTTATAGTTCCAAAATTATGTTTTTATTGCACACATGTTCCATCAGTCTTAACTTGTTTCTTGTTACAGGTTAATTGTCTAGTTTTTTTTATTTGGTTTTAACTTTTTTGTGTGCTCGTTCATAACTTTTGTGTCATTTGGTTTTCATTTTTATTACATTGCTCATACATATTGGCTAAATATGATACCCAGTGGCGGAACCAGGAACTTATATTACTCGGGGTTCATATCAAAGTTCGAAAATTATCCGGTGCTCAAATTCTTTTTCCCCAATATTTATAGTAAAAACTCGAGGCTAAAAAAGAAATTCTAATAAATTTTTTGAATCTAGCCGGTGCTCCAACCTACCTTAGCCCCTTGTTTTCGCCTCAGATGATACCCAAAGTTTTCTATAGGAGAGAGAAAGTGTTCATGTGTGATCATTGCCGGATCGAAGGTGATTAGATGAGATATGCTCTTTTCATTTACCTTTGCCTGTCATTCATCCCAAGTACCTTTAAACTTTAGATATGCAATTTGGAAGTTTATTTTTGGGCAGCTTAATTTTTAACATAGAGATAGGGTATTTATTTTGCTCCCTTATGTATATAATTCTAGCTGCATTATAGAATATAGCATATAGGTCAATAAAACTTAAACAAAATTTTATAAACAGTAGTTGAGTACTAAAGTGTAGAGCAGATACAAATACGTAAATACTCCTTTTGTCCCTCTCATTTATTTACACTTTCTTTTTTGATACGTTCCTCTCATTTCTTTACATATCAAAAATAGTAACATTTTATAATATAAAATCCAATCACACTCACTACTTTCCTCCACTATACCTACTTTATACCCACTTTATACATTAAATATTGATTGGTCCCACCACTTTACTTATTTTTCCCTATTAATTTACACTTTTTCTTAGCCACCGTGTCGTCCCCTCAATGTAAAGAATTGAGGGCATTGAGGGGGACGGAGGGAGTAGCTTTTTATATATTCTCTCAATTTCGATATTGATGTGAGTTGTAATCTCTTTAGTGGTTTAAGAAGATACCACAGGCCTTTCATCAATGTGTAAACCTTTCTTTTTATTCAACACATGACTCACACACCCACCTATTGTATTTAACGAGGTTCAATCCCTCAACCTCCCGTAAATGGAGTGAGGGAATCCCTCAACCTCCCGTAAATGGAGTGAGGGAGATACCGCAGGACCAAGAGGTCAATAGTATTTGTACACCTTTAGTTACTTTGCTAAATAGGAAAAAATAACATAAATATCACTTTTTTTAGACTAAGTGACAAGAATATCATTTTTAAAATTTTTGGCCAAAAATATCATTTTATTACGCATTTTAAAATTGAGTAACACTATTACGCATTTGAGAAATAGGTAACACTTAATTTTTCAAAAAAAATAAAAAAATAAAAAAATAAAAAAACAAATTGAAAAAAGGATTACGCATTTTGATTAAAGAGGTGTTACGCATTTCCATGCGTAACCCTTTTTCAGTTTATTTTTTTGCAAATCTTTTCGAAAAAACACGTGTTACTCATTTCTCAAATATGTGACCCATTTTCTAAATGTGTAATAAATCGGTATTTTTGGCCAACATGTACGAAAATTGATATTCTTGTCACCAGTTTTACAAAAATGGTATTTTTGACCATCGTCCGCTAAATAGCAAGCTGCTGTTGAATTTTCCTGCAGTCTAACAACCTAACACCGTTCTTCCTTTTTTCAATTTCTGTTTATGACATGCTGAAGACAAGAGTAGTTTATCATATCTCCTCATGTTGTAATTCTGTTTAACGCATGGTGAAGGTGAAACAAGCTCGATCGAGCACTATAAAAAAAACTCTGGAAGGCAGATTGTGCCTACATTCGTGATGTGGTTTAGGGTTTGGTACAAGGGTTTTGAGGGAAAAACAGAGAACGAATACACATCAGAATGTCAGAATATATCTTAATAGTGATATCCACCATTTTTTTAGTACATTGGAAGGGGATAACCCCATAGGAATTGAATGAACCAAAAACCTAACAAGAGAAGGCTTAAACATCAAAATTACAAGAGTAACCATTAGTATCTAGAATCAACAATGGAGCTAGATCGTTTGGAGAACTCTCAAGAATGGATATTTCGTGGTTGAAAATCAAGCAACGATTTGCTTCTTGTATTGCTCATCCCAAGAAAAATGTTTTGTTATTGTGATCATGTACGAATGAAATCAAGGGTGCCACAATCTTTTCTCGCTTTAACCAGTCATCATCAATTATTAGAGTAAGGAAAATTAGAAGATTTATACACTACGAGGTGTATTCAATTTAGATTTTAATGGATTGATAAAAATCTGTAGATTTTAACAGATTGTTGTTGATTTTAATTTTATGTAAATTTTGGCAGAGTTTGTGTAAAATCTTACAGAGTATTGCTGATTTAAAGGGGAGTTTCCGACAAATTCTTCAAAATCTCATGGATTTTAACAAGATTTCAAGACATGCAAAATACACTAGCAAATCCTTGAAAATCCACAACTTTATCAAATAAAAAAAAGTCCATGGATTTTCGAATACCACAAGATTTTAATGTATTCTTTAAAATCTATATTGAATACCACTAGATTTTAAAGAACTTTTTAAAATCTAAATTGAATACACCCAAATTTTAAAAAACTTTTTGAAATCTTTATTGAATACCACAAAATTTTAAAGTATTTTTTAAAATCTAGAATGAATATATCGAGATTACGGAAATTCATAAAAATCCTTGAATACACCCCCTACATTTTACATATTTCCTAGCATCTGAAGCGGTGATCAGTAAATAACTTATATACATTTTATCATTTATCCTAGGTTATCCTCTAAAAAATCTCTTTCATTATCTGGAAGTTGTGCAACAGGATTGAGTGGATGCGTGGCGCTTAATCTTGATGAATAAAAATAATCTTTCGTAGATCTATATATAAATATTATCTGATGTTTTTCGCATCGGAAGATGAACTTTTACTTACTTATTTAGATACAAATAGATAATTTATCCCCTAAAGCAGTAGAGCCTTTGTGCAATGAAAAACTCAGCATTGACATGGAGGGAACCTCCGCAAAGAAATGGTATAACCTAGAACTCACTGTATAGTCTGGGCCACTCCATAGAGCTTGTGTATTCACTTGAAAAATCATGAATATGATTAAAATGAGCTGAAATTCTATCTGAGCTTATCTATCTATCTATCTATTATTTCTATTACTTCTATCTATCTATTACTATATATAATAGGTCAACACAAGGGCAAAAATTGCCAATTAAATGGCCGCGAAATTACTATTTTACCCTTTTTTTTGAAAAATAACAAAAATGTCACTCGTATATTATTATACAAAAATTTTTTAATAGATGTGTTACTAGAGAGATTCGAACCTCCAACCTCCTTCCAAGATATCCACGGGCTTAACCATTATGCTACATGCCTTTTTGAGTTTTTTTCAAAAAACTTATTAGATAACCCACGTCATTTATCTTTTATATTATTTTTTTACTTTGATGTTTGAATAAATAAAATGTTGGTTTGAATTATTTATATAAATTTGTTTTTCTTTTTCCCTTTTCAGTGAAATTACTGTTTTACTCTTCTTCTTTTTTTGAAAAATAACAAAAATGTCACTCGTATATTATTATACAATTTTTTTTAATAGATGTATGTGTTACTACAAAGATTCGAACCTCCAACCTCCTTCCAAGATATTCATGGGCTTAACCACTATGCTACATGCCTTTTTGAGTTTATTTCAAAAAACTTATTAGATAACCCACGTCTTTTATCTCTTATATTTTTTTTGCTTTGATATTTGAATAAATAAAATGTTGGTTTGAATTATTTATATAAATTTGTTTTTCTTTTTTCCTTTTCTTAATTTTATATATCTATATATTCAATCACTATATATTATTGCAGTTGTATGTTTTCAATTTTATATATATTAATTATGTTGATTATAATTCATAATTTATATTATACTTTATTTGAATTAAATTAATTATTCATGCATAAAATATACTATTAAAATTAGATCTAATATAAGAAATATTATACACATTATATCTCTCATTATTAGTTATTTCTATAATTTTTAAATTAAGAACATTAGCATTCAAATTATACAAAAAATTTGTCTACCTACTCTGTTCGTCGCATCCATTTCTTAACAATTTTCTTTTCCGGAATATATTGTTCATTTGTTAACATTTTCTAAAGTAACATGTCATTCTTTATTAACTTATCTATATTTTTTTTCACCTTTCTAACCCCCTCCCCTTCAACCCCAGTGACGTTCGTGTCAAAAATCGGGGTGAGTTTTTAAAATATAGGATATTACATAGTATATAATTACATAATAATCAGTTAGACTGTTAGTAGACGATAAAGTTTGGGAAAATTGAAAGTTACAAATTTTGAAAATAGAATTTCAAATTGTATTCCAAAAATTATTATATGATGTTAAAAAAAAGTATAATATTTCATAATAATAATAATAGAACTTTATAGAATACATTAAATTGATTCGTAATGTCATATAATCATTTTGATAAAATGAAATTCTAAATAGGGTTTGTGGGTCCTTAACGACATCATCTACAACATATACAATATTTCTTATATTAGGTCGAATTTCAATAGTATATTTTATGTATGAATAATTAGTTTAATTCAAATAAAGTATAATAAAGATATATAATATAAAAATATGAATTTTAAACAACATAATTAATATATATTTAATCAAAAACATACGACTGTAATAAAATTCAGTGATTGAATATATAGGTATATAAAATTACAAAAAGAAGCCTCCGGGCCTGTAGATGAGTTGGTGAGAGCACTGGTTATTGACCAAAGCATTCAAGGTTTGATTCATGGGAGCGTGGGGAATTCTTCCTGCACTCTAGGGTCTGGCGTGATACCGGTTGGGGTGTCCGGAAAATAAAATTTTTGACCAAAATTACGAAAAGATGAAAAGAAAAACTGATTTATATAAATAATACAAACCAATATTTTATTTATTTAAACATCAAAGTAAAAATAATATAAGAGAAGAGAAGAAAGACGTGGATTATCTAATAAATTTTTTGAATTAAACTCAAACAGGCATGTAGAATAGTGGTTAAACCCATGAACATCTTAGAAGGAGGTTGGAAGTTTGTTTTTTTGTACTAACAACTATTAATATATTTTTGCATAATAATATATGAGTGACATTTTTGTGACGACCATTTAATTGGAAATTTTTGCCATTGTGTTGAGGTTTAATATATAGTAATAAATTGGATTAAAATGTGTAACTGTAAAACGATTTTCCAAACACATTCTTAATGCATTTACTAAGTGTGTTAATATAATTTAATATAAAGATGAACACATGAGAGGAGTGCAGAATCAGTTCCCAAGTAAAAAACCAAAAACAAATAGGTGACATGAATACTCCAAACTGTAATAGATGTTCATCTCCCAAGGTGTTTATCACAAACTTGGGTGATGTGAGGGTGTGCAAAGATGTGTCCTTGAAGTATTTAAAATACATGTATAATGTACTTACTAATATAAAATGGAGAGTAAGAGAAAAGGGTTCCGATGATAGCTAGAAAAAGCAACTTCAAGTGTACTTTTTCATTGAAATGCACATCACTATTTATAGGCATTCTTAGTATCATCTACACCCTTTACAATATGTAACCGCCCCTTGATTATCTCTATATCATAAGTGAATAAGATATGTAACTCCCACAATAAATATTGTAACTCCAATATTTGTAACTCACACATTTAACTCCAATATTTGTAACTCACACATTTAACTCCAACATTTGTAACTCCCATATTTACTTACACACTAAATCAAATATATTATTCTTAGAATTAATATATTTGTAACTCAATCTATTTTAATTCATTTTATATTTAACAAATAAGTCACATAATACAACATCTCCCACTTGACTTATTTGATAAATATCTATATAACTCCCACTTTTCTCATAGAGTAAAAATATTATTTTAAACTCTCACTAATTCTTTAATAACTTAATACTTAAGAATTATAAGTCCAATATATTCAATCTATCAAAAACCACATCACTAGTGATGACACATATCATTCATATGCATTAAACTTTCGAGTACACGAAATTAAATCATTCTTTTTATGTCATTCACATGCACATATTAACACACAACAAAAATTGCAATTTATTTATTGATCAATACTCAAACATCTCATATTGGGCTCACTATTGCCCAAAAAAAAAACTTGAAATTTGAAATTCAAAATAATCAATGACTAGGCCATACATGACCATTATTAATAAACTTTCACATTCAGTTTAAAGCTTAAATAGCTCATGATCGGGCTCATACTTTCCCATGACATATACCTTCTTGTCCTTCCCAATTGAAACCCTGTTATTATAGAAACGCACTTCCAACCCATTCTTAAGTAGTGCGGGAACCGAAACAAGGTTACGTCTCATGCCTGGAGCAAACATCACATTTTTCAGGACCATCACACTGTCCTCAAGATCCAACCTATAGGTACCAATACCCACCACATCCAAGTAGGTATTATTTCCCATGAAGATTCTTTGTTCTCCCTTATTCAACTCTTGATATTCAATCAAGTTATTCTTAGTTTTCGCAATATAACGGGTTGCACCAGAGACAATCCACCATCCATCAACGTCTGTAGCAACATGGCCGGCATTACACTCGATAACTCCCACAAACTCACGTTTACTTGGTCCTCTTTGTTCTTGGACCTTGACTTCACCTTCTTCTTGATTCTTAGGACAATCATTCTTAAAATGTCCATACTTTCCACAAGCATAACAACTTCCTTGTGAAAACTTCTTCTTTTGCTGATGTGGCTTGAAAACTCTTCATTTTGAAGGACCTAGCCTTCCTTGCCCCATATTTTGAAAACTTGATCTAAACTTTGTCTGAGCCAAATTGAACTCCTCTTCTTGAGCCAAGTTCAACTCCAAACGTTTACGGCTATTCACCAAATCATGTTCCATAGCTAAAGCCGCCGAGAGCTGAGATGCACTCTTGATTGTTCCATTCAACCTTAGAGTTGTAGCAGCCATGTTTAGTGAGCTTGGTAGGCTATTCAAGATCCCCGCAATTTGCATATTCTCGGAAAGCTCATTTCATGCCGCCGCCAAATCTTTGGCCATCACCAACATCTTGTTACAATGATCAATTACATTGTCACTTTCACTCATCTTGCAGGTGTTGTACTTGTGTAACAAAAGTTGCACATTCACATCAGAAATTGCATCATACTTCTCTTTGAGCGCATCCCAAAGCTTCTTGGCACTTTCATAAGTTTCGAAGACCTTGATCAGATTGTCTTCCATAAACATTAACATAAGACTCGTTGCCTTATTGTCGCAAATTTTCCACTCCCCATGCTCCTTCTTTTCAACATCAGTGGGTTTATCTCCCAAAATTGGGCCATCCTTTTCAATGGCACTCTCCAAATTATCATGAATCAACCCATATCTGATTTTCCAACTCCACATATCATAGTTGACGCCGTTCAATCTTTCGATCTTTGCTAATTCCGAAGCAATCAATTTGCTTGCCATCTTTAAATCTAACAACAAAATTAAAAAAATATAGTCAAGATGTGCACTTTAAATTATAAGCGCTAACCTGATGTGACAAAATAATAGTACCAGTACTAGGTTGCCACATAAAAAAAATACAATACCTGGTAGTACTGAAGAAGAGACCATATAAGAAAAATAATAAAAAATATATGCATAGTTAAATTATAACAGAAGCAACTCAAATTTAGACAATAGGCAACAGCTATGTCAAAACAGTATGGTTGAAGAAAAACGAAAAGGAATGCACAACTTGCAATGTAAACCACGCATGTGCAAGAAAATCATCTTATTAAACACAATACACGGATGCCGAGATAAACATACTTAATAATTAAACTACTGGTGAAAACAATTAGGCAATTTAAAAAATAAACAAAAGATACATTTATACCACACAAGACAACAAGATAGCACAATAGCATTGACAAATGGTATAACACATGACAACTAAAGAAATAGTCAAAAAAAAAATACTAATAAAAAAAAATGAATCATGGTAAACATTTACACTAAATACATGTTAACACGGAGATTTAAAAATTTTTTAAAAAAAACAGAAAACAAGGTTCTAAGTGATAAACAATTAAGCAAACATCAAGACTCACAAATAAACTAGAAGAGAAAAAAATATATATATATATATATATATAAATATGCAATATCTTAAACATATAAATCCTTCAATATGTATTTAAAAAAATGCAACAAGATGGGCACAAATTTAAAAAAAAACAATATTAAAATTAACACAAAAGAAAAACTTATGACCGAAAAAAATAGCATGGTAACATGGCATAGACAAACCAGAAGAAAAAGCAGTCTATTAATCACAAAAATCATGTTGGTCAATAATAATAAAAAAAATGATAAACAAGTAAAAGAGTTAAACTAACCAAAAAAACAGTGAATAAAAACCAGAGTAAGCATGGTAATATAGGATGAAACCAGGACAATCTTATAAAACACTCTATCTGAACAAGCAACAACAGACTAGCACACAAAGGTTGAGATACAAAAACGGATAAAAAAAAACTTAGAGAAAGAAATAAACTAATGATCACATCAACTCATTGAGAATAGAATATGTATCCTGCAAAGTAGTTAACCGAGAGACAAAATATATATAAAAAAAATGTTAGCAGGAAGCAATCCACACGCGCTGGAAGAAAAATTGATTAACCGAGAATGATCCGAGCTCTGATACCAATGAAGTATTTAAAATACATGTATAATGTACTTACTAATATAAAATGGAGAGTAAGAGAAAAGGGTTCCGATAATAGCTAGAACAAGCAACTTCAAGTGTACTTTTTCATTGAAATGCACATCACTATTTATAGGCATTCTTAGTATCATCTACACCCTTTAAAATATGTAACCACCCCTTGATTATCTCTATATCATAAGTGAATAAGATATGTAACTCCCACAATAAATATTGTAACTCCAATATTTGTAACTCACACATTTAACTCCAATATTTGTAACTCACACATTTAACTCCAACATTTGTAACTCCCATATTTACTTACACACTAAATCAAATATATTATTCTTAGAATTAATATATTTGTAACTCAATCTATTTTAATTCATTTTATATTTAACAAATAAGTCACATAATACAACAGTCCTTCAGCTTCTTTTTAAAATCCTCTATCTCATTCATGCATGTTCGATTATATTACAACAACATTGCATGCATATAACCTCTTCATAACCTAGATTGCAAAAAAAAATCAATCAATTCTCGAAAAACATATAACAACCGCTCTCTAACGCAAATTACCAATCTACAAACTATCATTTCTCTTACACACAAAACACAGGTAAACCTGCTTATAATCGCAAGAAGAACAATAGTACATTCGTGCTTCAAATTCTACATTATTTCAATCTGGTCTCAAAATCAATAATAGTCACTATAAACAAGTCTTAGAGCCTTGGCATAGTTACGTTTGTGATTCAAAGTAATTACATTATTCGCCAAAAAAATTCTTTACTCCTCACTATGCATGAACCATACTTCTCATTTTACACTCTCAAACTTAAGACTACACAATCCTTAATCTAATAAATCGATCACGACCAACTTTTTCACGATAAAAATTATTGATATCTCTATGCAGGCCCGTGCCTTGCACGGGCTGTTACGCTAGTTATATATCTTATACTGCAACAAGGACTTTGTGAAACATTTTATTCAACAACTTGAAATTACATAACTGCCCCTCCAAAGTCAAATGTTATAAAAATGTAAGAAAATTTTCATCTTGATGGTAATCGAACCTAAGACACTTCAATACTAATTACTAAGAATTTCAAGTCACCAATTTAACCATTGAGCTGCTTGGGCTTTTTTGTTGTGGTATAAAACCCATTAGTATGGTAATAATGTCTTTCACAAATATTATTTTACACTTTAGTTTTTATTCAAGATTCTTTCATGATAATTTCATTTGTCTGATTATTAATAAAAGTGGTTATTGTTATAAATTATATCCAATAGACACGTATCTCTTTAATTAAATTTAATTATATTTCTTCCTTTGTATTCACAATTTTAAGACAAAGTACAAATGCATTTTTAGTCACATAATATCACTTTTTAGTCCGAGCATCCAATAATACAAAATAGTAATCATTTTGTCTCAACTATGTTCATACATATCATATAATATAAGTAATAATATAAGCACCTCTATAGTTGTTACCCTGAATAGAGATGGACGTAATCCGGATTCAGGTCGGATTTTTTGATATTCGATAGGGCCGGGCTTTTTTAAATCGAGACAAATTTCCTCTAAAATATTTATACCTGTAGATAGGGTCGGGTCAGGAGGGGCCAAATCGGATTTTTACAAATTATTTTGGATATTGATAACTTTAACTTTTTTTTATTTTTCGGATTTAATTAAAAAAATTAAGCTTTTATCCGAGATTTAATTGAAAATTATAACTTTTTGGATTGGACTTTTATCCTGATCAAGACTACGTCCAAATCGAGATTAAATTTGGGTTTATTCGGCTCGAACCGGATCAGGGTTTTGTGAAAAATATGCGATCTGTTTAAGCCTGCGGGCTGGATCCAATTGAGGTGGACTTTTTTTTAATCAGATTTTTTCCGAATTTTTTAACCAGTTCGAACAGTTTTTTTCGAATACGAATTTGTGTGCATCTCAATCTCGCCACCTCATGCATTAAGGACAAGTATACTACTCCGGCCGCTTATAGAGAATTATGGAGACTGGAGAGTATTGGTACTTTCTAAATGGAGCCTTTATTTGACACATTTAACTAATTCCTATCTGATTATTAATTAGCTTATAAAACTAATCATCAAATACATTCAACTAAGAACAAAATCTTCTTCGGACTAATACCAAACCGATCTTCCTTGCATAAGTATATCCACAACTGTACAATTACTGCATTCATCGTGTCTGCAGGGAGACCCTTCTTAAAACGGGCAAAATGATATGCATTCGTTTAAATGGTATATCCACATATACTAATACAACTTATATTTCTACATTTTTACTCTATTATACACACCGATCAAATATTAGAACATCCACTTAACGGCTACCCCCATGAACTACAAACAGGTAAATGGAGTGCCAATGTTCCCCCAGTCGAGAGAGAGATCAAAATATAGATCCAAAACAAAAGTTGAGAAGAAAAAGTGGAGGAGACGGGGAAAAAGAAAAGAAAAGCCAAAGAGACAGTAAAATAGGGATAAAAAGGATAAGAGAGGGGTCTCCAAAGAGTGACGCCGAAAATAGAAGGCAACCAACACCGTAGGAGGAGGCATGAGAGAGAGAGAGAGACAAATAACATAAATAAATTAACCCCAAAAAAAGCACAAACTCGACAGTATCGATAAAGAACAATTTGTCACTGCCAGCTCAAACAACAACCCATGACAAATATTTACTTTATGAGCATACCAACCCCAAGTGCATTTACCTGCACAAAGCCTACAAATTTGGTTCAAGCATTCCATCAAACACATAATACACACTCTAAATAAACACAAACTAAACAGTCAAAGAATGCATTTGAGTAAACAATTATGATGCACACTAAATAAACAAAACATAACATGCATTTCAGTAAATGTGTTGTAATATATTACGTCTTCCTGAGGATCATCACATAAGATAGGGGTCTCTAGAGAGTGACACTGAAAATAGAAGGCAGCCACCATTGGAGGGGGCATGAAAGGAGAGAGAGAGCGATCAAAATACAGATCCTAAACAAAAGTTGAGAAGAAAAAGTGGAGGAGACGGAGAGAAAGGAAATAAAAGCCAAAACGACAGTAAAAGAGGGATAAGAAGGATAAGTGGGGGGTCTCCAAAGAGTGACGTCGAAAATAGAAGGCAGAGAGGGGGAGATTTCAGGATGGGGTGGAGAATGCAATAATTTTTAAATGAACTGAGAATTTCAATGAGTCAATTTATTCAATGCGAAATGATAATTATACTCTCAAATTTCGAAATGACATTTTAATCTATATTATAATTATCTCGTATCAATATATCTGTAACTCATAAAATACGTTGAAATTAATAAAATTTACGCAATATTCTCGAACATGCCCGTGCCTCGCACGGGCTATAAAGCTAGTTTGATATGGAAACACAAAATTGAGATAATATAAAACACCCTTTATTATGATCTTTTTGTTATGTAGTACTCAAAAGCATTGGTATCAAAAAATTATCAATTCACGAAAAATGTTATATATAAACTTATCTATAATAACAAAAATATGAATTATGACTACAAATAGGAAACAAATATGCTACATTAAATTGTATTTTTTGTTGAATTCCAAAAATAATATTATTAACAAAAAAGGAAATGAAATAGTAAACACCTGAATCTGAAAAGTAGGAAACAAATACGTTATAAGTATGATGATCCCTCCCTGCGTCCCAGTTTACACCAACGCATCTTGCATCTCTCACCATACCACAACAACAAGTTTCCAGAGTTTATAGTAGGTATCGATCAAGCAATGGCAGAAATTAAGGTTCACGGAATCAAAGCGTCAACATGCTCCCAGAGGGCTTTCGCAACACTCAACGAGAAGGGTCTTGATTTTCAGCTTGTTCCCGTCGACATACAAAATGCTGAGCACAAAAAGCAACCTTACCTTTCCCTCAATGTAAGGGTCTTGATTTTTATCTTGTAGGGTTATTTATTTGTCACTCATCGTTGACAAATATCTACTGACATGCATCAACATATTGACTGCAGCCATTTGGTCAGATTCCAGTGCTCGAAGATGGAGATCTGAAAATCTTCGGTAAGATCAATTTATTTTCTCATTTGTCTTGGCTACTGATTTGATCTTTGTAATCATGTAGCTGCGCCTGCATTGACAGTCTGAAAATGCCTTAAAAACGTTATTTGAAATATCAATTTGATATATAGAACTTTATTTTTTATGATAAGTTTTATATTTTGGGGGCAGAATCAAGGGCAATAACTCAATATATTGCCTATGCTTATGCGGATAAGGGGAATCCACTGGTAGTCCAAGATCAGAAGGAAATGGCCATAGTGTCAGTATGGATGCAAGTAGAAGCCCAACATTTTGATCCTCCTGCTTCAAGAATAGGTTGGGAGCTAGTATACAAGCCAATGTTTGGGCAGCAAACAGACAATGCAGCTGTGGAGGAGAACGAGGCCAAGTTGGCCAAGGTTCTCGATATATATGAAGCACGACTAACTGAATCAAAGTACTTGGGTGGAGACTGTTTTACCTTAGCTGATCTGCACCATCTCCCCGTCGTAAAGGTCTTAATGGGTACTCCATCAAGTAAGCTGTTCGAGTCGCGCTCTCATGTGAAGGCTTGGTGTGATGATATTCAGGCACGACCGTCATGGCAGAAGGTTATCTCAACGTGAATACTAAATTCTGATTTGATCATCAGTGTCTCGTGTCTGGGAGTTTTCATTTTGTCTTTCGATGTCAAGAAGTTTGTCTAGTGATGGTGATGGTCTTGTTACATGGCCATCGGAAATAAATGTTCTGGTTTTTGTTCCACTGTCAAATATTTTTGAGTTTGCAACATCACATATTCACGTACATCTTGATTTACATGTCACGTACATCTTGATTTACATGTCACTGACCAATGAAATTGTTTATTGCTTTTATCCACTGTCATAAAATTTCATGATACGACCGATTATTCCTTTTTCTTTTTGTAGTATTTATACACAAGTATGCATCCATCTATACTCATTATTAATAAACAAAATAATGTTAAAAGTATCAAAATACCAAATTTAATTATCACTAAATCTGGATTCGATTCCTCGCAACAACATTATCATACAAGATTTATTTACTTTAAATTTTTTAGCTTCATTCATGTTTGATTCCTTACAATTACGTAATTATCGAGGGTTTGATTTCTTGCAGCTACGTAATAATACAAGATTTATTTATTTAATTTAATTTCTTCAGTTTTATTCACAGTTCGATTGTCTATAACTACATACTCCCTCCATCCCCCTCAATTCTTTACATTGGGGGACGGGGGCTCGGCACGCATTATAAGGCTCATTTAATAGATAATTCGATAAATTATTTTAAATTTCTTTTTCTGAATAAAAATATAATATTTAAATTTTTATTTAGAAAAAGAAAGTTTTAAAAATAAATTGTAGAGCTATACTTTATAGGAGCCTTAAAATGCATATCAGGCAGTGTAAAAAAACTGTAAAGAAATGAGAGGGACGGAGGGAGTAATTAAATAGTGGTTTATTTTTTATATTATTTTTATCATTCAATTCTCGACATATGCATTTTTGAATGATATTTATTAATAATTTATTAATATTAATATTTTAATTTCAACTCATGTTCGGCCCGTGTTTGGCACGGGTTTTAAGCTAGTAATAATATTAATATAATTGTACATGATATCCTGCTAGTTTTCGATTAGTGCTTCAATTAATTATTAACTAGCATAAAAACCCGTGCAAGGCACGGGCTGCTAGATTAGATTATGATTTTAAACTAAACTACGCATTATCAATGTTATTTGACATATATGATTGTATATTTTTGATGTTCATAGAGTTTTTATGTTAATGTTATGACTATGATGTACTTGCTTAAATATGTTGAAGTTTATAATGTGAAAACTAATATGAGTAGTTTTGATAAATCATGTATGTTTTTAATTTTGTTGTGGATCATGCAATATAATTAGAGTGTTCTATGGATGTTTTCTAATTAAGAAGACATTTTTAATATTATAATCCTAAAAAAATTCCAGTTCTTCAAAAATGATGCATTCATTTGGTTCATCTCCGACAATATTCAAGGTAGAAACTAAATAGCCTTCAAGATGTTGCCGTATGAGATTGTTGGTTTTAGTACTGATTTTACTCAAAAGCTTTCCTAAATCTTCTAATACTCTACTTAGGTCTTGTGTTTTCAGTTCTTAAAACTTTCTTTGTAACTCTTCTATGTCTTTTCTTCTAACCTCTTGATTTTAAGCATTTTTTTACCTTTATTTCTCTTCCCGTCTACTTAACTTTCAGAACCTATGACAATGTAGCTAATTGACTTAAGTGGAACTACCTTGTGCCAAATCATTCTATTATTAAGTACGTTTGATACCATTTCGATGTGTTTCAATTCTTCCAAACAAACAGACTTTTTTTTAACTCTAAACTTGAGAATTGATCAATTATGGATGGATAAATATTTTTTGCTTATATCATCGTAAGTTAAAATTGCTTATATGCCTTCTGAGTTATGTCCGTGTTTTGACAATGAATTCATCCTTTATTTTTTTTCAAATACACATCTTTAATAATTAAAACACTGGTCATTTTTCAAGCAATTAACATAAATTTCTATTCTTTGCGGTTAATTTTTTTTTCTAGGTATGGTTGCACATTTTTTTTCATCTGTTACAATGTACTTACTTTAATTTATATAGATAATTTGATTGAACGAGGACTATAATTTTAAATAACACGGCCTGTATAATGTGATTTGATCTGATCATAATGTATGATATGCAATATCATGTTTTTTTAAATTTGTTATGGACTATATATTTTAATCTGTTTATTGTTTACACAAATTATTATCAAAATTTTAGAATATATAATTCATTTAATTGTTTTGTTGTACTATCTATTTATTTTTATTATCTCGCATTTTACAATATTTTAACTCAAAACAAATATTTTTTCATATGTTTTATTTATGTTTTTTAGTTATTTTACACACGCACACACACAGTATTAATTCGATTCCAAATAATTAATTATTTTCTTTTATAAAATTAATTTAAAATTCATTTGATGATAACAAAAAATGTGTCATATACATAATGCATCAAATCTAATTATAAATCTAGTCACTCATATTATATATATATTGTATTATTAAAACCGAAATATTGAAAGTTTGATAGTCGGTCGGTACGGTTCTCATATTTTGATATTTGTGTTGGGTTTCGGGGCAACAAACGCAGCGAAAACAGTCGTAAAACAATAAAAAATCCGAAACCCTAACCATAGGATCCGTGTACAAGACATGGCTGATTATGGAGAAACGAAATCATACCTTAATTGAGCTTATAAAATTCAGAAAGATGGAGGTCCTTGTTGAAACCACCACGCAGCCCTTGTTCAAGATCTGCGTCGCCAAAGTAGTCCACACGAACGCACGATTACGGAGTTGGTACTAGCCAAAAGAACCGCCCTCGAAAAACCTTTCTCTCCTGTCTCTAGCCTCTCTAATATGCAGAGCTGCTAGGGTTTTGTGTGAAAAACGTATTTTGTCACTAAACCTAAAAACAATACATCATTATGTATTTATATGGAGAGGGATATTGGGCCTATACCTAATCTGATTGGGCTTCCAAAACCCAATCTGATTATTAGTAGTAATAGTTATTATATTCGAATTATTATACAATTAATCAAGTCCTACTTAATTAATCCAATAATTCAATAATAATAATAATTCAATTAAATTCGAAATTTAATTATTGCTCCGTCTAAAACGTTCTTTATGTGTAACCCTTTAGGTTATTATTACGTTGGCAATAATTTTAATATCTCATAATAAAATTATAAACAATGAGCGGCATCTAGTAATACTTCATTGCTACCCAAGTAATAATAATAACTGGTGATCCAATTAAACCTTTCGTGACTAATGTTTCCGTGTAATATAATCCCTTTAACCAAATATTATAGATTAAACTCGAGGCATGTTATTAGTCATCCTCTTCAACATTTAATCCAGGTTTCCTTGATCAATGAGTAGACTATTAAAACAAATCAATATTTGAGCATGGCCATGCATTTTCATAGTCTCACTCAATCAAGAGGCCAATAATATCTCTCCTAATAATAGGAGGGTTAAATCCTATATCTATCATTCATATTTCTCATACGACTCATAATATACCCGATGTCCACTTTTATCATCACCCGGTCAAAGGTAACTTTTAATGTAATCAAAGTATATTAATCCTCGTATAGAAATATAATGATCTCAAGTCTAAGGATCATTACACCATTATCACCGTGAGCTATTCTAAAGACTTTATTACCATGTAGAATATCACTATGTGTCAATCCGGTGCCATGTAGAATATTACATGCACCTATGTTTTTGACTTTAGTATCACTATACCTATGACCAATGAGATGTGATCATTTAGTCAACGATCATACTAATCTTTATGCATCATAATTGTCCCAATTCATAAGATCCGGGAAAATTTCGTTTTATTATATGATGTTGTTATAGAATAAAAAGTAGATTTAGATGTTGACGGCTGTATTCAATGAATGATGGTGGACAATCGTGTCTTTATGGCTGCTCTCGTGGTTCGTGACTAAACAGGTCCTCACAAGATGCCTACGTATCTCTGTTATGTAGAGAATCAAGCCAATAAAACGTAGTTCTGATTTGAAGGACGAAGGTCCTTATATAGGCGTCTGGAGCCTTGCATTTAGAATAAAATAAGGTGACTTGGGGGCCAAGTCGCCTTGTTAGATCAGGATTGTGAATCCTATTTTGTAGGAGATTGACTCCTAGTTGGTTTGAGTGTCTTGATTGCTGATTCTAGAAGAGTTTAATATGCTTTGGACTCACTTTAATGAGCTGATAATTTCCCTTATTTATTAATTTCGTAATTAATAAATAATTAGGGTTTCGGGCCTTTTATCGGGCCTAATTCTTCGACCAATCCAGGTCTAATTAATACATCATTAATTACATATCAAGGGTTATTTTTAGCCCATATCATTTGCCCCCCAATTTCTAGGAAAACTTTTCAAGTTTTCGTAGAAATTATATTGACCTTTTTCGAGATTCGGGGTCTTTTTATCCTTTACCTAGGACTTTATTTACACTTGTGTTTCACAAGTATCGCCTTATTGCAAAGTGTGGCGCGACCTACACATTTACGACGATTGTTGCCTTGTTCGAGGCTAATTTGACATTTATATGAAATATTCCTAATATTTAAGGAATTTCCATGTACCCACGGGTATTTTTAATAATTATTCCTAATATTTAGGAATTTTCGTGTACCCACAGGTATTTTTAATAATTATTCCTAATATTTAGGAATTTTCGTGTACCCACAGGTATTTTTCGAAATATTTTTTGAAATATTTCAAAAGTGTATAAAATATTCTCCCAAAATTAAGAAAATACTTATGAAAATTATTCCCTATTTTTTCAGGAGTTTTCTGAATTTTCTAGGAATTTTAAACAATATTTTGCCTTTTTAATTAAAATTTGTTTGCTAAGCAGTTGCTGCTCCCTGTGCGTGGGTGACCCCCGCGTATAAAGCAGGGTGGTCAACCCCGCATGCAAAGCAGCTTCCTCGGCGTTATTGGCCAATTTTGATGTCTTCTGGGCGTTGTTTGTTTATAAAACAATTGCCATTGTCTTCTGGGCGTGGGTCACCCCCGCGTATAAGACATGTTTTCAAGTAACGCCCACAAGGCTGTCTCCTGGGCGTTGTTTGTCTATAAGACAACTGCCATTGTCTTCTGGGCGTGGGTCACCCCCGCGTACAAGACATGTTTTCAAGCAACGCCCACAAGGCTGTCTCCTGGGCGTTGTTTGTCTATAAGACAACTGCCATTGTCTTCTGGGCGTGGGTCACCCCCGCGTACAAGACATGTTTTCAAGCAACGCCCACAAGGCTGTCTCCTGGGCGTTGTTTGTCTATAAGACAACTGCCATTGTCTTCTGGGCGTGGGTCACCCCCGCGTACAAGACATGTTTTCAAGCAACGCCCACAAGGCTGTCTCCTGGGCGTTGTTTGTCTATAAGACAACTGCCATTGTCTTCTGGGCGTGGGTCACCCCCGCGTACAAGACATGTTTTCAAGCAACGCCCACAAGGCTGTCTCCTGGGCGTTGTTTGTCTATAAGACAACTGCCATTGTCTCTGTTTTTAGGTATCTCTTTAAATTTGTTAATGCTTCCCATAAAGCGGGTTGGGTTAAAATTCAACATAGGAATTTGAACCGTAGTTGCTTTATCTCTGATAGTGGACCAGATTCTTTGCCCAAATGGAAAAAAGAATGGTTCTATGTATACATAGAGGGAGATAGTTGGGATAATTACTTTAGGACAGGATTCTGTGAAGCCCAAGACGGGGCAGTTCGTAGTTTAAAACTTGGAATTGAAGAGGCTGCAGCTGTCGAAGCCCTTACTTCAGACAATCTTCATCATTGCAACCTTTTAGTTTCTGAGGCTTCCCTTCAGGCACATGGCCTTAGTGACTTGGGCCCCGAGGGTAATTTATTCAGCCAACTAACTTGCTTATTCATTTCATTGACTATCTTGGTTTGTAACTAATGTTATCTTGTTGTACTTTTCAGCTCAAGACTTGCTTGCCCAAGTTTTCAAGAGGCGAGAAGCTGCTGCTGCTTCTGGGACCTCTGTTGCCGTGGAGAGGGTTTCCAAGAGGGGCTGTACTGAAAGTGGCTCTTCCACAGGGAAGGTCCCTGTTTTTCTGGCTGAACCGCCAGCAAGGGTTGATGAAGATCCCAGCCCTTTTGTTGTTAAGTGGGGTCTTCGTAACAAAGACTCCGCAGTTGGAGATTCTCAGGCCGCTGCAGAGTGGTCCAAAAATGTGGTTACTCCCCGGGACTGGGCTCACATTGTGGATTCCTCCGAGGATCTACAAATCGAGCTCATGGGCTCCCAGGCCATTGCTACGGTATGCTTTCAAACTCCAGTTGTTTTTTAATTTACTTTGTATTTATTTATGAATTTATTCTTAAATCCATATTTTATTTCGTAGGCCAATGCCTATCATCAAGCTTCTTTACGAAACCTGAGGACGTCCAGGGCCGAGAAGGCTATTGCTGAGAGAGACAGGGATCGATACTTTGCAGCCTCCGAGGCTAATTTTGAGAGATTTAGAGTTGCTGAGAGGGAGCTGGTAGATGAAAAAGAAAGAGTTCGACAGCTAGAGGCACGTCTTCAGAGAGGCCGTGAAGAGGTGATATCTGAGTATAAAACTTCAAAGGAGTTCGATGACCTCCTTGCTGCGGAGTATGATGTTAACTTCCCTGTCACTTTCGAGAAGTGCTGGGAAGAGATTATTGGCCAACTAGGAACACAGATTGAGGGTGTTACCTTGGAGAAGTATCCTGTGCCAGTTTTTCCAGGCGTTGAGGTCACTACTACTTTAGCCTCCTCACAACCTGGTGATGGTTCCCAGCCCATGGTGGACTCCGAGCCTACTGATGACTTTTTTGAGGACTTAGAAGTTCCTCATGGGGATGTTTCTGGCTTTGACAAGGATCCACCTAATGACTTAGAGTAGGCTTTGTTGGCCCTTCGTGGCTTTATTTATCTTCTGTAATTCTGCCTTTGGGCATAACTTTTATTTGTAAGTTATTTCCTATAATATCTTTTAATTTCACATGTTTGCGTATTTGATTAATACTTTGGATCATATAAACACTGATATGCAATGTTTGTATAATATTTTTGGAATCACTGAATAAATTCATAACTTTGAAAAATGGGTTTAACCCTTACATAATATACTACTTCTACCTCAAGTATAAAAACTTGGATTTGGTTTCATCGACCTTATTTCTACCTGTCCTAATAGTGAGTCCAATTAGGACACACTCAAACATAATAAACTTTCAAATTTGCGGCATGCCAAGTTCTAGGCACTTCAATTCCTTCCAGAGTTTCCAGCTTATATGAGCCTCGTCCATACACATTTTTAACCCGATAGGGTCCTTCCCAATTTGGGGCTAACTTTCCCTTTTGTCCAACTCCGGATGCTTCAATCTTTCTAAGGACCAAATCCCCTTGACGAAAAAACCTTTCTTTAACCCTTAGGTTATAGTAGAAAGACGCTTTCTTTTGATGTTCAACTATCTTGGCGTTTGCCTCATCTCTAACTTCGTCAATTAGATCTAGAGCCAGCCTCAAGCCTTCCTCATTTGTCTCTGGTTCATATGCTTCAACTCTAGGAGATGCATGAGTGATTTCTACAGGAACCACTGCTTCTGCTCCATATGCTAATAGGAATGGGGTTGCCCCAGTAGTGACTTTGCAAGTAGTACGATACGCCCATAGAATGGGGAGCAATTCATCTACCCAAGTATTTCTGGAGCGTTCAACTCTTTTCTTCAGTCCATCTAGGATTATCCGATTTGCAACCTCGGCTTGCCCATTTGCTTGAGGATGGGCAACAGAAGTGAAGCGCAACTTAATATCATTTTCATCGCAATATTTCTTGAACTCATCATTGTTGAACTGAGTTCCATTATCCGTTACAAGGACTCGTGGAATTCCATACCTGCATATCACACTTTCCCAAAAGAATTGCATCACTTGCTTGGTGGTTATCTTGGCTAATGGCTTAGCCTCAATCCACTTAGTGAAGTAGTCAATCGCAACTATCAAGAATTTTCTTTGAGCACTTGCCATTGGAAATGGCCCAAGTATATCCATTCCCCACATAGCAAAAGGGATAGGAGAGTTAATGGACGTCATCATCTCAGGTGGTTGTCTAACCACGGGTGCATGTTTCTGGCATCGTTCACATTTTCTCACATAGCTCTTAGCATCAGCAAGCATGCTTGGCCAATAGAAGCCTAGACGGGTGACTTTATGTGCAAGGGCTCTGCCCCCCAAGTGTTGCCCACAGATGCCTTCATGTACTTCTTTTAGGGCCAACTCCGCCTCTTGGGGTCTCAAACACTTCAGATAAGGAATGATGAAAGATTTTTTGTATAGGATTCCCTCAATTAGGGCATACCTTAATGCTCTGACGTACAGCTTTCGTGCTTCTGAAGTGTCGTCGGGCAGCCACCCAGTTTCCAAATGTGCTTTGATGGGATCTATCCAACAGCTGGTAATACCAATGGGTGCTACCAACTTTCCGTTAATGCTCGGGGTCTTCAAGACCTGAAAGTATACACTCCCTGCATAATTTTCAATTTCAGATGAGGCAAACTTGGACAAGGCATCAGCCTTCACGTTTTCCTCCCTCGGAACATGCTCCACATAACATTCATCAAACTGAGTCATGATGGCCTTAACAAGTTTCAAGTACTTGGCCATGACTTCATCTCTTGCTTCAAACTCCCCATTTACTTGAGAAACCACCAGCCTTGAATCTCCACATACTTTCAAAGTTTTGACCCTCAGGGCTCCAGCCAGCCCTAAGCCAGCAATCAAAGCTTCATACTCCGCCTCATTGTTTGTTGTTGGGAAGTCAAGTTTTAGTGCATACTCTATTATGAATCCATCGGGACTTTGTAGCACTAAACCAGCTCCACTCGATTTTGTTTTTGATGCTCCATCAAAATAGAACACCCAGCATTCTTTGGACACCATGTCCTCATCTTTGCTATCTTCCACCAATACTTCCTGCCCCCCGACTTCTTGGTTGTCAATGGTACATTCAACCATGAAGTCAGCGAGTGCCTGAGCTTTTATGGCCGTTCGAGGCTTATACTTGATGTCGAATTCGCCCAATTCAATAGCCCATTTGATCAGCCTTCCACTAACTTGAGGACTGTGCAAGATGTTTCTCAGAGGTTGATCAGTCAAGACCTCTATCTTGTGTGCCTGGAAGTAGGGACGTAGTTTTCTTGAGGCCATTATCAAGGCTAAGGCAAACTTCTCTATATTAGAGTAGTTTATTTCTGCCCCATGCAAAATTTTACTCACATAGTAAATGGGTTTTTGAACCTTCATTTCTTCCTTCACCAAAACAGCTCCAAGGGCAGTGTTGGAGACAGCCAAGTATAGATATAGAATTTCTCCCGGCTTTGGTTTTGCCAACAGTGGTGCTTCAGCCATGTATTTCTTCAGGGCCTCAAAGGCTCCTTGGCTTTCAGATGTCCACTCGAAATTTTTCACATTTTTGAGTGCCTTGAAGAAAGGTAAGCACTTTTCTCCTGACTTGGAAATGAACTTTCCCAATGCTGCAACTCTTCCTGTCAATTTCTGTACATCCTTAACAGACTTGGGCGGTTCCATGTCTAGGATTGCCTTGATCTTGTCAGGATTAGCTTCGATTCCTCTTTTGGAGACCATCAGGCCTAAAAACTTCCCTGAGCCTACCCCGAAGGCACACTTAGCTGGATTTAACATCATTTTGTGGTGCCTCAGCACTTCAAACGCTTCCTTGAGATGTTTTATATGGTCTGCCTTATCGAGGCTCTTGACTAGCATGTCATCCACGTAAACTTCCATTGTTTTGCCAATCAGTGGTTCAAAAATCTTGTTTACCAACCTTTGGTATGTTGCCCCTTGGGGATGTCGTCCTTGTGCATCTTGATTTGGTTGTACCCACTGAAGCCATCCATAAAACTTAGCATCTCGTGCCCAGCAGTGGCATCTATCAATGCGTCAATCCTTGGTAAGGGAAAGCAATCCTTAGGACATGCATCGTTCAAGTCTGTGAAGTCCACACACATTCTCCATTTTCCATTAGCCTTCTTGACCATCACAGGGTTAGCCAGCCATTCAGGAAACTGAATTTCTTCAATAAAGCCTGCTTCCAAAAGTTTTTCTACCTCCTGCTTAATGGCTTCTTGTCTTTCCGGGGCAAAATTTCTTTTCTTTTGTTTCACTGTCTTCCTTTCAGGATCCACGTTCAATTTGTGGGTTATCAATTGGGGATCAATCCCTGGCATATCAGCTGCTGTCCAGGCAAATACATCACTATTTTCTTGAAGAAAGGATGTCAACTTGCTTTTCATAGATTCAGGTAGTAGAGCTCCGATATAAGTGACTTTGTCTAGTTCTCCAGGAATGAGGGGAATGGGAACAAGATCCTCAGCTGGCTTTCCTCTCCTTTCTTCTTCGTTTCTAATGTCCAAGCCTTCAATTGGGAGAACCTGCCCCCCGACTCCGTCTGGCCGTAACGCGGCTACATAACAGCTCCTAGCTGTCTTTTGATCACCTCTTTCTTCTCCTACACCATTCCTGGTTGGGAACTTGATTTTTAGGTGGTAAGTTGAGGCCACAGCCTTAAAAGCGTGAAGGCCAGTCCTTCCAAGGATGGCGTTGTAGGTCGATGATGCCTTAATTACCACAAAATTCAACATCTGAGTTACCTCCTTTGGTTCCTTACCAATAGTTACAGGCAACAGAATTGTGCCTTCTACTTTAGATTCCACACCATTGAATCCGTAAATGGGCATGTTCGTGGGGATTAGTTGGGAATCATTATACCCCATCTTCAAGAATGTGTCATGAAAAAGGACATCAACAGAAGCCCCATTGTCTACCAAGACTCGCTTTACCTCATTATTTCCGATTACTGGGGCTATCACTAGAGG
This sequence comes from Heracleum sosnowskyi, assembly GCA_030848705.1. Taxonomy (NCBI): domain Eukaryota; kingdom Viridiplantae; phylum Streptophyta; class Magnoliopsida; order Apiales; family Apiaceae; genus Heracleum; species Heracleum sosnowskyi. Next base: position 120,210,493 of record CM061236.1, on the reverse strand, counting down.
ATCATCATGGGGAAACTTCACCCCTTCAAGGTCAGAATCATCAAACCCAATTGTCATCTCGGTTTTTGCACGCTTGGGTGCTTCTCCAACAATATGCATTACTTCTCGTGCATAAGCCTTCCGAGAGTTTCTTGTAGTTCCGGCTGCGGTTGGTCCTCCTGAGATCATATTGATCACTGGTCCTCGGGTTGGCGGGTTACGACCTTGATCTCGGTCATCCCTTCGATCATAGTCCCTCCTAGGGAGGTTCCTGTCTTCATCTTTGGTGAATTTATTCAACTTCCCCTTCCGAATCAGAAACTCGATCTCATCCTTGAGTTGTCTGCAGTCATCAGTATCATGTCCTGAATCTTTATGGTACCTACAGTACTTGTTCTTATCTCTCTTTTCTGGATCTCCCCTTAGTGGCTTCGGCCATCGGAAGTCCCTATCCTTCTCAATATCATAAAGAATTTGACTCCTTGGGGCATTCAATCTTGCATATTCAGTAAACTTTGCGCTTGGAACGCTCTTCCTTGGAGCAGAATCAGAGTCTCTAGTCGTACGAGGATATTTGTCCTTGACATCATACTCTTGCTCCGCCTTTCGCTTCTTCCAACCACCATTATTTCCACTTCCTGCTGCGAGGGTATCGGTTTTCTTCATGATTTCTTCAGCTTTTATATACTTTTCCACCCTTTGTTGGAGTTCAGCCATGCTCTCGGGGGGGTGTTTGGCTAACGACATCTTAAAAAAGACATCCGTGGTTCCTTGTTGAAGAGCTATCATAGCTACCTTATTGTCTAGATCAGGTATATTCAATGTCTCCTTGGTGAAGCGCTTGAGATAATCTCTCAACGTCTCATTCTTTCCTTGAGTCAAGTTCATGAGTGAAGCAGAGCTTTTCTCATGTACCCGTCCACTTATGAACTGACTGATGAAGGCTGTGCTCAACTCTCTGAAACAACTGATAGAGTTGGGTGGCAAGCGGCTATACCACCTTTGGGCCATGCCGGCCAAGGTTTGTGGAAAAGCCCTACATTTTAGAGCATCAGTGACTGGTTGCAGCAACAGTGCATTCGAAAAAGTTCTCACATGGGTTGCGGGATCGCCCGTTCCATCATATGCCTTGATAGTAGGCATCTTGAATTTCCTTGATACATGAGCGTCCATTACCTCTTCAGTAAAAGGTGGAATAGGATCGTCTGGGTCACCCAGCTGTGTTAAAACACGGGGATCTGACCTGGGAGTCTCTGTCCTTCTAGCTCCTTCCTGCCTTCTTGAAGGTGTTCCTAAATCAATTAGGGGAATTTCCCCTGCCCCTTGGCTTGAAGGCTGAGTCTGCCTCCTTTGTTGCTCCATCTCCATGCTTCTTTTTAATTTCTGGATCTCGGCCTCATGAGCCTTTATCCTATCCATGGCAGTCATTGGTGCCCTTGCAGTTGTTCCCCGACTTCTTCTTTCAAGGGGCTCTTTGCTGGCTCTTCTTCTTCTGGGTGCTCGATCTCGTTCTTCATCAGACGAGTTGTCAGAGTAGGGTCCAGAATAATCCAAGTATCTTCCTTCAGGGATGGGTCCCAATCCTCGAATGTATGGTCCTTGATTTATTGGGGCATGGCCACTCCCTCCGGTTTCAGGGGGATAGTTGGGCAATCCGTAAGCCGGATTTGTGCTCACAGGAAGCACAGTAGTGGAGATCTGTGCTCCATGGGGAAGGTTATAGTCGAGGGGTGAGACAACCATTTGAAGAGGGTTCGTCTCATTCTGAGGTATGGAAGTTTGGGGATTCGTCCCTTGTGGCTGTGAAACCATCTCCGCGGTGAGTGGTGTCGTCCCTGCTGGTTGAGAAACCACCTCTGTAGTGAGGGGTAACGATCCTAGTTCCGTGGTGATTGGAGTAGTGGTGGTGACAGTTGACTCAGTAGCGGTTGTTCTTCGTGTTCTAGCCATGGTTGATGTAAGAATTCCCACAGACGGCGCCAAATGTTATAGAATAAAAAGTAGATTTAGATGTTGACGGCTGTATTCAATGAATGATGGTGGACAATCGTGTCTTTATGGCTGCTCTCGTGGTTCGTGACTAAACAGGTCCTCACAAGATGCCTACGTATCTTTGTTATGTAGAGAATCAAGCCAATAAAACGTAGTTCTGATTTGAAGGACGAAGGTCCTTATATAGGCGTCTGGAGCCTTGCATTTAGAATAAAATAAGGTGACTTGGGGGCCAAGTCGCCTTGTTAGATCAGGATTGTGAATCCTATTTTGTAGGAGATTGACTCCTAGTTGGTTTGAGTGTCTTGATTGCTGATTCTAGAAGAGTTTAATATGCTTTGGACTCACTTTAATGAGCTAATAATTTCCCTTATTTATTAATTTCGTAATTAATAAATAATTAGGGTTTCGGGCCTTTTATCGGGCCTAATTCTTCGACCAATCCAGGTCTAATTAATACATCATTAATTACATATCAAGGGTTATTTTTAGCCCATATCAGATGTGAAATGAAATTTTAATTTCATATTAAGAGTTATTAAATGATTTATCTGTTTAAACGTGCTAAGTTATTCGTTAATTGATTGAATATGTGATATTATGGTGCTATGTGAAATGTGTGGGGAATTAGAAATTATTTTGAAAAGGGTGTCATACTATTTTATTTTATTTTAATTATCGAAAAGAAAATTTGGATCGTTCCCAAATTATTCGGGAGATTGGTATATCGTTCGTACCAATATTTCATTCGTTAAAGTGGGAAGTACTCAAAAATATTCGTAATAGAGGTATTTTGGTTCGTATATTTTGTATTAAACGATACTTGTAGTTATCCGTACTTTATGGATGCTTATCGTCTCGTGAAACGTGTATTCTGCTTTATTAAAGATTTAAAGCGTTTATTTTGTTAAATTGTATTTAAAGCGATCCATCGGATCAGTATCGATCCAAAAATGTCGTTTGGGGTATTATTTTCCGTTTATTATAAAAAGGCAAATCGTACTTTGTTTTTCGTATAATAAAGCTTAATTACAGTTAAAAATCTAAAAACCCCTGAAACGTGTTCTTCGTGTTCTTGAGAATCAAACTCAATTTTGAAGGCGTTATCGGAATCTGATTTCGATGTTCTTGTAACCAAATCAAATCTCTCATCATCCTCTATCCAAATCCATCGTCAAAATTCATGTGGGTATGATTTTTAAACTTTTCCGATTTTTAATTTATTTATTTATTTCGAATTTTTGATTTAATTTGGGGAAATCTTTGTTTGTGATTGTTCTGGATAATTGATGATATGAATGGATTGTGTGTGTTGTGGTGCGTGTGTTGGTAATTTTTGTTTGATTTTTAGAGCCTTAAATCGAGTAAATCGGAAGTTTTATAGTTCGCCGGAGTTCTTGAACTTTTTGGCCGGATTTTAGTTCCAGGAAGTAGTTCTTGATTTTGTTAACACCAGTGCATAGATCGGAGGATTTAGAGTTTGTACATATGATTATCTTTGAGGTCGGAGTCGAAACAGAGCTCGCCGGAGAAAAGCCGCCGCCGACGGTTTCTTCGGTTGGAGGGTTGATTTCGACAGTTTGGTATTGTTTTGCAGAGAATCGAGTGGAATATGTGATTGTATGTAACTTCCCAGCATTTCCTGTGTAAAAGCCGTGTGTTCTGGGTGAAGTGTGGTCGCCGGAAACGGCGGGTTCGCCGGAACCGCCACCGGATTCTGGTGGTGTTCTTGGCGACCCGTTTGTGTTCTTGGCGACCCGTTTGGAAACCCTACCCGACCCGGTTATGATTTCTAAAAACCCTAATTTCATTTTAGAAAACTGTTTCTGGAGTTATTTATTTTTAAAATAATTCAAAAATAGTTTTATAATTCTAAAAATCATATCTTTGATTTAAAAATACATTTTATTATTCCAAAAATTTTATAAATTCATAAATATTTATTTAAATTCGAAAATTGATTAAATTTAATTATTTTAATTATTTTTGATTAATAATTAATTTATTTAATTAATTGATTAATTCTTTTAATCAGTTAATTCTTAATAATTAATTATTAATTAGATTTAATTAATTAAAATTTAGTTTAATTATTTTCTAGCTTGGTTTATTTATTTAAAAATAGTTTGAGCATTTAAAGAGTGTCAATTAATTTTATTAATTGATTTAATTGCATTTAAAATACTTATATTGGATTTAAAAATCCGATTTTTGATTTAAAAATTGTTTGTGGCTTATTTAAATTCAAATAAGCTTCGTGTGATGTTTTAAAAATAGTTATAAGTGCTATATGGTTTGTATGAGTTGTGTAATGTGTTTTATAGTCCGTATATGCCCGTACTAGGGCTAGTGTCTGAGTTTTAAATATCGTAAATTAGACCGGGCGTCCGATACGTAACCGGTTACTTGTTTAAATATGTTATGTGAATGATGTGAATTATCTGTTGTTGAGTCATGCATGCGAATAAATTGTGTTGAGACTTGTTTGAGTATTTGGTCGTGTCTAATATCATCACGAGGGGTAGTTGGGATAGAAATTTGTCGGTTATGTTAGAAAGTGAGATTTACGAGGCCGTTGACTTAGATGTTGACTTTTATAGTATGGGGAGTTTCGTCAAGCGAGTTACGAGGATTACTTGTATAGTTAGTTGTGATCATTCTATCAATTGAAATGTGGTTGTCTGTGCAACACAGGCTATTGGACGAGACGAGTCAGATTATCGAAGTTAAGTTACAATCGTTTATGGAATGTGAAATCATACGTTGAAGACTAAGTACCGTCTCATGTTTGACTATCGAGGCTGGCACGTGGATTCGAAATGGTAAAAGAAGACTAGTGGTATTCGCAAGAGCGTTAAAGCAAAGAAGGACGGAGGTAGAGAATCGTGCGACAAGACAGAATAAGGAGGAAATCGTATTGTTTCAGCGTTACGAAATAGCTAAGGACCAGAGGCAAGTGTTTATACCCTTGCTTATTAATTAAGGGATATTATCTTGAATTATTAGTATGCATGTTGAATGCTTATTACTGAATTTTCAAATGTTGATTTCTTTGCATTGAATTGCAAGTATGTTATTTAATCTCGTAAATTGACGAGTACTCTTTTATACCTTTTGAGTTTAGATTCATATTTTCATATTGATTGGAAAGATATACTTATTATATTGAAAAGTTTGAAGAGATAATTATGGGCCGTATACTAAGGCTTTCTTTTAAAAGACATGATTTTAAAACATTAGGTTGGAATATTGCCAACCCTAGATGAGTGGGAACTTGTGAACCCTATGTTGAAAATGTTATTTTAAATTCCGAAGTTGTGGTACTTGTTCTACAAGTATTCCATTTTTCCATCCTGCACCCTTGCAAGTATTATTATCATTTCTTGTTAATGCGATCATCTGATCCATTCCCTGATTCGAATTCATTTATGATGTGCATGATTTAGTTTACTTCCTTCAAATACGAGGCTTATCTATTATAAGTATATGTTCGAAGGACTTGAACTATTTCTGTCAGAAGTTAATAAACCCTTGTTTTCTTCATTTATAAACTTCACCCTGAATTTTTCTTAAACTTGAACTTGACTTTCTTGTCATTTACCAGATTGTTGAATCTTAACTAATTCTTCCATGATGTGATAATTTGAACTGTTGAGGCCATCTAGAGCCTGTTCTTTGAACCCTATTCTATATTGAGTTGTTACAAATTCTGTTGATATCATAATGCCTGTTTCATATCAGACTAAATCTTGTTGAGCATGTCATTGTTTATTCTTCATTATATCCCAGTTGTTACATCGAACTCGTCGATGCTTATTATATTGTCACTTTTCATATGCACCTCCCCATATTGTGTCGATCTCGTCGATACTAGATTATATTGTTATTCCTTAATGGATTCTTCATAATTGAACTGTTTCCTGGAACGTGAGTTTTCCAGCAATTGTTGTATTAGGTTGTCGATTCTTCCGACACCTGATTGTCGAAGGAAGGTTGTCAATTGTTCTGACACCTGACGTATATATATATAATATAGGATTGGAATGTTTTTAAATGGGACCAGTAATTGGTCGGGCCATATTTATGGTCGGAATAAATTAAGGCCCAGATTGGCCTAGGATCCAGTAGAGGACTTTGCTATAAGCAAGTCCGGGGTTGATGCGTGGCTGGCCAGCAGCACAACCTTTGATTTGATAAATGTTAAAAATCCAATTCTAATATTAATTCTTATTTCTGGGATGAGTTACATCCATATGTTTTGTACTTGTGAGTTATGACCTGATATTCAGGTTTATTCGTTGCGTAAAATTGTTGGTTGTTGATTAATAAATGGTGGTTTCAATCTTGCTGAAATCACTTACTCTTAATTCATTTGGATTCCAAATAGTCGAAATCCACTTCCGTGATTCCATTGGCAGTCGTGAGATATCTATCTTGATGAGTTTTATTCATACCGCATACCCAGTCGGTACTATATTAAAGTCTTGAAGTGCGTTCTTTATTTCTTGACCGAGCGTGATGGCTCTTTCTTACTCCTTGATTATTCTACCCTTCCAGAGTTGTTGGTTTCAGAAAATGTTATGAATAGACCTGTTATCTTCAAAATTAGTATTTTTGTACAAACTATGGTCTTGAAGACGTATGAGTTATATTTATTTCATATTTTCTACTCACTATTGTAGATATTGTTGATTCGGTCGCCGTAACGACCAATATAAATCTTTTTGTGTTTTAAACTATTCGATTGAGAGAAGAAGAATGAGAAATTGTGGTAAATTACCAAACTTGTTTTGAAAATATTAGAGATTACAAATGTTTAAGCCAAAGGCTTGTTTATTTGAAAATCCAAAGTTTATTTTGGAAACCTTTCGTATTATATTTAATAATGCGCTTGCTGAGCAATTCGTTCGCTCATACTTGTTTTATTTATATATATTTTAGCCTGCCAGAAAGAAGGTGTATTGGCGAGAGTTGTCCGCGTAGCTGATCAGAGATGGGGAAAGATGTTAGCGTAAAGACGTTTTGATCCAGAGCATTGGAGCTAGTGATAGGTTGTATATAGATGTTTTCTATTGAATAAGATATTGTATACGAGTAGTGGCCTGGTATACTTCTTATCGAAGTTATACTAGTGTTTTAGATTGTATGTAAAGAGAATGGTTGTAAAGAGGAAAAATTGTTGTAATGAAATTTTGGATTCTTGTTTCTAGCACTATAACCTTTAAAGATTCTCGGTAGAGTTGGGGTCACAGATATTATTATTATTGTGTTGATTTTATATTGATCAGGTTGTTTGGATTAAGAGTGCAGTGTGACGACCAAATCCTTTGACCCCGGATTTGGGGGCGTTACAGTTGGTATCAGAGCAAGGGTTATAGTAAAACTAGAAACGAGAGTGTGTGGGAGTGTATATAGTTATATAAGGAACGTCAGAGCTCATTTAGAGTTCGTATTGGACTATTGGATATAGTACCGCTGAGTGAGTTGAGATGGAGGTATTTGATTGAGATAGTTGTGCTGAAATGGATAGAACTTCTTGCGTTTGTAGACGTCTATGGCGGAATCTTCAAGGACTATTACGAGTCGACGACGACGTACGATATTGATAACCTTGCGACGTGGAAAAGAAGGGCTGAAATCGAATAACGTGGAAAAGAAGGGCTGAAATCGAATAACGTGGAAAAGAAGGGCTGAAATCGAATAACGTGGAAAAGAAGGGCTGAAATTGAATAACGAGCTATCGAAGGAGTCGACGGAGGAGGCATATGTGAAGACCTTGGTAATACCTTCCCATCCTAATGAAATATTTGACATTCCTTTAAAGAGAAACCTGTGTTGATGGATATATTCCACCTTTTGACCTTGTACTTGATACTTTTGATCAATCATGATTGCAATTGCATCAGAGGTTGTTGTGACATCTATTTCAAATTTGTGAAGCCTGTTGAAAATATGTTATTTAAATTCCAACTCCTTCATTCTTCCGGAGTGGATAACTCTAATTGTGATGTAACACTATTTGTTGATACTTCCTTTCTGGTTGTTCTTCTTTTCTGAAATAACACCTTTGGAATCTATTCAATTTCAATCCAAGGTGTGTATTTGAGATTTCTTATCGAAAGGCCCTGGTTGTCATTCCGACTCTAAATTTCTTTTATATTTCTCTACTCCAACTGAGGTAAACAACCCTATTTATAGGGGACACAAGGACTATCTGTCTATGTGATAGAAGTCTGACGGGACGCCGTCACTTGTGTGTTGTGAAATACAAGAAGGCTAATTACCTTTAGTATTGTCTTAATAGAGACACACAACATTGAGTTCATGTGATCAAATTGGTCTCTCAGTAATTCTTTCACTTCCAATAATGTTTGCTTTGGAATATGCAGATTTGGTAACCCCAATTGTGGGACATTTGCTACGTTATAGAATCTTTCACTTCAAAATATCATGAATTTTTGTTATACCAAATAATCTGGGAGGTATGCCATTAGGGTGAACTGAAATTTACCCTACCATAATGAACGAAGAATTTGCGATTGAATTACCACGAGCGAAAGCGGATTACGATGCGATTAGAATACTAGTAACATATAACGGAGCCAGTTGTTCTCTTTCTATCGATTAACGTTATGATATGGAAAGGTGAAGTTAGATAATTCAAGAGTTGATTGGAAATTGGGGGAAAATGTGTAATTGTGCTGATGATATCCCATGTTGTGGAAGATGAACATAATAGATTTCTGTCTCAATGAGAAGAACTTTTAAAAAAAAACTTGATGATAGGCTAATAATGGAGAATGAGTTGATCTTTGAGTATTTCAGGATTGTATGATATGGTTGCAAGTCTTTTGCTCACGATAGTTAAGGTAGATCTTGCCAGTCAATGTGGATGTATAGAATGAGAATCAAGATAATGTCGAGTTGATCAAGCTGTTTGGGAAATGAGATGGAACCATGGAAAAGGTGTCATGAGTGTTACTGTGAATGTATCTTCTAAATTATTTGGGAATCAGATGGAGATTAATTAAGTTCTTGGAACTAAGTAGAACAATTTTTAAAGATATGGATTAAGTCACCAAGCTGATAAGGAATATTCTCACAATTATAGATAGGGAAAGAAGATGAAGAGGTGTTGATAAGGATTTAAAGACAATGGATGAGGTAATGAGTGATTGTTTTAAACTGAATATTTGTTTGGCACGGAAGGTATGCGATCGTTGAAAGCAGTTGTTAAATATATTGGAGGTAGATAAAGTTGACCCAAGAATATGGATGGCTGATAGTATGAGTAGAAAAAAGAGAGATCAGAGATGTAAATATCTTCGGTACAAGGATTAGAAAGGATAGAGCTTTAAGGTTATGATAACAAGAGATCAACTAGAAGGAATGACGGAAATAAGGATTCAACCAGGATTGATTAAAGAGAAAGGGCCACATAAAGGAAAGAGTTATGGAAAGAGAAATGGAATTCAATTACAGGAAGGAGCGAGAGAGTATAATGGATAAGAAGGAAATGTAAGGATATATAAGAGGTTTAAAAGGATATTAATGATGGTGAGTATTTAAATGCTTGGGATGCTAGAAAATGAAGACAGAGTAACAGAGGTATAGTAGACGATTACAACTAAAGAGATTCCTGAATGGAAGTGGAAACATATTAAGATAGACTTTGTAGTAGAGTTGCTAAGGCTTAGAGCTAATCATGATGTTATTTGAGTTATTATTGACCGATTAACGAGAGATATTTATTAGATGAATTGGTTCATCTCTAGCTATTTGAATGAGGTAATAGTACGGCATGGAATGACGGGTTCAAATGTATTTGACAGAGATCCGCGACTTAATTAAAGAATTCAGACAGACTATGGTTGTGTACTAAATTTTTAAGATAATTGGAAGGACCATTTACCGTTGATTAGATTTCCTTACGACAACAGTTACTATGACGATCTTGAAATGCTACCTTACGTCGATCTACTGTGTGTTGGGAAAGTTGCGTATAAGTTTGCGTACCACCCCGCGAGTGGTGTATTCATAGTGTATTTCATAAAATACGAACCTATAGAGATTTAGTTAAATTGTTCTATGTTGAGTAACCAATTGAGATATTGAGTCAGTATGAGAAAGTGATAAGTAATAGAGGAGTCAAATTAGTATGAGTATGAGGAGAAATCCTAAGGTTGAAGAGTCAACCTAGGAATTTGAGAATGAGATGTTGGAAAATATCCACCTATGTTTGCGCAAGTTGATTCTGAGGACAGAATCCTGTTAAGGGGGGAAGGATGTAAGATCCGGGAAAATTTCGTGTTATTATATGATGTGAAATGAAATTTTAATTTCATATTAAGAGTTATTAAATGATTTATCTGTTTAAACGTGCTAAGTTATTCGTTAATTGATTGAATATGTGATATTGTGGTGCTATGTGAAATGTGTGGGGAATTAGAAATTATTTTGAAAAGGGTGTCATACTATTTTATTTTATTTTAATTATCGAAAAGAAAATTTGGATCGTTCCCAAATTATTCGGGAGATTGGTATATCGTTCGTACCAATATTTCATTCGTTAAAGTGGGAAGTAATCAAAAATATTCGTAATAGAGGTATTTTGGTTCGTATATTTTGTATTAAACGATACTTGTAGTTATCCGTACTTTATGGATGCTTATCGTCTCGTGAAACGTGTATTCTGCTTTATTAAAGATTTAAAGCGTTTATTTTGTTAAATTGTATTTAAAGCGATCCATCGGATCAGTATCGATCCAAAAATGTCGTTTGGGGTATTATTTTCCATTTATTATAAAAAGGCAAATCGTACTTTGTTTTTCGTATAATAAAGCTTAATTACAGTTAAAAATCTAAAAACCCCTGAAACGTGTTCTTCGTGTTCTTGAGAATCAAACTCAATTTTGAAGGCGTTATCGGAATCCGATTTCGATGTTCTTGTAACCAAATCAAATCTCTCATCATCCTCTATCCAAATCCATCGTCAAAATTCATGTGGGTATGATTTTTAAACTTTTCCGATTTTTAATTTATTTATTTATTTCGAATTTTTGATTTAATTTGGGGAAATCTTTGTTTGTGATTGTTCTGGATAATTGATGATATGAATGGATTGTGTGTGTTGTGGTGCGTGTGTTGGTAATTTTTGTTTGATTTTTAGAGCCTTAAATCGAGTAAATCGGAAGTTTTATAGTTCACCGGAGTTCTTGAACTTTTTGGCCGGATTTTAGTTCCAGGAAGTAGTTCTTGATTTTGTTAACACCAGTGCATAGATCGGAGGATTTAGAGTTTGTACATATGATTATCTTTGAGGTCGGAGTCGAAACAGAGCTCGCCGGAGAAAAGCCGCCGCCGACGGTTTCTTCGGTTGGAGGGTTGATTTCGACAGTTTGGTATTGTTTTGCAGAGAATCGAGTGGAATATGTGATTGTATGTAACTTCCCAGCATTTCCTGTGTAAAAGCCGTGTGTTCTGGGTGAAGTGTGGTCGCCGGAAACGGCGGGTTCGCCGGAACCGCCACCGGATTCTGGTGGTGTTCTTGGCGACCCGTTTGTGTTCTTGGCGACCCGTTTGGAAACCCTACCCGACCCGGTTATGATTTCTAAAAACCCTAATTTCATTTTAGAAAACTGTTTCTGGAGTTATTTATTTTTAAAATAATTCAAAAATAGTTTTATAATTCTAAAAATCATATCTTTGATTTAAAAATACATTTTATTATTCCAAAAATTTTATAAATTCATAAATATTTATTTAAATTCGAAAATTGATTAAATTTAATTATTTTAATTATTTTTGATTAATAATTAATTTATTTAATTAATTGATTAATTCTTTTAATCAGTTAATTCTTAATAATTAATTATTAATTAGATTTAATTAATTAAAATTTAGTTTAATTATTTTCTAGCTTGGTTTATTTATTTAAAAATAGTTTGAGCATTTAAAGAGTGTCAATTAATTTTATTAATTGATTTAATTGCATTTAAAATACTTATATTGGATTTAAAAATCCGATTTTTGATTTAAAAATTGTTTGTGGCTTATTTAAATTCAAATAAGCTTCGTGTGATGTTTTAAAAATAGTTATAAGTGCTATATGGTTTGTATGAGTTGTGTAATGTGTTTTATAGTCCGTATATGCCCGTACTAGGGCTAGTGTCTGAGTTTTAAATATCGTAAATTAGACCGGGCGTCCGATACGTAACCGGTTACTTGTTTAAATATGTTATGTGAATGATGTGAATTATCTGTTGTTGAGTCATGCATGCGAATAAATTGTGTTGAGACTTGTTTGAGTATTTGGTCGTGTCTAATATCATCACGAGGGGTAGTTGGGATAGAAATTTGTCGGTTATGTTAGAAAGTGAGATTTACGAGGTCGTTGACTTAGATGTTGACTTTTATAGTATGGGGAGTTTCGTCAAGCGAGTTACGAGGATTACTTGTATAGTTAGTTGTGATCATTCTATCAATTGAAATGTGGTTGTCTGTGCAACACAGGCTATTGGACGAGACGAGTCAGATTATCGAAGTTAAGTTACAATCGTTTATGGAATGTGAAATCATACGTTGAAGACTAAGTACCGTCTCATGTTTGACTATCGAGGCTGGCACGTGGATTCGAAATGGTAAAAGCAGACTAGTGGTATTCGCAAGAGCGTTAAAGCAAAGAAGGACGGAGGTAGAGAATCGTGCGACAAGACAGAATAAGGAGGAAATCGTATTGTTTCAGCGTTACGAAATAGCTAAGGACCAGAGGCAAGTGTTTATACCCTTGCTTATTAATTAAGGGATATTATCTTGAATTATTAGTATGCATGTTGAATGCTTATTACTAAATTTTCAAATGTTGATTTCTTTGCATTGAATTGCAAGTATGTTATTTAATCTCGTAAATTGACGAGTACTCTTTTATACCTTTTGAGTTTAGATTCATATTTTCATATTGATTGGAAAGATATACTTATTATATTGAAAAGTTTGAAGAGATAATTATGGGCCGTATACTAAGGCTTTCTTTTAAAAGACATGATTTTAAAACATTAGGTTGGAATATTGCCAACCCTAGATGAGTGGGAACTTGTGAACCCTATGTTGAAAATGTTATTTTAAATTCCGAAGTTGTGGTACTTGTTCTACAAGTATTCCATTTTTCCATCCTGCACCCTTGCCAAGTATTATTATCATTTCTTGTTAATGCGATCATCTGATCCATTCCCTGATTCGAATTCATTTATGATGTGCATGATTTAGTTTACTTCCTTCAAATACGAGGCTTATCTATTATAAGTATATGTTCGAAGGACTTGAACTATTTCTGTCAGAAGTTAATAAACCCTTGTTTTCTTCATTTATAAACTTCACCCTGAATTTTTCTTAAACTTGAACTTGACTTTCTTGTCATTTACCAGATTGTTGAATCTTAACTAATTCTTCCATGATGTGATAATTTGAACTGTTGAGGCCATCTAGAGCCTGTTCTTTGAACCCTATTCTATATTGAGTTGTTACAAATTCTGTTGATATCATAATGCCTGTTTCATATCAGACTAAATCTTGTTGAGCATGTCATTGTTTATTCTTCATTATATCCCAGTTGTTACATCGAACTCGTCGATGCTTATTATATTGTCACTTTTCATATGCACCTCCCCATATTGTGTCGATCTCGTCGATACTAGATTATATTGTTATTCCTTAATGGATTCTTCATAATTGAACTGTTTCCTGGAACGTGAGTTTTCCAGCAATTGTTGTATTAGGTTGTCGATTCTTCCGACACCTGATTGTCGAAGGAAGGTTGTCAATTGTTCTGACACCTGACGTATATATATATAATATAGGATTGGAATGTTTTTAAATGGGACCAGTAATTGGTCGGGCCATATTTATGGTCGGAATAAATTAAGGCCCAGATTGGCCTAGGATCCAGTAGAGGACTTTGCTATAAGCAAGTCCAGGGTTGATGCGTGGCTGGCCAGCAGCACAACCTTTGATTTGATAAATGTTAAAAATCCAATTCTAATATTAATTCTTATTTCTGGGATGAGTTACATCCATATGTTTTGTACTTGTGAGTTATGACCTGATATTCAGGTTTATTCGTTGCGTAAAATTGTTGGTTGTTGATTAATAAATGGTGGTTTCAATCTTGCTGAAATCACTTACTCTTAATTCATTTGGATTCCAAATAGTCGAAATCCACTTCCGTGATTCCATTGGCAGTCGTGAAATATCTATCTTGATGAGTTTTATTCATACCGCATACCCAGTCGGTACTATATTAAAGTCTTGAAGTGCGTTCTTTATTTCTTGACCGAGCGTGATGGCTCTTTCTTACTCCTTGATTATTCTACCCTTCCAGAGTTGTTGGTTTCAGAAAATGTTATGAATAGACCTGTTATCTTCAAAATTAGTATTTTTGTACAAACTATGGTCTTGAAGACGTATGAGTTATATTTATTTCATATTTTCTACTCACTATTGTAGATATTGTTGATTCGGTCGCCGTAACGACCAATATAAATCTTTTTGTGTTTTAAACTATTCGATTGAGAGAAGAAGAATGAGAAATTGTGGTAAATTACCAAACTTGTTTTGAAAATATTAGATATTACAAATGTTTAAGCCAAAGGCTTGTTTATTTGAAAATCCAAAGTTTATTTTGGAAACCTTTCGTATTATATTTAATAATGCGCTTGCTGAGCAATTCGTTCGCTCATACTTGTTTTATTTATATATATTTTAGCCTGCCAGAAAGAAGGTGTATTGGTGAGAGTTGTCCGCGTAGCTGATCAGAGATGGGGAAAGATGTTAGCGTAAAGACGTTTTGATCCAGAGCATTGGAGCTAGTGATAGGTTGTATATAGATGTTTTCTATTGAATAAGATATTGTATAAGAGTAGTGGCCTGGTATACTTCTTATCGAAGTTATACTAGTGTTTTAGATTGTATGTAAAGAGAATGGTTGTAAAGAGGAAAAATTGTTGTAATGAAATTTTGGATTCTTGTTTCTAGCACTATAACCTTTAAAGATTCTCGGTAGAGTTGGGGTCACAGATATTATTATTATTGTGTTGATTTTATATTGATCAGGTTGTTTGGATTAAGAGTGCAGTGTGACGACCAAATCCTTTGACCCCGGATTTGGGGGCGTTACAAATATCACAGTAAATAAAGACATAATAATTGTTGTCGAATAATCAATAGAACATAATCATTATTAAATAACAAAATAGTGTTTCCCAGAAGTACAATTGTATTGTCTCTAGGGCACTAATACTAACAATTTGTACTTTAGTTCTTTTATTTTTACTACTTTATTTAATTTATTAAAAACAACAATTTTATTCAAAATATAGTTTGGTAGTCGGTCGGTCAATACGACATTCATATTCTGATATTTGCACTTTAGTCCTTTTTCTTTTTCAATTTGACCTTAATTTATTATTTTATTTTTTTTGAAATAAGCAAATTCCATTACGAAAGAGAATCCATTACAATAGTCTCCACCAAATGCACAGGAGGAGACGTAAAAACATGATGGCAATTGACTAAACAGGGCATCCTAGCAAGCTCATGTGCTACCCTATTACCTCGATTCCTAACAAAGTGAATAGAAGTTTCATTTAGCTCGCTAAGAAGCTTTCTACATTGCTCCAGAACTTCTCCCACTTCAAGTAAATTAACGACTTGGTTCGTAACTCCTTGCACCACCAGAAGAGAGTCAGTTTCCAGCTGGATTTTGCTATTGTGCAGTTGAAGTACTTTGATCCAAGACAATGCCTCACATACTCCTATTGCCTCTGCCTCGAACACAGATGATGGAGACACCAGACAGCTTGTTCTTCCTACCATGAATGTCCCTCGATGATCCCTGAGAACCATACCCACCTTGAACGTTGGTGAACCTGGAACAAAAGATGCGTCCACATTAACTTTCAGAGAACCTTCCATTGGAGCTTTCCACTTAAAATCATGCCTCTGATTCCTCTGACCCTTGGACTGCAATTTTCTACTATCTTTGTACTTTGCATTCCTCCAATCAGTAATAGTCTTGAAGCTACTGTCCATTGCAATAACTGTTGTGCCATCCTTCCCTTCCCAAACCTTTTTATTTCTCCACAACCATATACCCCAAAGAATTGTACACACTTTGAAAATGTCCTCATCCCTAGTATCAGCCAATGTGTTCAACAACCATACAGAAACATTCTCAACAGAACTCATGTCATAGGTGAGGCCCACATAATTCCAGCATTGAACAGCAAATTGGCAATCAAAGAAAACGTGAAAAAGAGTTTCCACATCAACACCACAAAGGGGACAAATAGTTGATAGCACCACACCTTTAGTTTGCAGTCTCGAACGAACTGGTATTGTGTTACGACAAAATCTCCAGATAAAAATTTTCATTTTATGAGGAATAAGTAACCTCCAAATTCTCTTCCAACCTTGGCCTTGAGGGATAGATGAGGTCTCAACATTATGGTTATGTCAGAGTCTATACCCATCTTTAGCAGTGTAACTGCCATTGTTCGAATCAGCCCATACCACCCTATCACTTACTTCCCGTTGAGGAATTGGGATTGCAAGAATAGCTCGAGCGTCTTCTGGCAGGAAACTGTCGTAAACCAGTGAAGTATTCCACTGTTTAGTACTTGGCACAATGTAGGTAGAGACCTTCTCATTTCTTCCAGCATAGACATGACTATTTTCAACACAAAAGTCTTTCTTCGTGCGTATCCACTGGTCCTTGGTTGCGTCAATGGTCTCACCAGACCCCAGAACCCATCTGAACCCCTTGCTGAGAATTTCCACTGCTGTTAGAATGCCTTGCCATATAAAACTCGGATTCTGACCTTTCTTTGCTTTTAGAACATGAGTGTTAGGAAAATATCTCTCCTTGAAAACTCTAGAAACCAACGACTGAGGATTACGCAGAAAATTCCAACAGTGTTTTCCTAACAAAGCAAGATTGAACCCAAACAAACTTCGAAAACCCAACCCACATTTTGCCTTAGTCATACTCATATTACTCCATGACAACCAATTCATACCCCTGCCTTCCCTAGCATTAGACTTCCAACAATAATTATTAAACATGATTTCCAGTTCTGTAGAGAGAGATTTAGGTAGAAGGAAACAAGACATAGTATACGCAGGGATAGATTGAAGTACATTTTTGACTAATACTGTTTTACCTGCTCTTGAAATTGGCTTCTTTTGCCAACCTTGAATTCTCTTGCATGCCCTTTCCTTCAAATAACCAAACACCTGCTTCTTTGATCTTCCTACTAAAGATGGTAGCCCCAGATAATTCGAGTTTGTGATACTGTTATGCACACCAAGGAGCCCAGACAGTTCAACTTGTTTATCGCGACGAACATTGGAACTGAAAAATATGCCTGACTTCTGAAAGTTAATAAACTGTCCCGAACTCTTTTCATAAGCCAATAACACTGCTTTAATAGAAGTGGCCTCCTCAGTAGTACCTCTAAAAAAGAGGAAGATGTCGTCAGCAAATAACAGATGGGAAATAGCCGGAGCTGTTGGACTGATCCTGCAACCGTGAATACTTCCATTTGCTGCTGCATGATCTAAAACATTAGAAAGACCTTCTACACAAATAAGGAAAAGATAAGGAGATAGCGGATCTCCTTGTCTTAATCCCCTATTAGGAAACACTGGTCCAATCAACGAAGCATTAAGACAGAACTGATATGAAACTATTTTGACACACAAAAGCATCCAATTAATCCACTTTTCTGAAAAATTCATTAATTGCAATCTTCGATGCAAGAATTCCCAACTCACTATGTCGTAAGCTTTGCTGATATCAAGTTTCAGAGCTACTTCACCCTCATTTCCTCCCTTCTTCAGTCTCATATGATGGATCATTTCAAAAGCAATAAGGACATTGTCAGTAATACTTCTCTCCTGCACAAAAGCTGACTGATTTTCTGAGATCACATCCGGAAGAATAGTTTTGAATCTATTCGCAAGAACTTTCGCCACAATTTTGTATAAAACATTACACAAAGCTATTGGTCTAAGGTCCCCCATTTTTTTTGCATTTGGTTTTTTTGGGATAAGAACTACATTAGTATCATTAAGCCCAGCAGGAAAAGAGTTTGTATCTAGCCAACTTTTGCAACAACTGAACACCTCACGACCCATTATCGACCAAAAAGTTTGAAAAAAGGCTGGGTTTAAACCATCCGGTCCCGAAGCCTTGTCAGGATGCATCTGTTTGACTGCTAAAGAGAACTCCTCAAATGTCAACTCCTCCACCAGCTTCAAATTCTGCTCATGAGTAACTTTCCTTGGACAATTTAATCGATTAATCTCCTCATTGGCTGCTAAACCAGTGAACAAATTATTAAAATAATCCAGCACTATGCCACACATACCTTCATGATCATCAATACACACATCATGATTATTAAGCAAATGGTTAATATGATTCGATTTTTTCCTAGCAGAGGCACTAGAGTGAAAAAATCTAGTATTCTCATCCCCTTCAACCATCCAAAACAGTTTGGCTCTCTGTTTCCAGTAGGATTCCTCCTGGAACAAGAGCTCATTTAAATCGTCCTTGGCTGTTAAATATTCCTTGATACTTTCTTCGTCTGTCATATCTTTCAACCTGTCCAAGATACATTTCTGAGCCTTCATTTTCTCCCTGAATTTGTGGAAAAATGACCTTCCCCATCTATCCATGAAAGCAGTGACTTCAATAAGTTTAGGAAGTAAGCTTATAGCTGGGATACCTTTCCAAACCTCAGTCACCTCTGCAACAAAATTAGGTTCTTTGAACCATATGTTCTCAAAACGGAACCTAAAACTCCTTTTACTCACTTCCAGTTTTAAAAGCTCCAAAAATATTGGGTCATGATCTGACCGTGACGTTTGAATCGCCCTAAGATTACACAAAGGGAACTTAGCTCACCAGCTATCAGAAGCAAACGCCCTGTCCAATTTTTCTCGAACCCAATTGTTAGAACCCCTACTTTTCTCCCAAGTAAACTGACCACCACTAAGATCTAATTCTGAAAGGTGACATTCCTCGATAATATTACGAAACCCATTCAGTAAATTCTGAGGATGAGGTGTATTACCTCTCTTATCCGTTCCAAACATGAGGTCGTTGAAATCCCCCATAATGCACCATGGCAGAGTAGACATACCAGCCAAACTTCGAATCATATTCCATGAGTCTTTCCTCCTACCCCTTTCTGGAAAACCATAGAAACAGGAAAGACGCCAAGCTCTCACCCCGCTTTCCAGAACAGCAACATCTATGTGATTCTGCGAGTAATTTAACACCTCACAGCAGAAATTATTATTCCACAATATAGCAAGCCCTCCACTCCTTCCAACTCTATCTACTGAGAAGCAAGAGTCGAAACCCAAACTAATTCTTAACTCTTCTAATTTATTAGCAAAAGATAATGTCTCAATCAAAAAAATAAAACTAGGCTTACAATCCTTCACCAGGTCTTTGAGAACACGAACTGTATGAGTCGACCCCAGTCCTCGACAGTTCCAGCTGAGGCAACTCATTTCGAGTGGCTAGCTTGTTGAGCAAGCTTAGCCAAATCAGTAGAAGAAGAATCTGTGTGATCAATTGCAGAAAACCCAAACTCAGTGTTTGCCATGATAACAGTGTTGTCATTTCCTAAAGTAATCAGACTATCGCTTCTCTGTCTTTTTCTTTCCTCAAAAACAAGCCCATTAAGCTCTTCCTCCTCAGGCCCAATAGGAGTAACATACTTTTTCCCTCCCTTGAAATTTGGATTAAAAACTGTTTCAACCGATTTCCCCGAAATAATAGCATGATCACCCTTATTCCCTCCCATCTTTGAAACTGCCATATCAACTGACGGATTTTTAGGAATAATTCCCCCCGAAAATTCCTGCTTGTAATTATCCTTTCCATCTTGCCTCCTCCAATCACCGTCGCTCTCCTCTATGAGCCACTTGCTCTTACTACCGCCGGCACCCCTTCTTGACGGAGCACGTAACCATCCACCCCATTCTCTAATGAGAGATTCTCCCTCCCCATTCAATTTCTTGGTACAAAATCTCTCCGCATGAGATAGCAATCCACAGATAAAGCAAAAATCGCCCAACCTCTCGTACTTACAATTCACCACCACTTCAGACTTATCCCGCTTACAAATCTTCTTCTTCCTCTTAAGAGGTTTTCTGACATCGACGTGAATCCTTAAGCGCATGAACTCCCTCCATATGCTGGAGTTATTATTGGAATCATATTGAAGAAATGTTCCAAAGAAGTTACCCAATTGTTTCCCCCACCGCTTCAGACATGTAACCTACCGGAAGACCATGAATCTGTATCCAGAAATCCACCTCTAACAGCGAGACTTTAGTTGGATCCTCCCCTGGTTTGATAGTATTCAAAACGAATAAAGCATTATCAAAAGACCACGGGCCACCATTGGTCACCCACTGCATATCATCTGCATGGAAGAACTGAAAAAGAAATAATCCAGGTGTCAAATCTATTGATCTCCTCTTCAACCCCTTCATTCAAAAAAAGCTCCTCATTCTCTTCATTCTCTATGTCCATCTCCGCAAAATGCATCTCAATATCGCCCACCGTTGCCATTATGACACACTCTCACGCACCTGTAAAGGTAGGAGAGAAAACTCAACCCTCTCACAATATTAGGAGAGAAAAATCTTAGACATCACACTTAAAACAACGGTTAAAAAAACCACCGATGTTAAAAGTCTTTATTACATCCATAATACTAAAACCGATGTCTTTTTGAAATCTAGACATCAGTTCACTCTAAAAGCGATGTCTAAAACTCGTTTTAAAAAAACTCAACTTTCAGCTCCCCCTTTCTTTCCCCGCCTTCACAAAATTTCCCAACAAATTTCCCCGACCTTAATTTATTAAAAACAACAATTTTAATTAAATATATTTTTAAAATATTGTTAAACACAAAACTCTTAAAACACAATTTAATCACGCTCAAACAGAAACACACACGTCAATTCAACATTAAGTTCAACAATCACATAAAACTATTCAAATTTAAGATGAACTTCAAACAAAGTAAATATAAATGTAAAATAAGAAGAATATGAATGTCGTATGTATCACACTGACTTTATACTTGTAGTATAGATAAGAACAAATAATTATAAATATCATGTATACATATAATCAATATGTGCTATTTAACAATGATTATTGTGCGATAAATAAAGTAATCCTCGTTCGAGAATTGAGGCGGGTTCGACGAATGAGTTCATGTTCGGAGTCTCCCCGACCCCGAAGTGACCGATCGCCCATACCTAAATTATTGTCTAATTTTTACACATGTTTTAACACTAATTTCATTAATTTAAAAATAAATAAGTCATAAATATGTAAATAAACTACTTGTAATATGTTATTTATGTTATATCAACATTTAATAATACATTTTATATATTAATTATTTGAATAATTCAAATACTGTATATTGCATAGTACAAGAAAAGTTCGACTCTGATGAAGAAAATAGAATATATTATAGTTATCGATACATATACAAAACATTTGTTTAGTTAAAAGAAAGATAAAAAACACCACACATAATATTGTTTTTAAAACTTAATACTCCCTCCGTCCCAAAAAGAATGAACCACTTCTTTTTGCACGCATTTCAATGCGCTCGATTGAAGTACTTGTAAATAATATTTTTTCAATTTTTTTTTATTTGTATAAAAATATAAATCCTATATTTTTATACAAATAAAAAAAAATTGAAAAAAATATTATTTACAAGTATCTCAACCGAGCGCATTGAAATGCGTGAAAAAGTCAAAAGGCCAATATTTTTGGGACGGAGGTAGTATTAATATTTTATAAGACTGGTAGTATATATGATTCTGTATGATATTTTAAGTATTAAAAAAATAAAGTTTAATAAATATTATAAATCACCTTAATTTTTACTCAAAAATTTAAATAATAATATATATAGGATAAGAAATATGTGAGGTTTATGTCATATCATTTTTAGATCAAAATCAAAAAGAATCATGTAGCTCAATGGTTATAAGGATGACTTCTTTAGTGAATGTTAAGGGTTCGATCCCTGACTAAAACATTATTTACTCAATTTTTTCCTCCAGATAAGAGAGTAGTGGCATGATGATGTGTAAAAATAATGTAAACTGCAAGCGCACAGTGTTTAGTTGTAGCAATCACAGATCGATCCACAGTTAACTCAGGCGAACTAGACAAATAAGATTTGAGATGAGATTTGTTTAACCTAATTAACAATTAAAATCAGATATGGTAAACCTAGGAATCCAAATCCATTAATCAATCACAATTAATATCAACTCGCCCTAAAATCAATTATCTTTCCTTCACAAATAAGATATATCAATTAACGAGACAAGCATATACTATGAAACTTGTTATCTAACAATAACCTATCAAAACTTCATGGAGCAAGCATAGGCTATGAAAAATAAATCCAGTAACAATAATATATCAAAATCACTTTGTCAATTGACCAATTAAGCACCAGGGGAGATCTATATATATAGGAAAAATAATGGGCTTGGGTTCTTTGACTACAAATCGGATTCTAAAAATATTTCCTCAATTCCTTTTTCTTCTCCGATAAGTTTTCCAATTTTTCTCCAATTTTCTTTTGACTTCAAGTATTTCCATCTCCTTGCCTTTTTCACCTTTTTCTGCTTGAAATATGATTTTATTTATTTTCCTACAAAACAAAAGAAAACAATTTATTAAACAATAAAATTACGAAAACAGACATAAAATAGGTATTAAAAATGTATTAATTATGGACCTATCAAATGCCCTCATACCTATCTTTTGCTCGTCCTCGAGAAAAACTATATAATATGAACTACTAACTAATAGATAATACCACTTCCGTAGGTGATCACGGTTACATTTGGCATATGCAACAAGCCCTTTAAACCCCTAGGCAGCCCTAGTGGACGAGTAAGGTCTCGTGAGGGCCTATAGTGAATGTACCCACAAAATCCATCTAGCTCATGTAAAAGATCGCATGGCAATGCAACGCCATACATACAAGTCCTCTCATGCTGCATCAACTTAAGAATCAAAAATGACTTTGCAATGTCTTGTCGTGGAAGATGCAAGGATTCACATAGTCTACTCTAAGATATATGCATAAGTGCTCAAAAGTCCATGTCAAGTGTAAAAATAAGTTGGTAATCATGCTAAACCCACAAGAGTACACCTTTGAGTCAAAACTTGGGATCTCAAATGTAGAAACAAGCAATAACTCACCTTTCACCCACAAAAGAATATTCACTCAAGAACAAGGGTAAGTGTATCACTCTATTCCAGCTAAATCATAAACATGCTTGACATTTGGTATCAATCTAACTTTAACACAACATACATCAATGATGATAATCAAAAGGTCTTTATATGGGTTGTAATGGGGCTAGGGACAAGGTATGTCAAGTAAGGCCAAGGAAGGTGAAGTGTCAAAAGCTAGTAGGCACCATAATTAATCATACACATCACCAAACATCCTCCCCACACATGAATTTTCTGATTTTCTTTCAACAAAAGGCTTGATTAGTCGAATGAAGAAGGATCACAAAAACATAAGTATGCTCTCATAATATTATATTTTTTTTCTTTTTGTTTTTTTTTCTTCATATATTTTGTTTTTCTCTTTGTTTTTCTCTTTTTTTCATCTTTTTTTTTTCGAGAGCTAAGAGATAGATATAAGCAACCACATTTCTTGAACGACTATCAAGTAAGCAATCAAACCAAATATTTCCTCAAAAGTAATGAACAAAAGTAAACCCATCTTACACACCTTATTACTCCCTCAAGTTCCTACTAGCCATTGACAATTTGGGATCAAGCATAAGTAAGGCTAAACAAGAAAAAGGCCTAGGCACATAATGTGGTGTGTCACCGAAAAAAAAATAGGATTAAGCTCAAGAGGGTAACTAATTGATCATATATAAATGGTGTGGTAATTTGGAAAATATAGGTTATTCCTAAATGCCTTTATCATCTTATCATCAAATAATGTCATGTGTTTCAAGAAAGGCCTCAAACAAGTGCTAGCAATGCAAACAACATGTGGACACTCAAGCAAACGAATATAAAATGCAAAAGATATGCATAAAGGCTTAAAAACTCACTTGGTGGTAAAACATAATCAATCCCAAGTAAAAATCTCATCAATGCACCAACTTGTACTCAAAAGCATGAAAACCAAATCATTTTGCACATATTCATGTCCTTCTAATTACTTGCAATATTCAGTAAGTCTACTAGTTTCAACTTGCTAGTGTATGTGTGTGAACAAGAACTTAGCAAATCACTTCTCAATCAAAAGTATCAGAAACACAAGATTACTATAGCATGTAAGGGTGCATCAAGCCACAAGCAATCATTTCATAAGGCTAGAATTCTACAATTTATAACACTAAACTTCTTTTTGGGATTTTTTATTTTTCATTTTTTTATTTTTTTAATAATACTACTAAACCTCTCCCCTATACCTAAATCATGCATTGTCCTCAATGTATGCAAATGAGAGAAAATGACAAAGTAAAAGGACAAGAATACCTGATAAGGGAATGACGGAGATACATACGAATACCTAACACACACAATAAACACACCCTCTCCCCCATACCTACACTTGACTATGGGAGATACACACAAAAACTCTTACTAACCAATACCAGATCGAGGAAAAACTACCTTCTTAACAGAATCATCAAACATGTGAAACTCATCCACAAAGAAAATATTATCCACTGGAGAAAGAAGATCTTGAACGAAAATAAAACTCATACCACTAACATCATTCATAGACCAATTAGACGCTTCTTTATGTTGTTTAAGCAGATTAATTACTTGAAATTCTTGGTTATGAACTATGTCACTAGAGATAAAAACATGATGAGTTTCATTATCAACTACCAAAAACTGATCAAGAGTGGAAAAAGATAGATTAGGATAAATTGGGGGTGGCTCACCAATAGAAGTCTTAACAAATGACTTAGGATTCAAAGAACTATCCTCAAGTTGAGTTTCATGCTTACAACAAATAGCATTCAATTCATCTAACATCTCATCAGAAGAAAAATTCTTATACAGCTCATGAAGTTCTTTATTACTCTCACACTCTAACAAAATATCTTTCTCAAGAAAAGACTCAATTGCAATATCCTCAAGATTCGACCATGAAATAACCTCATCAATCAAATTAACTCCTACGGGTTGTTCAAAAAGCTCATTAGGTTGATTACCTACATTAAAGACATTAAGATCTATCGTCATATTTCCAAAAGTGAGTTTCATCGAACCATTCCTACAGTTAATCAAAGCATTAGACGTGGCAAGAAAAGGTCTTCTTAGAATGATGGGAATTTGATTTTTGAGATTTTGGACAGGCTCAGTTTCTAGAACAATAAAATCGACAGGAAAGACAAAATCACCAACCTTAATCAACACATCTTCCACCATACCCTTAGGAATTTTGACAGAACAGTCAGCTAACTGAAGAGTGATACTAATCTCTTTAAGTTCACCTAAACCCAAGTCTTGATAGACAGATAATGGAATAAGATTCACACTAGCTCCTAGATCACGTAAAGCTTTATCAATGAAAGTATTACCAATGACACAAGAAATGGTAGGACAACCAGGATCCTTATACTTTAAAGGAATTTGATTTGACAAGATAGAGCTAACATTAGATGTTAGGAAAGCTTTCTTAGGAACATGAGTGGTTCTTTAATGAGTACACAAACCTTTTAGACACTTAGCATAAGAGGGAACTTATTGAATTGCATCTAAAAGAGGAATGTTAATCTTGACTTGCTTGAAGACTTCCAAAATCTTATCTAATTGAGCAGATTGTTTGTTTGAAGTAAGTCTGTCAGGAAACAGAGCTTTTGGCTTAAAGACTTTTTCATTAGACAAATCAGAGTGGGATTTTGAAGGTGGTTCATCGGAGGGTGATGACTCATTAGATTCAACTTCTTCAGGACTCTTAGGATTGGAAGATTGTTTAAGACTAGGATTCAAGAGTAACGGATTTGGTTCAGATGTAAGCTTATCTTCTACTTAAGTATTGACACCAGCATGATTATTGAATTGATTACCAGACCTTATAGAGATAACAGAATTCATATTTTCATGAGACTTTTGATTTGGATGAAATTTAGGATTAATCTCGGGTTGACTAGGAAATCGATTTTTTTCTCTCTCACTGATGGTGTTTGCCAACTGACTAACTTGGACCTCTAGCTTAGATATGGCTTGAGCGTTGGAATTTAGCAATTGCCTATCTTGGGTCATAGTGTTCATGAAATTTTGTTGAGATTGAGTTAAATTAGCTTGAGATTTCAATAACGCCTCAATACTCTTTTCTAAAGAATCAAATCTCTTATCAGATTCACTAAAACCAGGAGGATTCAAGGGGACTGAATTTTGATATTGACCGAGATTTTGTGGAGGATATGAGTTAGGATTTTGAGTTGAGTATGGACCAGGATTGGGCTTTTGAAAAGCAGGTTGAGAATTTTGGTTATACTGATTGTATTGACCTTGGTTTTATGAGAAATTTGGATGATTTTTCCAACCAAGATTGTATGTGGATGAATAGGGATCATTCCTAACTCTAGATTGAAACATGGCATTGGCTTGTTCAATTTCAGGGCAATTTTCTATCAAATGATTAGGAGAATTACAATTTGCACACAAAAACACTTGTGAGGACACCTTGTTGGTTTCTAAGGCTTCTAGACGTCTAGTGAGAGTAGCTAACTTAGCTTCGGTTGCAATAGAATTACCAACTATGTGTACGCCCTTAGATTTTTCAGTTTCCTGACTAGGTTCCCTAGTTGACTCCCACAACATTGTTCTTTCAGCTAACTCTTCAAAAAATTGCCAAGCTTATTCATCAGTTTTATCCATAAACTTACCATTACACATAGACTCTAATAAGGCAGTGGTTTGACTATCTAAGGCTTCATAGAGAATTTTACAAAGTCTCCATTTTTCTATACCATGTTGAGGACACTTAGACAACAACTTTTGAAATCTATCAAAATATTTCCAAAAAGGCTCATTTCGATTTTGTTGAAATTGGTTGATTTCATTCCTAAGCTTGTTAGCCTTATGATTGGGAAAATATTTTTTAAGAAATATAGCAACAAATCCCTCCCATGTGGAAATAGAATTAACGGGTAGACTATACAACCACTGTTTAGCATCTTCTTTTAAAGCAAAGTTAATGAGTCTAAGCCTAATAGAATCCTCACTTATGGATGCACTACATTACGTGTTCTATTCTAAATTGTATGTACCTCTTTCCTCCAGCAATCACCACAATTGTATAATATGTAAAACGATAAAGACAATAAAGAAATCTAGATGATGTGCTCCTATGTGAGAGAATGAATGATGCAACAAATTGGTTTTTAACAAATAACTAACTAATATTTTTGGATTTTTCAAATATTTAATTTTTTTGGATTTTTCAATAATGATGATGGAAAGAAAATAGAGAGAGGTGATACGGAATACCGAAAAGCGCTTCCAAAAATTTCACAAGAGACAGTGAGGCCTTCTAGCAATCTTCTTGTCCAAGCTTTCCTCCGCTTCACTGTTCCCTAAAAGACAAATAATGCAGAACAAGAAACTAATCCGAAGAATTAAATATCAAGGAGTGAAAATTACCAATAGTCCCCGGCAGTGGCGCCAAAAACTTGATGTGTAAAAATAATGTAAACTGCAAGCACACAGTGTTTAGTTGTAGCAATCACAGATCGATCCACAGAGACTATGAATTTTCAAAAACCCTAACAATTAACTCAGGCGAACTAGACAAATAAGATTTGAGATGAGATTTGTTTAACCTAATTAACAATTAAAATCAGATATGGTAAACCTAGGAATCTGAATCCATTAATCAATCACAATTAATATCAACTCGCCCTAAAATCAATTATCTTTCCTTCACAAATAAGATATATCAATTAACGAGATAAGCATATACTATGAAACTTGTTATCTAACAATAACCTATCAAAACTTCATGGAGCAAGCATAGGCTATGAAAAATAAATCCAGTAACAATAATATATCAAAATCACTTTGTCAATTGACCAATTAAGCACCAAGAAAAATTATGAGAATCAATTAATAGGAACAAGAAGATATCAAAAATAATCAAAATAACTTCATCTTCATCCTAGGAGAATTAACTTAGCTAGACATGGTAGAAGAAACAAAAAAATTAAATATAAAGAATGCAAGCAAAAGTGTTTGAATAGAATAAAGAACTTGTATCGAAAAACAATAATAAATCTATCATACTCCTAATTATCAGATCTAGTCTAAATTGATGTCTAAATTCTAGGTCTAAATTCTAGGTGTCTAAAATACAAGAGGGGAGATCTAAATATATAGGAAAAATAATGGGCTTGGGTTCTTTGACTACAAATCGGATTCTAAAAATATTTCCTCAATTCCTTTTTCTTCTCCGATAAGTTTTCCAATTTTTCTCCAATTTCCTTTTGACTTCAAGTATTTCCATCTCCTTGCCTTTTTCACCTTTTTCTGCTTGAAATATGATTTTATTTATTTTCCTACAAAACAAAAGAAAACAATTTATTAAACAATAAAATTACGAAAACAGACATAAAATAGGTATTAAAAATGTATTAATTATGGACCTATCACATGACATGTAATTTCGTAATATATAAGGGTAAAATGGTAACTTTACAGGGGGTTTATTGGCTCAAAATACTCTTAAATTATCCCCTTGTTCTCCTATTATATATAGAAGAGATTAATAATTATGGGTTAATCGATTACTTACTAGAAAATCTTGATATTTATGAGACCCATTTAGCAATTTTTATAGAACTAACAACATATTGATATCTATCTATACTATACTATTATAAGTAAACTAGCCTCTATTTGGTTGTTTGGTAGTTTGGTACTCTAAATAACAATGGTTAGATTTAAAGATAGTTAAAGAAGAACCGTTGGATGTAATGTTAAAATAATATTTCTTTTTTGATATCTAAAATACTCACAAGTTCAAGGTTCGAATCCCGTCGACAACATATTATTATTAAATATTTATATTATCTATTTTCCTAAGCTACCAACAACATATTATTATTAAATATTTATATGATCTATTTTTATAAACTACGTTCAAAAGTTCAAGATATTCCCATCGACAACATATTAAGAATTTTTATCATCAAAATACAAATAAATGCTTAGAATAACATCGTACATATATTATTATTTTTTATAATTTACTTTTTTATTGAATAAAACCATATAAATCAAAATATATGTATACTAAGATAAAAAATATTAAAATTCATCCATGCATCGCATGGGTTATAGGCTAGTATAATATGATGATTATAAGCTTTTTCGTCTTATATGGCATTGTTTTTGCCAAATTTTGACATCATTATATCTTCTGTGCACATAAATTGGTACATGATCATTGTAATTCGGTGCTAACTCCACAAGTTTCTTCGATACAAGGCCCCGTATATTGTGTATACAAAATCCTCGCTTGATCATTTCTCGGTGGATTGATCATTACTTCAATAATAACTTACGGAGTCGTTTGTCAGTCACATTTACAACTACACATACGCTAGCTCATTTATATCCTATTCTACGCCACAAGTGCTTATATGCAATGCTTTTTTACTATTGTTGTAGGCCAAAAAAGCATTGCCTTAAGCTGATTTTTCTAATAAGCAACACAAAATGGGTGTCACATCCATGGCCGTGGCCTTTGCTTGGTAATGTGATGCTTTTGACCATCTACTGCAACATCGAAAAAACATTGCATTACAACCGTAATGCAATACTACTGGCATGTAAATGCAACACTACTCGCATGTAAATTCAACATCAATTAGCGTTGTCATACACGTGAACTGGAGCCTAGATTCCAGGTCATCATGGTGGGGCCCACAAGAATGCCACGTCAGCAGGGAGCACACTGACATGCCACGTCAGCAAAAGGATCCACATGCCACATTAGTTGTGGGACCCACATGCCATAATGCAACGCTTTGCAATACCTTGTTAAACAATAATCTTATATTTAAGGCAACACTATATTTATTAATGCAACACCAAATATTCTATAATGAAACACTATTATATTCTTTAATGCAACGCTAAAAAGGGAAAATACAACATTTTTAATTAAAATTTATGCAATACCAGTTTTGTACATAAAAGAAACCCATTCATAACATTCATCATCCCAAATATTCTACATACTATCTAAACCACACTAAGGCATATCCAACATCTTACTAGATACCAAAAGATCCAAAGTACCGAAGTGCCAACACCAAGCACATACGATCAACTAATACTTCAACAAATATTTTGTAGAGTACTAAAATCATGGACATACGACAAAGCTAACCTAGCATCAAAAGTACCAAATAACCAAGTTTAAATACTAGTGCCAGTTACATAATTAAATTGTTAAGTAACGCCGCCTTGAGTCATTGTTGGCTTGATCACTTGATACGGTAGCACAAAAGTCTCCTGAGATTAGCTTCTAGTTTTTTACATGAGAAGTTATGTCGAAGGTGGTACATGTTGGTTCATCAAACCTTCTACACAAAAACAACTGAAAAAATCCATGATACCATAACTAGCAATAGTAAAATAAACAGTGCGAGGCAGAGGACTAAAGTGCGAGAGAAAGAGAAAAAGGGAACACGTTTCTTCTTATACATAACTAGGCATGATTTGGTTTATAATATAAGTTTGAGGCTGTAAATAAAAACAGATAAAAAGTGAGGCATAAAGACATGTTCCAAGTAGTATTTTTAACTCGACCCACTAATAGGAAGCATTTCCAGTGGCTGGTAAGCATTTTCTCTTGTAAACTTTTTTGGTAACATTTTATTGATTTTAATTTCATCTCTCAGGGAATCAATGAAGTGCCTCAGATAAAAAATGTCCTCAAAAACACTGCACGTCAGTAACCATGGTTAAGCCATCTGCAAATATATATTATATACAAATGCAAGTGTCAAAATTAGGGTCTGTAACCATAAAAATTCTATTTCAAATATCAATATGTCGATATTGTATCATTTATATATGTATATAGACGGGATATCTCTTTGAGATAGATATTTATAGAGACACATAACACCAAGAATATTCATCAGAAGGACCATAACAGCAAGAAACTAAATTCTTACATCCACAGTTAAATGTCATTTGATCCCTCAATTTCAGACAGAAAGTAACAATCAGTGAAGTCGGTCATACGATATGCTTAAATCATGTAGTATGAGTTTAATGGGGCGTTTGACAACAAACACGTTTTTATAATAAAATTAATCACTTAAAGTTGTCCAATTTGTAATCTAATTATATGGCCCACTCAAGTAACCTAACAGTTTACCTTCCATTTGTAAAACTCCAACAAGTAAAAAAAAAAAGCGCACAAATCTTTAAACTAAATTAATGTGGCTTACTCCGTGATAATTTTTCTTGTCTCTTATCATAATTATGGGTCTTTCTACAGCTAACCAAGTATATGAGATCGTACTCACTGTTATTCATATAAGCCTTTTGCATTTTTTATTATTTTGGGTTAACAATGGTTAGTCATAACAAATAAGTAGTTTGTGCAGGTTTATTTTGCGAAGGAGTACTCTAAAAAAGGAAGAATAATCAAGCAGAGTAAAAGAACTTTCAGTAAAGAACACCTTCTAATGAAATCATGTCTATATGTAAATAGCACTGAACACCCTAGACCTATTCACGAATACCTACTAATAATTACCAATCACTAAATGAAAATTATGAGTAAATTTCATTCGTGAAAGGACAATATAACCATCAAAGTCTTTAACCAGACATTACCAATCAAAAATTGTGTATCATAACCGTATCATTCTTTAAGCTTAATCCATCTACAAATATCCTTTCAAACATGGAAAGACACTCTTGCTTTTCTCTAATGAAAAAGATTCTACAAAATATGGAACAAAAAAAAATAACACTGGTGTCAGTTTACCAAGTGGAGATGCTCTACTCACAAAAAATGAAATTATATAGATTATTGAGCTGCAATCAGCAACCAAACCTACAGTGTCACTGTCTTCAACAAGAGAAAGTGTAGGTGGTGATAAGATTGGAATATAAGCCAAATTGCATTACATTCAACGACTATGCAGTACATACATGAAGAAATTAGAAAAAATAAAAATATTTCTTGCCAACAAAAATCTATATGTTGCGAGCTGAATACGCAATTGTAACGAAAATATTTAGCTACATCCACATCAAAACCAATTGACAGATGATCAACTATAGTAGTCAATACTTCATCATTGCTTTACCATTCCCCAATGCATATGAAAATTTTAAAAACCTATAAGTGATCCCAGTCTCATTTTTAAAAGGTAAATAATGGTAAATCAGTTAACCCCAATATACCATTATTATCAACCAACCAAATTAGCTCACTAGAGCTGCAATTTACCTACCGTATCATGTTAATGTAACAATGATATGAGTATTTAAGATCAAGGACATATGAACGTGAATATTGGTTCAAGTTTAGTGAATACTAATTTACAAAGAGGTCAATACAAACAATCAGATTAATATACTACACTAACATAGAAAATAATAAACTCAAAATATTCACAAGCAATCAGATTTACCAAACCTTGCAGTTAACAAGTAGTAGTTCAGAATAAAGAAATCAGACCTTGCGGTTAACAGAGGAAGTATAGTAATCAATTCTTCCAAACAAACATAAGATTCGACCACAAACAAAATCGAATCAAAAATGTATATAACAGAGAAAAAAAATCCAAATCAATAATATGAAACATTAAAAATATACTAATACATATATAAATATAAAAAAATACAAAGTAACTAGCACAATTTCAACACATACAAGCCTCAAACATATATAAATACAGAACTTCAAACATAAAAAAGCCTAAACATTCGAAAACAAAACCTTGAATAACCTAATTTACAAATCCCTAAATCGAGTTCAAATCAAATAAAGAAAAATCGTAAAATGTAAACCCAAATAGTTGGAGATTACCTAAATATAACCCCAGAATGAAAGCCCCAAAGTTGAATCCGTAATTAAACCCCCAAATGAAAGCCCTAATTACCTGCAATTTCAAAAAATAGAAGTGATTTAGAAATCCCAACTAATAGGAAAGGAGAATGTGTATTCAATTACCAATTGGAGGTGTAGAGATTATGAATCAAGTATGGGTAGAGATTTTGCGGAGAATTTAGAAAGAGAGAGAGAATAAGGAGAGAGGGAGTGGTGTTTTTTTTGGAGGGGGGGGGGGGAGTCAAGTGTTTTTGAACAATAGTTTTTTTGTGTATGAATTATTTTGTTAGGGGAAAAACATCCGCCAAAAAATTTCACCTCGAAAAATAGGCAAGGTATGTGCTGTGTACGTATGTGTAAATGTTGTGTTCTTATTGTAACCTTTTTTTTGTTTCTTTTTTATTTTTTGAAAGGTATAATTTTACTTTTGTATAATTTAAATTTATAAGACTTCAGAAATATTATGAACATAACGAATATTTATCTAAAATATATGTTAAAATAGTTACGATTTATGATTTATTATTTATCAAACTCTAAATTAAAAAATAGATAAAAGTTTAAATTTCATTTTACATATTTTGATAATATGTCTAATTTCATAATTTTAAAAATAATTTAGTATAATGCAATGCTTTTAAGTGGTGTTGCACGTTGCAACACTAGCATTCCCACCCCAACACTCCATTTACGTCTAATGCAATACTTTTTTAGTAGTGTTGCAGAAGACCAATAGAAAGCATAGCTATTGCAATGCTTTGCTTGCAACACTAAAAAAACATTGCATATGAGCACTTATGGCGTAGTGTTTCTCTTTCAGTAAATTTGAATTTGTGAAGCACATCGATAGAATTTTCATCCACTTCACCACTATCAACACCATCACCATCAACAACAATTTTCAATAAGCATTAAGGAAGTTCTTGAACGACCCAAACGCATAGATGGTGTCAATTGTGGCGTGTATGTTTGCAAATATATTAATGAGAGATCGCTGAAACATGTACATTAAAATATGGAGAAAAACGTCATAACTTTTAGGTATTGTATTTCAAATGAGCTTCAAAATTGGGAAGCATGTCGTATCTGTTACAGGGGAATTGGTCAAAGGAATGCAAGCCTATAGTCTAGTTTTGAATCATGATTAATATTAATGGACTTTTCGTAATATTTTATACTTTTGTTAGATTTGTTGATTTTTAGTTATATCGGTTGTAATTAGTTTATTTATTCAAAAATTGATGTATTAAAAGAAACTAGCTTTATAGCCCGTGCGAGGCACGGGCATGCTCTAGCTATAAATATGTTTCTATGGATTTGCGATGAGGTATTTAGTGTATCTGTATTTTGTTTAAAATTAACCATAAATAATTTGATATACAACTCGGAAAAACAAAAAGATATGTGATCTTTATGGAATTACATCAAAAAGGTATAAGCCCCTGATGCCTCACAAAATAACATCATGATCATGAAATCTCATTTTTATCGCTTGCATGGAGAATAAGGAGAAGTAAAATCCTATTCCGAAGTTGATCCTGACAGCTTTGTTACAGGCTTATTATAGGCATAACACTTGTAATAAAAGTGATTACAAAAGGAGCTATTGCAAACATCTGCAGTGGTCGCCGCAACAAATTACTCACCCCTCTCACTCGGATATGCAACACTCGGATCTGCAAGTATGTTTTTCAAGATCAAGCTTTTGATCCACCTCTTCCATTATTGTTATTTAGTATAGCCTCCTTTAAGTCTTCCAACTATTTAACTGAGCTGGTCTGAAAGAGAGAAACCAAATACGTTGTACATTAACCGTAAGGCATTATATATATAATACCATGTACCATAAACACCAGGAACAATTTTTTAATATATGTCACATTTTTATCAATCAATATAACAAAAAAAAATTATATTTTGACCTGTAAATAAATAAATAAAACCTTTTTTATTTAGGGTCAATAAGCATAGGTATTATTATAATCATAATATATACTTAGATTTGTATACCCTACATGATTTACTTATTAGACAATACAAATATGCTGACTCCCAAATAGTCATTAGTACGGACTTTGCTTTGATTATTGAATTTGATGTTCGTTTTTGCATGGTTACATATAGAATTTACACTATTTAATAATAAATAGAAGAATTATTTTTCTTTTTTTTTGACTTGCCACACATTAAGTCCTTGTCAGGTCGGAAAAACATAAATTTAGAACAGAACCTTGAATCTCTGGAATTGTAGGTGTTTCAGAAATGGATTCCCATAAGTATAACAAATAAATTCCCAGGAGTATAACCGATATCCCTCATCTTTCTTCTTCGCTTCACAGCTCTGAAACTTTTTAACCCGATCCAATAAACTCAGCTCTTTTATCTAAAATTCTGTCAATGCTAAACTATGTATAGCCTTCAGGTCTCAATGCTTAAAAGGAAATCAATCAGATAAAAAGCATATTTATAATACTTAAAGTATTATTTACAATCAGATAGCTGCCTTAACTAAGGCATGAGAGGCTTTTGCTTGAACCAAGTACAAATTTGTAGATCATAGAATGGTATATAAAAAGTATTGTTATAACCAAAGTATTTGCTTGCTGGTCCAATATATCTGGTGCATATTCAAAATTTGAAGTTTGTTGTACTTTCGTATCAATTTTTTGTAATGTTCTTCAACCCGTACGAATTGAAGTTCGGATGTAATGCTTATATGGAATTTACAACTCTCTTAATAGACCGGGAACAATGTTATTTGGTTAAAAGGGACCAGCCAAAGTATTAAGCCCGGTCAAGGGACCAATCAAAGTATTAAGCCCGGTAAAAAATCATGTTCTGTTATCTATTCCTAAATATATTTTTTTAATATATAAGTTGGGTTTCTAAAACTGATTGTTTCTTAGAATTAGGCCTATGGTAGATTTTTCTATACTCTAACTGAAATTTTCTCCCTCAAACAATGACATGACTGTCATTCTGGTGCTGTTTTACAACACACAAACACATTTCCGCACAGCTTGCACAAAATGTAAAGCCTATGGTAGGGAATAAACTTATTACCTAATTAAAAGTTCTTGTATCATCTTCTCACTTAACACTCATCCCACGTGATTGCTGTGTATTAGATTTAATCTTCTTCACAAGTATATTTACACCAAATTTTACATGACCAACTGGTGCAAATATATAACTTCTCTAAGTAAACCTATATACATATAGGCTCTCGCAGTCACACCAAGCTGAGATCAATTGTATCATTAGAATATGTGTTAATAATTATTTTGCCACGTGTTTACACTTAAATTGTTATATATATAATATAATATATATATATATATATATGTGTGTGTGTGTGTGTGTTTATATTTATAGAAAGGCAAGAGTGTATAAAGAAGTTACCAGGGATGCATAAATGCAATGCATAGTTGCCATCGGCAGGAGCAAATGGTCAATCTCGACTGACCTGGCCAATTTCCAAGTGATTTAAGTACAACTCTTTTCTTCTACTTGAATTAACAGATTAACTGTTTTTATTTAAAGTTATATTAAAATTGTGATTTATTATATTTAAAAACAGGCTAACCAGAGAATAAAATAGAAAACTGACCATGCCAACATTTTGTGTCCCAACCACGTGATGTCTATCAGCACTGCATACCACATACCAGGATTTAAAGTAAATTTAATGATTATATGCAGATAAATAGATCATGCGCAGATAAAGTTTGACTTATATAAGAGAAGTGCACCCATATTATTTTAATTTAATAGATTAACATCTTGTTGAGAGGAACTTGTCTGAACACAACCTAATGGATTAAAGTTTTTATGGTTAGAATGTAAACCAGATCAACTATTCCATAATCTAGACTTATCATAGCTTGCCTTCAGCCATCACACTTGCCAGGAGAAGTGTGAAGGTCAATGTATAGTCCCGGGAGTACTTAAATTGCATATATTGTCAGCCCGTCTATGGTAGCAAGTCGTTTTAAGTATCATCGAAACATGTAATATACTGTCATCAATGAAGTTGTATCGTATTTAACCTAAAATTATAAATAAAGTCATTTAGCTGGACATATTAACATAGAAGGAAAGTATAAACAGTCCACCATTTTGCCTAACTTAAGAGCAAACAGTTAATCATGCCAAGAAACTATCCTAAATACAGTGCCCACAAGGAGGAAGAAGCTGTAATTCTATATTGACTACCAAGTACCAACTATATTGCAATTCACAACTAACAGGAAAGATGCGCAACTAATAATTATCACAGACACATGTAGAGTTAATTGCCACTATGAGTTTTTACAGTATTTCCTTATGTGCATCAATCCACAACAATGTCTTCTATTAAAATTTTACTCGATCACATTATATTTGAAAAAAAAAAAACAAAGTCGGTATACACTTATAACTTAATATCATACAACAATAAATATATTTGAAAGTAATGTTACTGTAGCTAGAATCCAAGTAAGCTAGGTATGTTCACTTTTTTATAACATATAGGATTCTGTTGTGTGAGAAAATAAAGTTATCCTCTTCTGCATGTTTCCAGATGTTCTAAGAAAACTCCAAGAAAGTTGTAATTTTACCAAAAGAAATGAGACAATTGTCATTAGTCACCATTTCTGTAGGCAAGACAGCGTCTTTGGCATATCCTCCAATGGTGTCGATGTTCTATCAAGAGAAGACTGCACCAGATTGCGCAACCTTTGATAATGAAGAATATGACATCAGAATACATAAAATTCGTATATGAAGACAAACCAGGCATGAGTAGCTCCTGCTTTTCCAAAAGAATTCTGTTTTAGGAAAACCAGACCTGCATAAAATATATACGATCCAATTGGAAAACCAAGGAACAAAAAAGGCTTTTTCAGTAGAATTCTTTCTTAGGAAAACTGCAGCAGTAGAAAAGATATGATCTACTTGATAAACCAAGGAATTGAAATGTGTATTTTGACAACTAAGTATGTTTTCAAACATTGGTACCCGTCTTGAATTAGACATATCTCCCACCTCCGAGAGTCTAAGCCACTCTTTGATGAAGTACTGGGTTAGCAAGCTGAATCTAGCATTGATTTGTTATCCCCGAACATTGTCGGAACTGCCTAAAAGATGTAGTTGGAAGTTTCTTACAGAAGCGAGTGATAGAATTACAAGATATTCTCTCACGCATTCTGTCATATTTGCATTATAATAATAAGGTCATGTACCTGTTTTTGGGATAGACAATTTTCCAAAAAAAACATGTACATGAGTATATTACATATCTTTTACAAACCTGGCTGTACAGAATTAATGCAGAAACTCCTGGATCTATTATAAACTTTTATTAAGAGTGTATGCTTGCAATTCATCTGGACATTTTATCAAGTAGGTAGTCGACCGTCCTTAATGCTGAAGTACAATTTTAGCCAAAGCCAAATAAAGGAACCAGGTTAATTTAACTCTTTGCATGTCAAATGATGACTAATAAGTGTCCCACTACCAAGGAAAGAACAAATATGAGGATAAACATAATATGCTAGAGAACTAATTAGCACTTTGATTATTCATGCCAACTTACAAAACACGACAGACCTTGAAAAAAACAAACCCCAGTAAAAACAGCATAACATCCTTTTGAACTCGTGCACTACCTTTTTCGTGAATAAAAAGTAAAACAACATAGTTATCAAAATACTATGAACCTCCAGCAACGTGATATTTGATGTAATAGAGGAAGCTAGGGTCACTTGAATGTTCTACTTCATTTGTAATAAAAGAACGTGTGCATAAAATGTTAAAATCAAAGTATAACGAATTAGGTCTAGTCACTATATATAACCTACAAAGTTCTAGACAACAACAATTTATAAATTTAAACAACCTAGCACAACACTGGATATTAAATACAATGCAACCTTTCAAAATTAATCAATGAAACTGAAGAAAGTGAAGCAGTAATTTCCGATAGTACCTTTTGAATGTAACGGTTAAGACAAGCGCTGTCTAGCTCCTATGTCAACATTTAGCTACAGTAGCTTCAAACCTGTGAAAAAACCACCAGAAATATATATCGAGACTCTGTTATCTTGGCTACTTTACATTTGCATTATTGCGGCACCTACACCTTATTTCAACCATCATTCATTAAGGCTGCAAATCAAAAACAAAACTTGTTCTTTTAGATTACAAACCCCAACATACAAGTGCACCAATGCCCATGACCTTATCCATTTGCTTCAGACGAATTCTACTGCATTCAAAATATTCATTTATTCATCTTGTACAGGAGAAGTAGCACCTTCAAAGGGAAGGGGTAACAACATAATTTCATTCCCAATAGTCAATTACTTTATCATTTTATAATTATGTGTCATCTTTGATAGTTTAATACCCTTTTTTCTAACATTTAACCTTCCCATTTGTAAGGAAAATGCTCGTCCCTGGTATTAATAATTTTACATTTAAGCAATTACATACGAAATTTATACTTTAAAGGCCATATAATTCACTCAATGATCTATAAGCTAAATGAATATATGGTCTATGGAGTAAATCACCATACCCGAATGGCTGAATTTAAAGACTTGCCACAAGCAAGCATATTAGCTTTCTTAACAAACAAGTGGCTAACACTGCATGAAGCCTAATCCAAAGTCCAAATATCATAAGATCATAACACTGGATATGAAGAAAACATCAATTTTTCTATTACTAAAGTTCTCCAACACATAAACCTGTTCGATGAAGCTCCGTGAGCGATTAGGTAGCAAGCAAATATATAAAACAACAGACCAAATGCAACGTCTAATGAAGAGTATTTAAAAAAATTACAGAAAAAAAGTTAAAGCTTGCAATGAATTATGGACTTTAGTCACCTTCCTCGATATAGAGCACTGATATTTGAATTCCTTGCAATGTGGTAACTGCTTCTCGTATCATCCTCTCTATCTCATTCTTTGAATGTCTTCTTTTGTCATTGGTTATTGTTGTATTGGCCTTCGTCCCAGAAATCTTACACTCAGCAGTAACATTTACCACCCCGTTTGCATCAATGTTAAATGTAACCACAGCTTTAAATCACCCATCGGGGCTAGAGGAAGACCATAAAGAATCATCTTACCAAGTAAGTTGTTATCCGTTGACCTGGATCTCTCACCCTCGTAAACTGTAAAACTGATGCCGGTCTGATAATCCTCACTTGTACAGTATATCATTTCTTTGCTGCTAGGAATTCTAGTGTTCCTTGGCATAACAATACTCATTCCTCCACTCCGGACCTCAACCCCAAGTGACAAAGGAGTGACATCAAGCAATACTAAATCTCTAATCTGATTATTTCCGGCACCATTTAAAACAACAGCTTGGACAGCTGCACCATAAGCAACAGCCTCGTCAAGATTAATACTCCTGTAGAGCACTTTCCCATCAAAAAAATCTTGCAATAGTTGCTGCACTTTTGGAATTCTACTTGATCCACCCACTAGAACAACATCATCAATTCTTCTCTTGTCCATCTTTGCATCTTCTAGACACTTTGCCACAGTTTCCAAACAACTCTGAAACAAATCCGAGTTCAAATCCTCGAATCTGGCACACGTGATATTTGCACAGTAATCAACTCCCTCATACAACGAATCTACATCAACAGTTGCTACAGTATTCTGAGAGAGGAACCATTTTGCCTTCTCACAAGCATTTATCAGTCTTCTAAGAGATTTAGCATTTTGACTTCTATCTTATCTATACTTTGTGTTGAATTCCTCAACAAAATGGGTCATCAAATGATTGACGAAGTCCTCACCTCCAAGGTGACTATCACCTGCAGTAGCTAGTACTTCATATTTTTTTTTTTTGATATTGAGAAGAGAAACGTCAAAAGCACCACGGCACCACCAAGATCAACAACATTAGTCTAAACGAAAAGGATAAAATAAGCACTTGATGTCAACCACTGAACATCGCAAATACATGTAACAACCTAGAATGCTATTATTCATTTGCACATTCCATCAAGCAAGTAGTGTCACTGCGTGCCTATTTGTCTGTGTAAAATATCAGTTAAATATCAGTTTTCAATTGTTCGACCAAAATGCTTTAAGAAACCAAGTGCTAG
This sequence comes from Heracleum sosnowskyi, assembly GCA_030848705.1. Taxonomy (NCBI): domain Eukaryota; kingdom Viridiplantae; phylum Streptophyta; class Magnoliopsida; order Apiales; family Apiaceae; genus Heracleum; species Heracleum sosnowskyi. Next base: position 120,169,210 of record CM061236.1, on the reverse strand, counting down.
GCTATAACCTGGCTAGAAGGAATACACAGTATTTTTATATCAATCTAGTTTATGGGTCACTAGTCACGATCAATAATAAATTTGACAAGTATTATATCTAATAGTCTTTCAAAAACAAATGACTACATCTAATTCACATATCATGTGGCATATATGTAGTTGGAAAGATAGGTGTGTCGATGTATAAAATAACCAGAGAGAGCACATATAAGGCCACACATACCTTAAACATTAGAAGGACTGCTTCATTTTCATTTTCATTTCCTTTATTAACGTTGCCTAAAGTTTAACACAACACCTTGCAATTCTATGTCAGTTGCAATCATGATTCAGAATGCGCGCAGAAAAATGATTATTTAATGGCAAATAATCAAACAGATGGACTACATATTGGGAAAACTACACAACAATTATAAATTGCATCATAAACCTTTAGGGTCAATACTTGCGCGAACTAACAACATAATTAACAATAGACCCTGAAGAAGACGTAAAAATTCCTTGAAGAAGGCGTAACTGTTATAAGAAGAACAATTCATTCCGCAGTGACGATGCTGAATTGTGTAACAGGCAAAGTCCGGGAGAGACGGTCGAAGGGTGCGGAGGTGGAAGGCTTAATGTTGGGAAGTACGACGATGAGGAGATGTAGAGCTGTGTATATATACATTTGTAGTGAGAAAAGGTGAGGAAGCAGATGAGGCTGGAGTTATAGCGAGAAAGGCAGCCAAGAGGATGCTAATGGTTTTATTGAACAGGGGCAGAGATGTCATTACATAGTGAATAAAATGGTTCACAAACGTGCATGTTACAGTATTAGATATATAATAAATTTCAATAATGTCTTAGCGTATTTCTTATAAATACTATAAATAATTAAGTTATTAGTGATTTAAGATATTATATATAAGTAATGACAAATCCAAAAATACTCTTTAGAGCAACTCCAAAAGACTAACTATCTCAACTCCTAAATTGAAGTTTAAGCAATTTGATAAAAAGTTATACTCCAACAATCTCCTAAATGGTTGCTTATGTTAATATTAGTTTTAATATAAGAGTATAAGATCATGTTGGGCCCTTCCTCTGATACCTTAAGATTTTAAAGCGATTGGTTACTTAACATGGTATCTGAGCTCAGGTTTAGGGAGGAACTCATGTTCGAGTCCTCCTAGCCTTGTAATTTAAATTAAATATTTGTTTATGATGTCTCTCTGGTCAATATTGACGAAATGTATCGTACGATTAAAGGGGAGTGTTGAATAATATTAGTTATAATATAAGAGTATAAGATCTAGTTGGTGTCTTCCTCTAATACCTTAAGATTTTAGAGTGACTGATATTTAACAGCTTAAAAATTAGGACACAACTCTCATACCTTATTTTAAGGAATCTATAGTCATTTCTTATTCTATTTTCATCAATAAAATATTCATTTTCCTCCTTTTCTATATGTCTTTTCTACATCTTTTTCTCTGTGGAGTTTGAATTTAATATTGTTATATTTATAAGAAGCAAATATAAGGAGTATAGTTTGAGTTGACGTCCCCTGTAATATCTAAGTTACTAAGAGTCATGTTATATATAATATTTTTAAGGAACATGTTAGGAGACTCTCGGAGTTGCTCTTATATCTACTTCTTATCTTTATTCCACCCACTTTTGTATCATTATAAGAAGATTAGAAATGAGGAGAAGCAAATATTATATTCATAGAAATAATATATGGGATGACTCAAGTTTCCTTAAAAATAAAGAAGAAAAAGATTATCTTAAATTTTAAGGTAGCCACTACGAGACTGTTGCAGTAAGATTATCTTACTCATTCCTTAATATTTCGACTTTGGAGACCATATACAGTAACTAGACTTTTGGAGTTGCTCTAACCATGTTTAATTATAGTGTCGGTGTTATTGATTTTGATTTTTATGGTTATCGATTTTGATTTAGAGATAAATTATTGATTTTCGCATAAATTGGAGTTTTTGGTCATTGGTTATTGATTTTGATTTGGAGAGTGTGTTATTTATTAGGTTGAGTTTTGAATTTTTCGTATTTGAGAGGTTTTATGAACTCTTTTAATATATTTAGGTTTAACATTTTCTATCATACTCAATTATATATGCGTGCAATGTAGTTTGATCTCAAGGTTTCCGCAATGAGTCATTGCGACCGAGACAATGTTTCATTGTGGCGATTCTGGGACCTAAAATAATGATTAACATATTATTTAGTATTTTAAAAAGCAAAAATAGAAAAATAAAAGCATTATAATGTGTGATAATTAGAAATACTAACTAATTTATTACTTTTCATTCTTAAAATGCAAAAATTAGTGAGTTGAGTTAGATTTTATAAGGTTATTGTTTAGTGTCGAGACATATATGACACTTTTGACTTGGTGATTTACTTAGTTTTGAGACTACTAGAAGTTAATTGTGCTTGTGCTGCTGGATAATACAAGGATGAGTGACCTGGGCGGCGGGGTCATCCATTTTGCTAATATTTTCTAATTTTTTAGTGTTAGTGATTCCGAATTTGTTAGTATTATTTTTTATTTTTAGAAATATAAATATGTGAAAATGAGCATTATAATGTGAAATATTTAAAAAAAATTATTATTCATTTTTGAAGAAAGGAAAAAATACCAAAAAGGGCATTATAATGTGAAACAATTATTTGTTTTAATTTAAAAAAGGAAAAAATACTAAAAAGAGCATTGTAATGTGAAATATTGGAAAATATTAAAAATTAATTTTTATTTAAAAAAAATACCAAAAAATAGCATTATAATGTGTACGTGAAAATATGGATTAAAATATAATTTTTATTTTTTAAAAAGAAAAACATCAAAAATAGCATTATAATGTGAAATAATTGAACATGTTGATTAAACTTATTACACTTTGATTTTTTTTTCATTTCTTAAATATATATAGATATATATACTTATTTAAAATTTTAAGGAATAATAATCAATATTTTCAATAATACCATTTATTGATTTTTTAAGTCATTTCACCTTATATTGATTTTCCTATTTTACATTATAAATTTTAAAATCTATGTATATAATAATTCCTGAACAATTTAAAGGATTAAAAAGGTAAATTCACTTCCAAAAATAATTTTTAAAAAAGCCACGTTAGCATTGCTATAAATGTAATCATTAATGTTATTAGCTAAATATGGTTACCACAGTCATGCATTTTATTGTTTTCTTCACTAATTTTGGTAAGTTTTGAAATCAAATTTTAGATTACTACAAACAAATTAAGTTATGCACATTAGCATCTTTACATTTAGTATATCCAAAAATTAGATCTCCAAAAAATTTCTATTCCTTTCTTTGATCTTCTCAATTTATTTTCTCTTCCTTCAACACTATCAAATCAATATTCAATTTTGATTTTAATATAATTCAAAATGAATTAACTTAATTTAATTTTTTTAAATCTCAATATACGTTTTTTCCGATAAATCAATGATATATGCATGTGTAAATGTGTAAGATTCTACTATACCATGAAAATTTCTTAGTTTTAATTTCTTAATATTTAATCATATAATATTTTTTATTATTTAATTGGTACATCAATCAGACGATAAAATATAAATATTTATCACTTAAATTATCTAATCATCACAAAATTATGTTAAAAAAGAAAATAAATCATCTTAGATCTTTTTTTGATAAAAAAATCAAAATTAAAATTTTGAATAATTTATCAGATTGACCAAGATTTTTTGATACTTAAATGGTGAGTTTTGAAAATAATTATATTTACTTATAAGTATAACTTCTTTTCTCTAAAATAAAAATAAAATATACATAGTTTATCAAATCAAATTTTATATTAACGATCATATACATCTACTAATAAATCACTTTTGTTTTCTCTAAAATAAAGATAGTCATTGACTTAATTGAGTCAAACAATTTGAATCAATATTTACAAAGTTAAAAATTTCTCGAATATCTTTCAAACACATCTTATATCTTCATAGTTGAAGCTCCAATCCAGATTATGAGCTACCGCCATATCTCGAAAGACACCTTCAAATGCAAATTCAAAATCTTAAATATATTCTATAAAAAAAGAATTTATAAATATTTTTAATACTTTTATCAACATCAAACCCATCTTCTCCTAACAGCAAGTAAACTCAAGGTCAAATATTATAAGCAAAAAGATTAATTTATTGTGAAAAAAAAACAATTACAAAACGAATTTCTACCTATAAATTATAATTATAGGTTTAACCATTAAATATATCAAAATGATGTGATATAGTTAATAAATAAATAAAATTGGAAGCCCGTGCGCGGAGCGCGGGCAAGAAAACACTAGTATAAGTAGAATTTGCATCTTGTTGTTTTTTGTTGCAAACTGTATTTTTGAAAATATTTTTAGAAAACAGTAAAATTGCAAAAAACTTTTAAAATTAGTACTTTTGGTAATTTCTCAAAATTTTAAATACTCACAAAGTATACATTTTCAAATATTTTAAATTTATTTACTTTTTGTGTATATTATTAATTAATATATTACTATAAAAAATTATAATGGCAAGATGCGATCTTGAACGTTAATTTGTGATGAGAGAAACGAAGGGTGCAGCGTATTATGGTGTGCAACAACTACACACTAGTACTATCAAACAGTATTCAACTACATTACCCCCACCCCCCTTGTTCTAATCTCTCTGCAAACCCTAATCTCTCTATTTCTCTCCGCCAACATTCGCAGGTTAATTTTTATTTTTCAATTCTCAACAATTCGTAAGATCTGTAACTATTCCATGTTTTATATCTATAAATTTGTTTAATTAGGTCACAATAATATTTATTTGCATCTATAATTGTGTTTATGTTGTTGAATTGTATCAGCAAAGATGAGTCGATCAAGTAGAACTCTGTATGTTGGCAATCTTCCGGGTGATATTCGTGAGCGAGAAGTTGAAGATCTCTTTTACAAGGTTGTTACTTTGTGCTTGATTTAAATTCTTGCTTGCGTATCGAAATTTTATGTACTTTTGCTTTAACTGCCTGAATTTTGTATGTTTGTTGATACGGATGCTACTTCTGTAGGTAATTTTGATTTGTTAATTATTGTAGCGGGTATTTGTGCGTTTCGGAAAAACTTTGGAATTTAATATACTTTTGGTTTAGCTGCATAAAAATTATATCTTGTTCATACGTAGGGTACTAGTGTAGGCACATAGTCTCGTAGAGCTTCTATAATACAATTTGTGTTATCCATTTGCCTGTTAAGTACGGTAGACTGTAAATGTGCATTCAAGTTTAATTCGTATTTGTTATAGTATAGTTGGTTGACTGTAATGATAAAATTGGTTATGTTGCTTGTGTAGGATTTGTATTGCTAATAACTTAATTTAAGTTCATAATTGTGCAAGAAGCTAAAGATTACATCTTTATGTGATTGTTTGAAGGATATAACTGATTTTATGTTTGTAAAATTGTTTTGGCTTTGCAGTATGGAGCAATTGCTCATATTGATTTGAAAATCCCACCAAGGCCCCCAGGTTATGCATTTGTTGAGGTAAGATTTTGGTTTTTAATTTCAATTTATTTTGGTAAGCTTGATTTTCAAGTTTTATACATCTGTTTTGAGGTTAATGTGGTATCAAAATATCTTTTCAGTTTGAAGAGGCTCGTGATGCTGAGGATGCTATTAGGGGACGTGATGGCTATGATTTTGATGGGCATCGGTTACGGGTTGGTCATACATACATGACAATGTAAATTTACCATGCTATTAGTTGCAAGTAGTTCTAATACCTTATTTGGTGTACATTGATCGATTAGGTTGAGCTTGCACATGGTGGGCGTGGTAATTCGTCGTCAAATGATCGCTATAGTAATCATGGTGGTGGTCGTGGTGGAGGTGGAGGTGGAGGTGGAGGTGGTGGTGGTGGTGGTGGTGGAGGACGTGGAGGCGTGTCGAGGCGGTCGGATTATCGTGGTAAGTATAATTCCTCCTGGTCCAGATGCTATATATTTTTATTTATGGTTTGTTTCTTAATAATCTCTTTTACATCAATTTTTTAGTGATGGTGAGCGGATTACCCTCTTCTGCTTCGTGGCAAGACCTTAAAGTAAGATGTGCTCTCACACACACACACACGTTTTAACTCTTTACAGCTTTTCAATTTAATTAAATTGTTCAAATTTGTATAGGATCATATGCGCCGTGCAGGAGACGTGTGCTTCTCCCAAGTATTCCGTGAGGGTGGTGGTAAGCTGTTGGTATTGATAGACATAATTTACTGTTGCATTTTAGGATCTTTTGTCATGAGTCTTAGCATCTTGTATAATGTTCACTTTACTTTATACTAACAGTAAAAATCTAGAATAGCGATTGCATAAGTGATAAGACCTTTAACTGGATGATCTTATAATGTGATTTCTGATGTAGTTGAAAAACAGAACAAATTTTATCTAATTACATAGTGGAAAATTCTGGAAAAATTAGTCACAGGACCATACTTGGTACTTAGGTTGCTTATGTGGTTCCTTTTTTTTCCCCAACAAATACCAGTTTCTGCGACATCTATCTTCCTTTTATAATTTGACCCTATATTTGTTTTTTAGAAATTAATCTTCATATCTTTCGGTTAGCTTTCCAAGTTATTTATCATACTACTGTATAGTGGTCTTGTGAGCTTCACTATTTCTGAATATTTTATCTAAATACTTGTCTAGTTAGATTAGGTATACATGCATCAATTATATATATATATATATATCAGGGGATGTATTGTGATAGATGTCCACGTGTTTAATTTTGATGTTTCAAGACTAACTCAGCTGTAGACTGTAGTCTTACCTCATGTGCTTTACAGAAGATGTATCCTGGTTTGTGCTAGAGAACACTGTTCAAAAAGAAAATATATGTAGAACACATGTAGATCACTTAGATTGTGATATCTAGTTTGATTGGAACCAAGTATTGTCATACCTTTGTAATTGACTAATTGTTGAAACTGTTGGCGAGAGTAATGGAAATTTTAGTTGTAACCTTTAAAGCTTGCATATGATATTAAATTACCGCTACTGAACTATGTCTATGTGGTTAGAATAACATAAAATATTGTACCATATGTGCCTTTATGTATAGTCCTAATGAATATTTGTGACCCCGTCTTCCGGCTGTACTGATAAATTTAATACTGTAGCCATCTTTGCCCATTTAGCGGATTAATTTGATCTCATTGTGGCTGCATTGTGATTCTCACAGGCACTACTGGGATTGTGGATTATACAAACTATGATGATATGAAATATGCTGTAAGTTGCTTTCAATTTGCTTTGTATTCCAACTGTTTTCTTTGACAAGCTTTATCTTTTGATTCGGAAGTGTTTATTTAGATTTGATATAATGATTTCAGATCAGGAAATTGGACGAGTCTGAGTTCAAAAATGCCTTTTCCCGCGGTGTGATTCGAGTAAGATATGAGCTGACTGTATCTAGTGTATAGTTTACTTTTGGATTTCATTTGTTATAAATATTCTCATAAAACTACTGTTGTAGGTGAAGGTTTATGATTCAAGCCGCAGTCCAGGTCGCAGAGGCAGGAGTAACAGCCGCAGCCGAAGCAAGAGTCGTAGTAGGAGCAAGAGGTACAATTGATATAACATAAATGATTTGTAATGCACTACTCTCTGTTCTAGTTTTAATATAGAAAAAAATCTGCAGCAAATCTCCAAAACCCAAATCTTCACGTCGCTCAAGATCTCGTTCGAGGTCCATGTCTTCTCGCTCCCGGTCCCGTTCTCGATCAAAACCACGTGCTACTTCAAGGTATAGTTTTCATATTGATGTGACATAATTTTATATTACACACCCAGCTCCTTTATTCTGTATGTACTCGTAGAGATATTGTTAGAGAGAGTTGAATACGTGTTTGGCTGTGTTTTCAACTCACTGACATGTCAACTGTTTGCTGGGGTGGAACCTATATAAGCTACATCTGCGCCAATGTTGTAGTCGAAGTAATCAATATTTTGGCTGTGTTATCTAATGATATGCCTAAATATGATATCAAAAGCTACGACACTCAGAAAATTTCAGTGAGTTGATCTATGAGTATGTGTATTTTAAATATGAAATGGTGTTTGAACTGAATGATAGGTAATAAAATCACCAGTTTGAATGCTTAATTCCCATCGATAAAAATATCAAAGAATTTCTTCATCCAGAGAGGAGTCTCTCATGCATTGACAAACACAAAGGTGTATTATGTGCATCCACAAAGCTATCCTCTTTTGCCTTTTTCTTTAGTTCTTGACGTGTCTAATCAAAGCAGGGGGGTTGCTGAGTAAACCCAATGGATTGTCAAACTATCGTGTCAATTTTATCTTTTTTAAAGATGAAATTACCTTGTTTGTTTTTTAGATAATGGATATATGCGGCTATCTGGGGATTGCATAATAAAATCTTGATGGGATTTGGTTCAAATGCCTACAATATATGGTTGTGGAGGTATGAGTTTTCTAGATCGAAGCTTTGAAACCCTTCGGTGTCTCTGTTCTAATAAGCATCGTGAATGTCCAAGGGTGCTATATTGGGAACAAAGAAGATCATGGATTTTGATGGTAAAGCTGGATTTGAAACTTAGTGCTTTTTGAAACTGGAACAACCATTCATTGCGGTAGAAACATTTAACTATGTCCCATCATATGCTGTCAAACTAAGAAGCGCTATCCGCAATCTTTGTGGATTTTTGGTCCTATCGAATATCCCTTGCATTAGGGTTTTTATGGAATTAAGGTTTTTTTTTCAGTTTGGAGTTGTCATTTGTCCCTTTTTCTTTACAAGGTTATTGTTAATCATATTTCTCGTCTGCTATAATATTTCTGGGTTTTTTCCTTTATAATGTAACTCTCACGTGGAAGTGGCATCAAGGCTCTTGGATCACTGTTAAGTGGAACATGTGGAAATTAAACTGGGTTGTTTCTGGAACTTTTGCAGATCTCGTTCAAGATCCAGGTCACCAGTACCATCTGTAAGTCAATTTTATTTTGGTTTAGATGATTTTGTTTATATCCTTAAATGAGGTTCTACGTATCTATTCCAGTTTAGTTGTCTGACTTCCAATCTGTCACACGGACTATTGGAACTGCTTTACTTGGTGAAGCTTCTAATGTTTCAGGATAAGAAGGGTCCATTTTCATTAAATTTTCAATTTTCATTAAATTATCATATATGCAAAAGTTTGATAATGTTATACAACCTTGGAGTCAGCCATTTTCCTCTTTTGATCTTCCTTAGCGGCAGAAACGGGTTAATAAGAGCCCAAAAAAGCATGTTTCTAGGAGCAGGAGCCCAACCCCCAAAAAACATGTTTCTAGGAGCAGGAGTCCAATCCCCAAAAAGCACATCTCAAGGAGCAATAGCCCAAGCCCAAAAAAGCACATTTCGAGGAGCAAGAGCCCAAGCCGTAGCCGTAGCAATAGTTTGTCCAGGTACAAGTCTTCTCGAGCATTAGTGCTTTGTACATGTAGTATTCTTTGCATCATGTCTGTTAATATTTTGCCTGATTTAAGTTGATTGTTCTGTATTTATAGGTGATATCTGACTGATGTGGATGAAAAGATTGAGATGTATTGCACATCAACGTTAATCCTTGTGATTGTCAGTGCCAATCTATCATCTAACCTTAAACAATACTTTTATATTGTGTACTAGTGAACCTGGGACGTTTTCGGACCAACTTGTGGTTTTCTTATGATTGTTAAATTTGACCCACCGTTACTATGTTTGTATGTTAACTTCGATGTTGGAAAGATCAAATGGTTTGAAGACTGCTGTCGATTTGCTAAATAATTGAGATTTGTTTGTCTATATCAGGTTTACAGTCATATATAATATAATTATTAATATGTTTTAGTTTGCAGAAATGTTATTTGCCTAGTATTGGTTCACCTGTAAGAAACTGTTTATTGCTCCTATATAGAGTCTCCTGAGTGATGCACTAGACATGTCACTGGAACATGATTTCACAAGTGACCTGAGTGTAAACTTATATCTTCTCCCAGGTTGATCTGCTTGTGTGTTGTGCTTGCAATAATGTGTTAGTAGCTTAAACCTTGTGTCATCGGTTGCAGTAAAATTCTTGCAACTAGATTTTACTTTTAGATAGCCCAGTTTGTTGAGTACAAGTTTGGGGGTGCCTAGCAATTTTAGAAAGACAAACAGTTGGGTAGAGCAAGTGTGCAAAAAAAAAATATAAGATAGTGTGCATACCTTCTTTCTTGGATTTGCTTTGTTGGGCTTGTCTTTATGTATTCCCATTTTCCTCTGGCCAAAGGCTTGGGTTGAAACACTTTACATCTCAAGCATACGGAGTACTATGGTGAGTTGGTGGAATGTAGACAACCTTTCGGTGGAAAAAGAATTCGTGTTTGAGAATTGAAAACCATTGTCCCTTTCAACGCCTATGTGCCCATGTACGGTTGTTCAAAGATTAAAGCGTGAGAATGAACAATTCTTGCTTTTTGATATGATATGGAGACGAAACAAAGCTCAAAGTTAAAACTAGGGCTGTAAATGAACGGAGTCGAGTTTTTGTTCGAGTCAAGTCGAGTTTGAATTTTTTATAAAACAAATAGTCGAGGAGACTTTTTCATTATATTAGAAAAGTGATGTTCAAAATCGACTTGTTAATTACTCAGGGCGAGTTGATAAACCTAAATTTATGTGTCTAAAATACAATCGTGAATGATTAATAATCTGAATTCTAAATAAATAATGTCATTTGGTAAAAAAAATTACTGAATTATTTGAATAATATTACTTTACAATTTTCTTTTGTTTTATAAGCATTGTTGTGCAAAGCGGGAATCAGATTTAATCTGTGAAGACACTATTTAGGGATTAAGAGAAAAATGCCTCTAAGTACGTATTTAGGAGACTTATCCAGGTATGTAGTGTATTTTAAAGGCATATTCATAATTATTTGATTAAGTTCTGCAATTACAAACATATTCTCGTGCATTTACATTAAAAATTCTTTGTATTTCACCTAACGTAATTGAGTACATGTTTAGGAGCATGAAGCTCATTCGTTATTTAGGCTTCTAAAACAGAACTTATGTAAAAGTTTTCCTGTAAACGAGAATTATATTTTTCTTATTTTTTATTCAAAAATTTTAATTATTTTTCTACATTTTCTTACTAACTTTTGTCAATTTGACCGATTAATTTGATTTTTACAGATTATTAACCAATTTTCACAAAAAGGTCATCTATTACTTTTAGAAAGCGGGAGCAAATGGATCTAGAATCAAGAGATCATCTTAACACTTAAGCTGTACGAGATAAACTCATTAAGAGACATTAAGAAGGATTATGATGCAAACACAGACCCTTAACCGAATACGAGTTTGATCATGAATAATTCGAGTCGAGCTCCAATTTGAGCCGAATCAAGCTGTTCGCAATAGTTCGTATGTTTTATACTCAGATCCAATTTTTAAACTAATTCAGGAGATTCACTTTTCTGCAATTAAAACAAATCTTAATTACATTTTAGATGCATGTTATCGATACATTGATGTACATGTAGGATGAGAATGGGTATGATTTGGGTCATATTTCACACTAATCATATTTCCATTGCATATAAGAAATTTGGTCGATCCACATTTATTATGCTAGTAGATAGGGGAGCAAAAAATTGATATAAAACCGAAATCGAACCAAAATTGATAAAAATCTGGGAAAAAAAATCGACTCGAATAAAATCGATTCAAAATCGAAAACCAAAAAATCAAACCGATTTAAATGATTGGATTACGATTATAAATTCTAACTGAACCGAACCGATTATTAATTTAAATATATAAATAAATTATTTATAGCAATTTATATAAGTTATAGGTTCCGACAACATTAATATATCCTAGACAAATGCATGAACAAAGGATATTAGTTTATAGATCGTGTTGATTCAGTAATGCTTAAAGGCAGTCATAAAATGTGATTCAGTAAATGTATTGGTTGGCTAATTTTCTCAATCTTGTGATTGTATTTTCATTTTCTCATTTTGTATGTCACCCGATTTTGTAACCGTAACCAAATCGTTAAAAATCGAACTGTAATTTTTGAAAGCGGAACCGAGCCGATAATTATGATTGTGGTTTCAATTTTTAAAATCGAATATATTTGATTGAGGTTTCAGTTTTACCTAAAAACTGAACAAAACCGACTCATACTTTTACCTAAAAACTGAACAAAGCCGACTCATACTCTCCCTTAATAGTGAGCATTGATATATTGTATTCTTCTCGAACCCGAATGAGTAAGAGTGACATTAATCTATTACCAATTCTTTTTGTTTTTTTATCTTAGGTCCATAAACATAAGCAACATTTCAGATATCACACGTGTTAGATATTTGAAATTAAGTAATTTTTTTATAAGTATAAATATTTTATAATTCCCTCTTGATAAACACGATAATAACTAAAATAAATTATAATATTGGTTTATTTTACATATATAAATTATTCTGGATACTGATAGAAATAATATTCACAATATAATATTAAGTTAAACAAAAATCGAGCCGAATTTAAGAGTTCAATCCAAGTTCAAACAGATCCTGAGTTAATCAATTCGGGTTTGAATACATGTGAAAACATATGTAAACCATATAAGTCAACATATAATTTATAAGACATGTGATAACACATGAAGAGACGATAGAAAATTAATATATATCAATACTATTATATAATAGACGAAACATTAAAAGTTTGGCTAGTCGGTATGGTACGTTATGATTTTACTTAATTGCCCTTAATTTTGGTTGGTCGGTATGGTACGTTGTGATTTTACTTAATTGCCCTTAATTAACTGTACTTTGTGTTTTTACTTAATCAACCTTACTTATTTATAGAAATATATTATTAAATAATAATATTACATATTTATAACCAATTATCTTTTTCACCTAAAATACATTATTTTTTCTATTTTTTCTAACAAATTCCCCTACTTTTTCAAATATATCACGGGCAATTACCTTTTTTAAACTAAAACATGTTAGTTTTTCTATTTTTTCTTACTAAAACCCCTCTTTTTCCAAAAATATCACGGACGTTTAGTTATTTATTTTTAAAACTATTTTAATATTATAATTATTTTTTAAAAATTTACCTATTTTAACATGTCTACCTATTTTTCTTAACAAATGCAATTACTACAAATATTAAAATATAAATAATCAAATACCTATTTATAACCAATTACCTTTTCAGCTAAAATATATTATATATTTTTTCTAAAAAGTTCCTTCTTTTCTAAATATATCACGGAAAATTGCCTTTTACAATTTACTTTTTCTATTTTTCTCACTAAAATCCATTCTTTTTCCAAAAATATCACAGGAAACCATTTACTTATTTATTTTAAAATGTATTTAAATACTTTTAATTATTAAATTTTAAAACCTCATTTTCCAAAAATATCACGGGCATTTACCTTTCTAAACTAAATATATGTTACATTTTTTCTAACTAAAACTCTTCATTTTCAAAAATATAACGGGCGACCCCATACTTATTTATTTTAAAATCTGTTTTAATGTTTTTAATAAATCAAAAGTGTTTAGCTATTTTAACATGTCTACTTATTTTTTGCACAATTACAATTAATAAAATCTTAAAACAATAATAATAAAATAACAATTAACAATCCGTGTATCGCACGGGTTTTAAGCTAGTATATATATATATATATCAATACTATTATATAATAAACGAAACATTAAAAGTTTGGTTGGTCGGTATGGTACGTTGTGATTTTACTTAATTGCCCTTAACTATATTTCATATTTTTACTTAATTAACCTTGCTTATTTATAGAAATATATTATTAAATAATAATATTATCTATTAATAACCAATTACCTTTTTCCCTAAAATACATTATTTTTTCTAACAAATCCCACTATTTTTTCAAACATGGCAATTACCTTTTTTTAACTAAAACATGTTATTTTTCTATTTTTTCTTACTAAAAACCCTCATTTTTCAAAAATATCATGGACAAACCTTTAGTTATTTATTTTTAAACCTATAATATTATAATTATTTTTTAAAAGTTTACCTATTTTAACATGTCTACTTATTTTTCTTAACAAATGCAATCACTAAGAATATTTACGTATTTATAACCAATTTACTCTAAAACACATTATAGATTTTTTCTAACAAAGTATCTTCTTTTCTAAATATTACTTTTTCTATTTTTCTCACTAAAATTCATTTTTTCCCAAAAATATCATAGAAAATCCTTTACTTATTTATTTTAAAACGAATTTAAATAATTTTAATTAGTAAATTTTAAAACCTCATTTTCCAAAAATATCACAGGCATTTACCTTTTTAAACTAAATATATGTTACATTTTTTATTTTTTCTTATTAAAACCCCTCATTTTCCAAAAATATAACGGGCAAACCCTTACTTATTTATTTTAAAATATGTTTTAATGTTTTTAATTAATTAAAAGTATTTAGCTATTTTAACATGCATACTTATTTTTTTAACAAATAAAATTATTAAAATATTAAAAATATAATAATAAAATAACAATTAACAATCTGTGCATCGCACGGGTTTTAAGCTAGTATATATATAAAGAAGAAGATAAATAAAAGGAGAAAGAAGATAAAAATTGATAAGATAAAAAGATAAAGATGTTGAATATTAAAATAGTATATTTACTTTCCTTCATTATTAAAGATTTTAAAGGAAAAAAAAATAAAAATTGTATATTTAGTTTCCTTCATCAGTAAAAATTTAAAAGACAATTGCTATTTTTTTATCCTATAAATTCGAATTTTAATAAGAAAATTTAATTTTATTGAATTAAAATCCAGAAGCTCTAGAAAAATAGATAAATGGCTTTCGGACGATGTGAGAGCTCTTGGGGTTTTCCTTTATATATATACTAGTCGACTAAGCCGCGCTTCGCGGCGGCCCTATAATATTTTTTGTAAAATTTTAAATATTACTATTTAAGAAAAAATTCGAGAAAAGTATATATAAAATATCATATAAATAGTGAACACTATATTTTACATAGTAAACTTACATAACAATAAAATAAACTATTTACATATATTTTGTGTCGATTTTGTGTCTTGTTTTCTTGAGCCTACGACCATTTCTTAAATATCTCTATACTTTATATGTGATGTCATATTTTCTTGAGCCGACGACCATTGCACAAAATACATAAAAATTAAAAATACTAAAAATAAGCAATGATAAAAATTTAAGTATTAACCAGCGCGACAAACTTCAACCATTTGTATTATCACATAAATTACAAATTTCTTAAATATCCATATACTTTATATGCCAATTTTGTGTCATATTTTCTTGAGCCGACGATAGTTGCACTACATAGAAATTGAAAATACTAAAAATAAGCAATAATAAAAATTTAAGTATTAACTACCGCTTCAAACTTTAACTATTCGTATTATCATAAAAATTACAAATTTGTTAAATATCCCTAGAAGTATAATAATTTTTTTGGGTACGTAACATGTGCATTGTTGTGATATAAAAGGTTAATCACGGAAACATAATTGATTTTTATTTAATCATTGTCTTCCCTGTGAATTTGAATGTAAATAAGGGAATTCAATTTTATTTTAGTTAAGAAAAAAATTAACACTTGTTTAATTGAATTCTAAAGATGATTGACTTTTATATATTTATTATATTTAGTATGAATTTGAATGTAAATAAAGAAATTGAATTTTTTAAACATGATTAATTAAAAAACAAATATATAAAATTTTGAAAGTTATCATGTCTCTCATAAAAATGAGATAATAATATTGAATATAACTCTAATTAATTATTAAATTCACAAAAAAAAAAATATCAAAAACTATATACAAATATGACATTCAATAAATTATTATTAGCTACAACTATATGTATGTAATGTTAATCGTCAAATGCTTACATGCGGCTATTACAATAGATCTAGATATTTATCTTCTTATCATGAGTATGTAGTGTTATTAATATACACGAATATACTCGTTATCAAAAGATCCTCAAATAAATCCACAAAATGGTAACTTGAGAAAAACAAATAGCCATGATTTTTATAGGCAATTTAAGATATAAAAAATATAATGAAGAATAAATTCTAAATAGGATTTAAATAAGGAAATTTAATTTTCTTGAATAGAAATAGAGGAGTTCTACAGAAAAAGAAAAAAAATAATATTTGTTTAATTGAATTCTAAACATGACTGGCTTTTATATATTTATTGTTTTTAGTATGAATTCGAATATGAATATAAATAAAGAAATTGAATTCTCTAAACATGATTAATTCAGAAACAAATATATAAAATTATAAAGTTATCATGTCTCTCATAAAAAAATTAATGAGATAATAGTATTGAATATAACTCTAATTAATTAGCAACATCAGAAAAATAATATCAAAAACTATATACAAAGATGACATTCAATAATAGGATTGACTTTTTTATTTCTATTGTCTTCTCTAATAATTTGAATGTAAATAAGGATTTTTTTTTTAATGAAGTAAAGTTGTAGAGCTGTAGAAAAATAAATAAATATTTTTTGGACGATCTGAAAGATCCTGAGAGTTTCCTTATATATATATATATATATATATAAAGAAGAAGATAAATAAAAGGAGAAAGAAGATAAAAATTGATAAGATAAAAAAATAAAGACGTTGAATATTAAAATAGTATATTTAGTTTCCTTCATTATTAAAGATTTTAAAGGAAAGAATGTAAAAATTGTATATTTAGTTTCCTACATCAGTAAAAATTTAAAAGGCAATTGCTATTTTTTATCCTATAAATTCGAATTTAAATAAGGAAATTTAATTTTATTGAATTAAAATCCAGAAGTTCTAGAAAAATAGATAAATATCTTTCGGACGATCTGAGAGCTCTTGGGGGTTTTCCTTTATATATATAAAGATATATAAAGATATTGATTTTTTATCAATTACAATATAAATGAGACTTATATATCCAATAACCAAACAATAATAAAGGAAATTGTCCTAAACAAAGGAAACTACTACAAACAGAACTATACAATAATAATAATATTATATAAGTTAACATTTATTATAATAAATATTAATTATAAAGCATCTAAGTCTGAATATTAAGAGAAAATCAAATATTCAATGAAATACATGAATGTGATATATAAGATTAATATTTATTTTAAATTCAAATTTAAAATAAATATTAATCTTATAAACTAAACACCATAGACATTATTAGCAAACTTGACACTTTTACGAGTATATTCAAAATTTATACTTTTATTTGAAACGAGGAAAATTGGAGATATTATTACTCTTAAATTTTATGCAAACCCCTCATTAATTATAAACTTTATGGATAAAAATGCATCCCTTCTCTTGATAATCACATATCCATTTTGACGTTTTAGCGATTAAGTTGATCATATTTTCATAAAATATTAAAATTATTTATTTATCATTTTGAAAAAATGAAAGTTATATTTTAGATAGATGATCTTTATAATGTCATAACTTTTTTTGAACTTTTTTCAATCATATAAAACCTATAATTCAGTCAAAATATGAATAATTTAATTAATTCAAAAACGAAGGGAGGATTAATAAAAGGATAGATGAAAGATCCAATTCCCCCGTATATTTATTACTATATCAATACTATCTATACTATATTATTAAAGACGAAACATTGAAAGTTTTGTAGTCTGGTCATGAAAGTTTTTGTAGTCTGGTCACTCAATTCATAACCATTAGATATTTTTAATCAAATCGATGAGAACAGTTAGATAAAATATTAAAATTATTATATAGAATATCTTTTCTATTTTTCTTAACTAAAACATCTCATTTTCCAAAAATATTGCAAACAATTTCATTTACAAAAATAACATAATAAAGTTATAATTGCTAATAACTAACTCATTACCTTTTTTTAGCCAAATTGTATATTCTTTTTTATATTTTCTAACTAAAATGTCTACTTTTCTATTTTTCCTAACTAAAACCTCTCATTTTCCAAAAATATCACAAACAGATCTATTTAATAAAATAAAATAATAATATTATAATTATTAATGACTAACCGATTAGTTTTTTTTCCCAAAACGTATATTCATTTTTATATTTCATAACTAATATTTCTCTTAACTAAAACCTCAAAAATATCACGGACTATTCCATTTAGTAGTATAAAATACTAATATTATAAATCTATCTATCTATACTATCAATACTATTATATAATAGACGAAACATTAAAAGTTTGGTTGGTCGGTATGGTACGTTGTGATTTTACTTAATTGCCCTTAACTGTATTTCGTGTTTTACTTAATTAACCTACTTATTTATAGAAATATATTATTAAATAATAATATTAAATATTTATAACCAATTACTTTTTTTTCCCTAAAATACATTATTTTTCTAACAAATTCCCCTACTTTTTCAAACATGGCAATTACCTTTTTTAACTAAAACATGTTAGTTTTTCTATTTTTCCTTACTAAAACCCTTCATTTTCCAGAAATATGGACAAACCTTTAGTTATTTATTTTTAAACCTATAATATTATAATTATTTTTTAAAAGTTTACCTATTTTAACATGTCTACTTATTTTTCTTAACAAATGCAATCACTAAGAATATTAAAATATAAATAATCAAATATCTATTTATAACCAATTACTCTAAAATAACATTATAGATTTTTTTTTCTAACAAAGTCCCTTCGTTTCTAAATATATCACGGAAAATTGTCTTTCTCAATTTACTTTTTCTATTTTTCTCACTGAAATTCATTTTTTTTTTCCAAAAATATCATAGGAAACCCTTTACTTATTTATTTTAAAACGAATTTAAATACTTTTAATTATTAAATTTTAAAACCTCATTTTCCAAAAATATCACATGCATTTACTTTTTTAAACTAAATATATGTTACATTTTTTATTTTTTCTTACTAAAACCCCTCATTTTTCAAAAACATAACGGGCAAACCCTTGCTTATTTAGTTTAAAATCTGTTTTAATGTTTTTAATTAATTAAAACTATTTAGCTATTTTAACATGGCTACTTATTCTTTTAACAAATACAATTAAAAAATATTAAAAAGAATAATAATAAAATAACAATTAACAATTCGTGCATGGTTTTAAGCTACTAATATATTATCACACGAACTCTTGAATAGGATGGAGGAAAATACTGATCGAAAAAGAGTGAATATGGAGGATATTTTAGTCTAAACTCAATTAAGAGTGTGCATAAATAATTTTAGAATTCACTATCCATATTAAAAATCAATATATATATATATATATCCATACTAATCAATCAATCTATACTATTATATTAAAGACGAAACATTGAAAATTTTGTAGTCTGGTCATCGAAGTTTTTTGTAATCTGGTCACCAACAGTTCTATTTAATAAAATAAAATAATAAAATTATAATTATTAATGACTAACCGATTAGTTTTTTTTTTCCAAAACGTGTATTCTTTTTTATATTTTCTAACTAATATTTCTCCTAACTAAAAGCTCAAAAATATCACGGGCTATTCCAATTAATAGCATAAAATACTAATATTATAAATCTATCTATCTATACTATATTTTTAAAGACGAAATATTGAAAGTTTTGATACATGTTTTTTGGTATGGTACTTACCTTATTGAATTCTTTATTTAATTATTATAAGCAGTTACCCTTTCAGTTAAAATACATTACCATTTTTTTTAAAACAATCAAGGGCAATTTCCTTTTCAACTAAAACATGTTACTCTTTCTATTTCCCTTACTAAAATCCCTCATTTCCCAAATATATCACGAGCAAACACTTACTTATTTATTTTAAAATCTATTTTAATACTTTTAATTTGCAATTATCTTTCCCCTCTTTTTCTGGAAAATCACGAGCAATTACCTTTTTCAGCTAAAACATGTTATATTTTCTATTTTCCTTAGTAAAATCCCTTCTTTTCCAAATATATCACGGGCAAATCTTTACTTATTTACTTTAAAATTTATTTTAACACTTTTAATTGACAATTGCATTTTTTAACTAAAACATGTCACATTTTCTATTTTTCTTACTAAAACCTCTCCTTTTTTCAAAAATATCATGGGCAAATCGTTACTTTTATATTTTAAAATTCAACGAAAACATGTTACTTTCTATTTTTCTTACTAAAATCCCTCTTTTTCCAAAATATCACGGGTAAACCGTTACTTATTTATTTTAAAATATATTTTAATATTTTTAATTATTTAAAAATGTTTAACACATCTACTTAATTTTTTTAATAAATGCAATTTATAAAATATAAAATATAAATAATAAAATTAACAATTATGAAAAATAATTTGTGCATCGAACGGGTTTTAAGCTATATTATTAAAGACGAAACATTAAAAGTTTGGTAGTTAGACGGACAGTCGATACTTAGTGATTTTACTTAATTACCCTTACTTATTTTTTTTAAAAATTATCACTAAATAATAACATTATTTATAACCAATTATCTTTTCAGCTAAAATACATTACTTTTTTTTAATTTTTTTTTCTAACAAAATCCTCTATATTTCTAAAAAAAAAACACGGGCGATTATCTTTTTTAACAAAAACATGTAATTCTTTCTATTTTCCTTACTAAAACCCATCATTTTCCAAAAATATCACGGGCAAACCTTACTTATTTATTTTAAAATCTATTTTAATACTTTTAATTATGAGCACTTTTTCAGCTGAAACGTGTTATTTTTTCTATTTTTTTTCATTTTCTAAATAAATTATTATTAAATAATAACATTTTTATAACCAACTACCTTTTCAGCTAAAATACATTACATTTTCTATTTTTCCTAACAAAATCCTCTATTTTTCTAGAAATATCATGGATAATTACCTTTTTCAACTAAAACATGTTACTTTTTCTATTTTTCCTTACTAAAACCCCTCATTTTCCAAAAATATTTCGGGCAAATCCTTACTTATTTATTTTGAAACCTATTTAAATACTTTTAATTACGGGCACTTATCTTTTCTGCTAAAATATGTTATTTTTTCTATTTTTCCTTACTAAAACTCTTCTTTTCCAAAAATATCACGGGTAAACAATTATTAATTTATTTTAAAATATATTTTTAATACTTTTAATTATTTAAAAAAAATTAACACGCCTACTTATTTTTTTAACAAATGCAAATTAATAGAATATTAAAACATAAATAATAAAAATAATAATTATTAATAACAATTCGTGCATCGCACGGGTTTTAAGCTATCAATACTATTATATAATAGACGAAACATTAAAAGTTTGGTTGGTCGGTATGGTACGTTGTGATTTTACTTAATTGCCCTTAATTAGTTTTTACTTTTAGTTGGTCGGTATGGTACGTTGTGATTTTACTTAATTGCCCTTAATTAGTTTTTACTTAATTAACCTTACTTATTTATAGAAATATATTATTAAATAATAATATTACCTATTTATAACCAATTACCTTTTTTCACCTAAAATACATTATTTTTTCTATTTTTTCTAACAAATTTCCCTACTTTTTCAAATATATCACGGGCAATTACCTTTTTTTAACTAAAACATGTTAGTTTTTCTATTTTTCCTTACTAAAATCTCTCTTTTTCCAAAAATATCACAGACAAACATTTAGTTATTTATTTTTAAACTTATTTTAATATTATAATTATTTTTTAAAATTTTACCTATTTTAACATATCTACTTATTTTTCTTAACAAATGCAATTACTAAAAATATTAAAATATAAATAATCAAATACCTATTTATAACCAATTACCTTTTCAGCTAAAACACATTATATATTTTTTCGAACAAAGTCCCTCCTTTTCTAAATATATCATGGGAAATTACCTTTTACAATTTACTTTTTCTATTTTTCTCACTAAAATCCATTATTTTTCCAAAAATATCACATGAAACCTTTTACTTATTTATTTTAAAACGTATTTAAATACTTTTAATTATTAAATTTTAAAACCTCATTTTTCAAAAATATCACGGGCATTAACCTTTTTAAACTAAATATATGTTACATTTTTTTTATTTTTTCTTACTAAAACCCCTCATTTCAAAAAATATAACGGGCAAACTCATACTTATTTATTTTAAAATATGTTTTAATGTTTTTAATTAATTAAAAGTGTTTAGCAGTGTTGTAAAAAGCGGGAATCGGAGTTAATCAGTGAAGGCACCGTCCAGGGATTAATCGGATAATCGGGGATTAATCGGAATGATTAATCGGATCATTAATCGGAATGAATTTAATAATATTTTTTTTATACATTTATATTCATATATATAATTGTTTCGTTATTTCAACTAAACATATGTTATTATCATATATTTATGCAAATATGTTAAAAATGTTATATAATTGTAATAAATAAAATTTTGAAGGTTTAACTTTTCAATTAGAGATCAATTTAAGAGGAAAAATTAAGAGAATTTACGATTTAGGCATCTAAAATTATAATTATATTTACAAAAATAATGTTTATCCTATTGTTTAATCAAGTTTCTAAGTTTAAAATTTTTAATTGTAACTATTTTTTAATAATTAGCCCGATTTTTGACCGATTCAGCCAATTTTTGACTGTTTTTCTGAAAAAACGATTAATTGGCCGATTTTCGCTTAATCAGTTCGGTGGCCCGCCGTCTAGCGATTAATCCCGATTAATCGCCGATTTTTAGAACACTGGTGTTTAGCTATTTTAACATGCCTACTTATTTTTTGCACAATTACAATTAATAAAATATTAATAAAATAATAATTCACAATCCGTGCATCGCACGTGTTTTAAGCTAGTATTATATAATAGACGAAACATTAAAAGTTTGGTCGGACGGTATGGTACGTTGTGATTTTACTTACTTGCCCTTTCTTAAATTCGTGTTTTTACTTAATTAACCTTACTTATTTATAGAAATATATTATTAAATAATAATATTACCAATTTATAACCAATTACCTTTTTCACCTAAAATACATTTTTTTTTCTAACAAATTCCCCTACTTTTTCAAATATATCACGGACAATTACCCTTTTTAACTAAAACATATTAGTTTTTCTATTTTTCCTTACTAAAACTCCAGATTTTCCAAAAATATCACGGACAAATCTTTAGTTATTTATTTTTAAACCTAATATTATAATTATTATTTTTAAAAGTTTACCTATTTTAACGTGCCTACTTATTTTTCTTAACAAATGCAATTACTAAAAATATTAAAATATAAATAATCAAATACTTATTTATAACCAATTATCTTTTGAGCTAAAGCACATTATAGATTTTTTTCTAACAAAGTCCCTGATTTTCTAAATATATCACGGGAAATTGCCTTTTTCAATTTATTTTTTCTATTTTTCTCACTAAAATTCATTCTTTTTATAAAAATATCACGGACAAACCTTTTACTTATTTATTTTAAAACGTATTTAAATAATTTAAATAATTAAATTTTAAAACCTCATTTTCCAAAATTATCACGGGCATTTACCTTTTTAAAGTAAATATATGTTACATTTTTTATTTTCCATACTAAAACTCTTCATTTTCCAAAAATATAACGAGCAACCCCTTAAAAGTTTTGGTCGGTCAGTCGGTATTTGGGCCGGCCTATCTATAATTTGGGTCGGGGATATCTATAACCAATTTACTTATAACCAATATCTTTTTTCAACTAAAATACATTACCTATTTTATCTATTTTTCTAACTAAAACAACTCATCTTCTCAAAATAAAATATGCAACATATATATAAAATGGTAATATTATTACATATTTATAACTGATTATCTTTTTCAGCTAAAACACATGTTGTGGATTAAAAACTGAGCTTGCGAATTTAATTGCTAGGATTAATGAGCTTTCGAGCTTTAATGGTTGCACTTGTGTTTCGAGACTAAATCGGTCCTCACAAGATGCCTACGTATCTCAAATCGTTATTGAGAATCAAGCCAAAAACGTAGTTCTGGTTGTAGGATCAGGGACCTTATATAGGCGTCTGGAGCCTAATATTTATGGTATGTTTGGGAGTCTTAGAGAATAAGTCTCCTTTTTGATATTGGATAAACATTGTATTTCTTACCGAATAAGTCTTTTCCTTGTTGATAAAGGCTATGACTCATTAATTGTCTTTAATTGGGATTCTGGATCCTTCTTTGACCAATTTGCCATAATTTGGACTCTTTTCATGAGCTGTATATTTTCCTTATTCATTAATTACGAAATTAATGAATAATTAAGGTGTCGGACCTTAAATATCGGCCTTTCCATTGAATAGTCAATTATATTTCTATAATTACTTTTCTGTCCATATCATTTGCCCCCCAACTTCTAAGATAATCTCTCTTGGATTATCGTAGAAGTTATTTTATTCGGGAGTTACGAAATTTTCTTCCGTATTGTGGCTTGGTTTGACGAACATATAGTTCTAAACCAATTTTGTAATTTCCCAAAACAGGAATTGGGATTTTTTATCAATTCCATAGAAGATAAATCAATTTTTTATTTTTCAGTTCATTTTCGACCAGGATCCTGGTCGAATTCGACCTCACTTTTGGGTCCTAGTCGAATTTTGGCTGGCTTTTTCCTCCTGGTCGAATGGTTTCGACCAGGTTTCTGGTCGAATCTGGGCTCAGTTTTACCCCCTGGTCGAATGGTTTCAACCAGGTTTCTGGTCGAAGTAATACCTTATTTTCCCTCCTGGTCGAATACTTTCGACCAGGATTGTGGTCGAATTTTCATTCCCATTTTGCTTCCTGGTCGAATGATTTCGACCAGGATTGTGGTCGAACATGACTTCCATTTTTCCTCCTGGTCGAGTGATTTCGACCAGGATTGTGGTCGAACATGACTTCCATTTTTCCTCCTGGTCGAATGATTTCGACCAGGATTGTGGTCGAACATGACTTCCATCTTTCCTCCTGGTCGAATGATCTCGACCAGGGTTGTGGTCGAACATGACTTTAGTTTTGGGCCCTGGTCGAATGAGATTCTGGTCGAATACGTGGTTCGTTTAGAATTTTAAGGCTCACATATATTGGGCTCAATTTGGGCCTAAGAACTTTACTGGGCCTTTAGCCTTTTTTGAAATTGGACCTTTTAGCCTTTCGACCAGATTTTCGGTCGAATACAAGAGCCATTTCGGGCTTTATTCGAACCCATTCGATCATAATTTTGATCGAAAATATTGTTTATTTTAGTTATGGGCTTAGTTGGGCCCAAGACTTTCACTGTTCAAGTTTGTTAATTGGGCCTGTAACCTTTTATGGGCTGTACCGGCTAATGCCGGTTGCCTTTCCTTCAACCGGCCCAGTGACCAGCTGTCATCCCTATAAAAGGGGGAATTCTCACTTGTTTCCATTCATTCCTCACATTTTATTTTCTCAAAGATATTCTGCTGAATTTTCTCCAAAGTTTACTCTAAATTGCTCTGCTAGGGTTCCACCACAAGGCGATTCCCGGCGATATTTTCCGTTGAATCTCACCGTTTTCTGGGTTTTTCACTTGAAGATTTGAAGAATTCTTTGAAGATTCTGGGTTTTGCTTTGAAGAATCCTTTGAAGATTCTGGGTTTTGCTTTGAAGATTTTGAAGAATCCTTTGAAGATTCTGGGTTTTACTTTGAAGATTTGAAGAATTTTCTGGGTATTCGTTGAAGATTTGAAGATTTCTGGGTTTAGAAATGGCTGATCGAGCTTCCCAACGTCTTCAACAGATGAATTCTGCATCGAAAAGAGGTACCCACATTCCTATTCGTTAAAAATACATGTCTTTGCATGATATGATTAATGAACGTGGGGATGAATACCCGTCAGTATCTGCTTTAGATTCGTATGATTGTAGTAATAAGTTTCACGAAGTAGATCTGATTAAAGATTATAATAAGATGTATAGGGTAAAGGCCCCTTTAAGACTAGTTCCTGCCGGTGCCGGTGACCGTTCATGTCACTGGAGGCCAAATGCTTTGTGTATTTATAAGGATGCCATAGTTGCCGACCTTAGGTTCCCATTCCATGAGTTCATCCCTAGACTCTTGGCAGATGTCCAAATTAACCCTTGTCAATTACCCCCAAATGCTTGGAGGATAATCCATTGTTTTATGGTTTTATGTCTTCGTAAAAACCTTCCTTTGTCCATTCCTTTGTTTAGGAAGATTTTTCAGTTTAAAAATAGCTCAGCCAACAACTTGGGTTGGGTGTATATAAGCCATAGGGTAGGCTTCCCTTTCATCTTTCACCCCAAGTCAATCCCAGATAATAACCCCAGATGGAAAAATGAGTTCATGTATCTTGTATGGGAAGGAGGGGACTGGGGAACCCTGTTCCGTACATCTTTTGGGAGAGTCTCTGATGGTAGTCCCGGTAACATTGTCTTGAATGAGGAGGAACTTCATGCCTACTCAGAGCTCATTAAGGATAATGGGACTACCGTGGCTTGGGAGTTACTGGATGAGTTTGTCCTCAAGTCCGTTGGTCTCTCCACTGTTCATGATAAGGGTATTTTTGCTTGTCCCTTTTCATTATGTCTATTTTTCTTTCCTTGTGATTTTTTGCTAACCATTTTCTGGCTTTTCTTGTAGCTGCGGCCTTTATCAACAAGACCAATGAGCCCAAGGATGTGGAGACATCCAGGGTGAAAAGGGCTAGGATTGGAGATGATCCAAGAGGGAAGGCTAGTGTTCCCAGCTTCTTGATCCCCTCTGTGGACGAGGCTGACATTCCTGTGTCTGCCAAGTTTTCAGTGTGGCGCCCCAACTGGGGTATTAGGAAGAAGGACACCATTACTGGGGTGTCCAAACATGCTGTGGACTGGTCGTACAATTCTCTTACTCCTTGTGATTACAAGGATTTCGTTGCAGATTCCACCCTTGAGGGGGCTGAGCATCTTGGGGCTCAAGCTATTGCTGCGGTAAATTTCTTTACCTTAGCTATTTCTTTGAAGTTTTTGCTTATATTTTTCCAACTTTAATTCTTTGGCAGACCAATGCCAATTTCCAGGGGGTATTGTTCCAAGCTAAGGCTTGGCGTACTTCTTCCGAGGCCAACCGGGTTAAGTTGGAGAAGTCTGAGGAGGAGGTGAAGTCTCTTAAGGAGACTCTTACTAGGAGGGAGAAGGAGCTTGCTGACGCTCAAGCTAACCTTGTTGAGCTGAGGAAGAGTAAGGATGATTGCATCGATGAGTATCTTGACTCTCAGGAGTACAAGGACTTGATCGAGAAGCATGACGAGATTCTCTTCCCAGTCCAGCATACGTCAGGATGGGAGGATGCTGTTCAGGCTATCTTGGCCAAGCATCCTGGAGTCTTTGATGCTGCTGACTTTCCTGCTCCTCACCCTCCTACTCCCTTGGAGCGTATCTTGGCTGGAGTGGATGACATGGAGGAGGATGATGCCAGGATTTTAGACCCAGGACATTCATCACCCCTTGGTGACACCTCTGCTGATGACCATGATGCTGATGAGCATTCTTCTGGCTCTAGCTCAGGGGAGGAGACAGATGCGGGAGACAAGGATGGTGAAGCGCAGCCGTAGTTTGTAGTTTACTTATGGCCTTTCATGGCTTTGTATTGTTTTTCTATGTATTTCCAGCCTTCGGGCTTAACTTAAACTTTTGTAAGTTTAGTTTTATTTATATTTTGTGGCCATTTCATGGCTTGTATTGTTTTCTTGATTCTTGACTTTGCATGCTTAGTTAACATGTCTATCAGAATGCAATTCACACATAATGAAAACATAAGAATATGGAATTCATAACTTTGAGAATGGGTTCAACCCTTACATAATACTCAAGTTTAAAAACTTGGGTTCGTTTTATCAAACCTTATTTCTAGCAGTGAGTCCACTTAGGAAACACTTTAAACATAATAAACTTTCAAATTGGAGGCATGCCAAGTCCTTGGCGCCTCATGCCCTTCAAGGGCTTCTAGCTTGTACGAGCCTCGACCAAATACGTTCTTGACGCGATATGGTCCTTCCCAATTTGGGGCCAGCTTGCCCTTTTGTCCAACTCCGGATGCCTCAATCTTTCAAAGAACCAAGTCTCCTTGTCGAAAGAACCTTTCTTTAACCCTTAGGTTGTAATAGAAAGATGCTCGTTTCTGATGCTGAAGTATCTTGGCATTTGCCTCATCTCTAACTTCATCAATCAAATCTAAGGCCAGCCTCAAGCCTTCCTCATTTGTTTCTGGCTCATAAGCCTCAACTCTTGGAGATGTGTGAGTAATCTCCACTGGAACCACTGCCTCTGCCCCATATGCCAACATGAAGGGGGTAGCTCCAGTGGTGACTTTACAAGTAGTACGATATGCCCATAGTATGGGGAGCAATTCGTCTACCCAAGTGTTTCTGGAGCGTTCAACTCTTTTCTTTAGTCCATCTAGGATAATTCGATTTGCAACCTCAGCTTGCCCATTTGCTTGAGGATGGGCAACAGAAGTGAAGCGCAACTTGATATCGTTCTCATCACAATATTTCTTGAACTCATCATTGTTAAACTGAGTTCCATTGTCCGTAACCAGGACTTGTGGAATTCCATACCTGCATATCACATTTTCCCAGAAGAAATGCATCACTTGCTTGGTGGTTATCTTGGCTAATGGTTTAGCCTCAATCCACTTGGTGAAGTAGTCGATTGCTACTATCAAGAACTTTCTTTGAGCACTTGCCATTGGAAATGGCCCAAGTATATCCATTCCCCACATGGCAGAGGGGATTGGTGAGTTTATGGATGTCAACATCTCTGGTGGTTGCCTAACCACTGGTGCATGTTTCTGGCACCGTTCACATTTCTTCACATAGCTTTTAGCATCAACAAGTATGCTTGGCCAATAGAAACCTAGACGGGTGACTTTATGAGCAAGGGCTCTGCCCCCCAAGTGATGCCCACAAATTCCTTCATGTACTTCCTTCAGGGCCAATTCTTCCTCTTGAGGTCTTAAACATTTCAGATATGGAATGATGAAAGACTTCTTGTATAGGATTCCCTCAATCAGGGTATACCTTAGTGCTCTGAAGTATAGCTTTCGTGCTTCTGAAGTGTCGTTAGGTAACCACCCAGTTTCCAGATGAGATTTGATGGGATCCATCCAACAACTGCCAACATCAATGGGTGCTACCAACTTTCCGTTGATGCTTGGGGTCCTTAGGACTTGGAAGTAGACACTCTCTGCATAGTTTTCAATTTCGGAAGAAGCAAATTTAGACAAGGCATCAGCCTTCACGTTTTCTTCCCTTGGAATGTGCTCTACATAGCATTCGTCGAATTGAGTCATGATGGCCTTGACAAGTTTCAAGTACTTGGCCATGACTTCATATCTGGCCTCAAATTCCCCATTTACTTGGGAAACCACTAGCCTCGAATCTCCACATACTTTCAGAGTTTTGACCCTCAAGGCTCTAGCCAGCCCTAAACCAGCTATCAGAGCTTCATACTCAGCCTCATTGTTTGTCGTTGGGAAGTCAAGTTTTAGTGCATACTCTATGAGAAATCCATCAGGACTTTGTAGCACTAAACCGGCTACACTTGATTTTGTTTTTGATGCTCCATCAAAATAGAGCACCCAACATTCTTTGGAGATTATGTCTTCAGCTTCCTTGTCTTCCATTATTGCTTCCTGCCCCCCGACTTCTTGATTGTCAATGGTACACTCAACCATGAAGTCAGCAAGTGCTTGAGCTTTTATGGCCGTTCGAGGTTTATACTTGATGTCGAATTCGCCCAATTCAATGGCCCATTTGATCAATCTTCCACTAACTTGAGGGCTATGCAAGATGTTTCTTAGAGGTTGATCAGTCAAGACCTCTATCTTGTGAGTCTGGAAGTATGGGCGTAGCTTTCTTGAGGCCATTTTCAAGGCTAAGGCAAACTTCTCTATGGTAGAGTAGTTTATTTGTGCCCCGTGTAGGATCTTGCTTACGTAGTAGATTGGTTTCTGAACCTTTAACTCTTCTCTTACCAAAACAGCTCCCAGGGCAGTGTTGGATACTGCCAAGTATAGATAAAGAACCTCTCCTGGTTTTGGTTTGGCCAATAGTGGTGGCTCAGCCATGTATTTCTTCAGGGCCTCAAAGGCCTCTTGGCTTTCAGTTGTCCATTCAAAAAATTTCACTTTCTTGAGTGCTTTAAAGAAGGGTAAACACTTCTCTCCTGACTTGGAGATGAATCTTCCCAATGCTGCCACTCTTCCCGTTAATTTCTGGACATCTTTGACAGTCCGTGGGGGCTCCATGTCTAGAATTGCTTTGATTTTGTCGGGATTGGCCTTGATTCCTCTCTTGGAAACCATCAGGCCTAAAAACTTTCCCGAGCCTACACCAAAGGCACACTTAGCTGGATTCAACATCATCTTGTGGTGCCTTAGCACTTCAAATGCCTCTCGGAGGTGCTTAATGTGATCGGCCTTATCGAGGCTCTTGACTAACATGTCATCTACGTAGACCTCCATGGTTTTCCCAATTAGGTGTCCAAAAATTTTGTTCACCAATCTTTGGTATGTTGCCCCTGCATTCTTAAGTCCAAATGCCAGGACTAAGAAGCAGAAAACACCAAAGTCAGTGATGAATGATACTTTGGCGATGTCATCCTCATGCATCTTGATTTGATTGTATCCACTGAAGCCATCCATGAAGCTAAGCATCTCGTGTCCAGCTGTAGCATCTATTAGTGCATCAATCCTTGGTAAGGGAAAACAATCCTTAGGACATGCATCATTCAAGTTAGTGAAGTCGACGCACATCCTCCATTTTCTGTTAGCCTTTTTGACCATCACGGGGTTAGCCAACCACTCTGGGAATTGGATTTCCTCAATGAACCCAGCTTCCAAAAGTTTATTAACTTCCTGTTTAATGGATTCAAGCCTCTCTGGAGCAAAATTCCTCTTTTTCTGTTTCACCGTCTTCCTTTCAGGATCCACATTCAGTTTGTGAGTTATCAATTGGGGATCAATCCCTAGCATGTCGGCCGCTGTCCAAGCAAAAACGTCATTGTTTTCTTGAAGAAAAGACGTGAGTTTGCTCTTCAATGGTTCGGGCAGTAGTGCCCCAATATAATTCACCTTCTCTGGTTCTCCTGGGACTAGGGGAATTGGGACCAAGTCCTCAGCTGGTTTCCCCCTTCTGTCCTCGTTGTCGCTGATATTCATGTCTTCAATTGGGAGAACTTTCCCCCGGTTCCATCAGGTCTTAACGCGGCTACATAACAACTTCTAGCCATCTTTTGGTCTCCTCGTTCTTCACCAATCCCATTCCTCGTTGGGAACTTGATTTTTAGATGATAAGATGAGGCAACAGCCTTGAACGCATGAAGACCAGTCCTTCCCAGGATTGCATTGTACGTTGAAGTCGCTTTTATAACTATGAAGTTCAACATCTGAGTAGACGTATTCATCCCTTGCCCCATGGTCATTGGGAGTTGGATAGTGCCTTCCACTTTTGATTCCACCCCGTTGAATCCATATATAGGCATATTTGAGGGTGTTAGCTGAGAATCAGTGTAACCCATTTTGATAAAAGCATCGTGGAACAAGATATCCACTGAAACTCCATTGTCAACCAGGACTCTCTTTGTTTCGGAGTTGCCTATCACAGGTACTATGAAAAGAGGATCATCATGGGGGAATTTCACCCCTTCCAAGTCTGAATTGTCAAAACCTATTGACACTTCTGTTCTGGCACGCTTCGGTGTTTCTCCAACCACAGTCATTACCTCTCGGGCATAAGCCTTTCTTGAGTTTCGGGAGGACCCAGCAGCAGTTGGTCCTCCGAATATCATGTTGATAACTGGCCCTCGGGGCTTAGGGTTACGATCTTGGTTGTTGTCCCTTCTGTCGTAATCCTTCCTTTCATAGTTTCCTCTTTGACTCCCTCGATTTCCATCCTTGGTGAATTTGCTAAGTTTTCATCTTCGTATCAGAAACTCAATCTCATCTTTCAATTGCCTACAATCGTCGGTGTCATGACCGACTTCTTTGTGGAACCGACAAAACTGATTTTGGTTCCGTTTGGACAAATCAGCCCTCATTGGCTTTGGCCACTTGAGATCTTCTTCCTTGGCTATCTCCATCAGAATTTGACTCCTGGGAGTATTCAATCTTGCATACTCTGTGAATTTTGGCCCAAAATTGTTTCTCTTGGGAGGAGAATCAGAGTTCTTTGATGTTCTGGGGAACTTTTCCTTGACGTCGTACTTCTGAGTTTCTTTTCTTTTCTTTGAGTTTCCACTACCGCCAGCAGTGGGTTCATACTTTCTCATGCTTTCTTCAGCCTTGATATACTTTCCGGCTCTATCTTGGAGCTTCAGCATGCTCTCGGGTGGATGTTTAGCCAACGACCTTTTGAAGTGGTCATCAGTAGTTCCTTGTTGCAGGGCTATCATAGCCACCCTGTCCTCTAAGTCCGGGACTTTCAAAGCCTCCCGAGTGAATCGATTGATGTAGTTCCTTAGGGCTTCATTCTTTCCTTGCTGGATTGCCATGAGTGATGCAGAGCTTTTCTCATGCACTCTTCCACTAATGAACTGATTGATAAAAGCTTTACTTAGTTCTTTGAAAGACCCAATTGAGTTGGGAGGAAGACGGCTATACCAGCGTTGGGCCATGCCTGCCAAGGTTTGCGGAAACGCCCTACACTTGACCGCATCGTTGATTGGCTGCAACAGCAGTGCATTGGAGAAGGTTTCTTACATGATTTGCGGGATCTCCCGTTCCATCATAGGCTTTGATCGAAGGCATCTTAAATTTTCTGGATATTGCCGTTTTCATGATGTCTTGAGTAAACGGTGGTGTAGGATCATCAGGATCTCCTAGGGGCAACAGAATACTAGGATCACCTCTTGGGGATTCGGCCCTCTTGGTTCTCCTTGCCGGCGGATCCAAGTTGATTATAGGGATCCCTTCAGTCGTTCGGCCCCGAGATTGAGCGGCCTCTTCCTCAGCAAGGAGTTTTTTGAGCCTTGCAGCCTCTGCCTCATGGGCTGCAAGTTTCTCCCTAGTAGTTTGGGGTTGTTCTCGATTGGTCTGGGAAGAACGTCTCCTTCTTGGGGCGACATCCTCCCCAGTTGTATAACCCTCATCCTCGGTGTATGGGCCAGAGTAATCTTGAACGAAAGGGGTCTGGCGAGTTTGGGGTCCCAGACCTTGAATATAAGGGGGTACATATGCCTCATGGTAGATTGGATTAGTTCCACTACCGCCCGCCATGGGTCGAGGGGGCACGCCATAGCTTGGAATCCCCAAAGTCTGATTTGCGTATTGAGGGAGATCAGTAGTATGGAGCAGAAGGCTCCTTGGTGCACTCATGAGCAGCGGGGAGGTCGTGATCGGTTGCTGGTGAACGGTCTCTTGTGGATTAGATCCATGAATGACCATCTGTAGGGGATTCGTCCCTTCAACCGGAATCGGGATTTTCGGTCCTTGAGTGTTGGTGGGGATATTCGCCCCTTGTGTGCCAGTAGTCGGCGGTGGCTGATCAGCCTCAGAGGTGATAGGGCGATGCTCAAGAGTTTGATTATCCCGAGCTGTTCTTCGTGTGTTTGCCATGGTTGATGTTGTCTTCCCACAGACGACGCCAAATGTTGTGGATTAAAAACTGAGCTTGCGAATTTAATTGCTAGGATTAATGAGCTTTCGAGCTTTAATGGCTGCACTTGTGTTTCAAGACTAAATCGATCCTCACAAGATGCCTACGTATCTCAAATCGTTATTGAGAATCAAGCCAAAAACGTAGTTCTGATTGTAGGATCAGGGACCTTATATAGGCGTCTGGAGCCTAATATTTATGGTATTTTTGGGAGTCTTAGCGAATAAGTCTCCTTTTTGATATTGGATAAACATTGTATTTCTTGCTGAATAAGTCTTTTCCTTGTTGATAAAGGCTATGACTCATTAATTGCCTTTAATTGGGATTCTGGATCCTTCTTTGACCAATTTGCCATAATTTGGACTCTTTTCATGAGCTGTATATTTTCCCTATTCATTAATTACGAAATTAATGAATAATTAAGGTGTCGGGCCTTAAATATCGGCATTTCCATTGAATAGTCAATTATATTTCTATAATTACTTTTCTGTCCATATCAACACATTATATGTTTTACATTTTCTAACTAAAACAACTCATTTTCTAAACATAACACATGCAAAATAAATATGTAATGGAAATATTGTTATATATAATTATTAATAAATAACCGCTTACCTCTTTCAGCTAAATACATAACTTTTTTTATTTTTTCTAACTTAAATAACTACTTTTTCGAAAAGTAACACAGACAACATATATATAGAAAGGTAATATAATTTTCTATTTTCTAATTTAAACAACTAATTTTCTAAAAGTAACACGGGCAACATATATATATATATATATATATATATATATATATATATATATATATATATAAATGTTATAATTTTATATAATTATGAATAAGTAACTAACAGTCTCTTTAAGAACATTGTCAGATTATATCTTTTAATTGAAACAACTCATATTCGAATTAAAAATAACACGGGTAAAATATAAAAATAATGACAATATTATTATATTAAACTTATAAAATCCACGTTTAATATAATTTTTTACAATATTCAATTTAAATAAGATAATTAATGAAAAAAATAAAAGTAATATCATATGTTAAAAGAAACTCGGCACATTACAGTGCACATATTTTGTTATTTGCACTTTAGTCACTCTTAGATTTTTTAAGAGCATATAAATACGAACTGTTAGATCTACTATTTAAAAATATTTTTCTATTTTAATATCTAAAATACTACTAAAGATTACGTCAACAATTTATTAAATTATAATATTTATATTGTTAGATATATACATCCAATTTATTATCACTTAGAAACTAGACAGAGGGGGGGGGGGGTGAATGGATAATTTTAATATTTTTCGATTCTTGAAAACTAAATAAGCTGTGTATGATTATGCTAAGTAATATGCAGAAAATAAACAACACACACAAGCACTTTAATCTACTTTGTATTAAGCAAATTAAATACTACAGCTTTCCAGAATTTCACAACTGAATTTCTGGCTTCTAAACAAGAACAGTTTGTATCTTGTTTCTCTTACAGAGAAAAGAGTGCTTAAGATAAAACAATGTGTATCACTCTTACAGCTAACAATAGGGTGTGCATGATATATATAAGTCCTATACAAACTAGTACACACACCTATTTACACTGTTACCCTCACTGTTCGTCCAACTTGTTCTGCCATAAGAGGTTAACTGTGTCCGGAAGGACCACCTGCTTTTCGGAGTCTTTCCTGTTTCTGTAGCTGCTTGTCTCTTATCTTTCTCTCCAAGTTTAGCTGTAGATTTGCCATCTGTTCTTTGGACCACCTTGCCAGAACAAATGCTTCAGTATTTGTCTCCATTGACTTTTGATCTTGTACCTTCATTTGTCTTGTTGTAAACGGCTAATTGTTGATATCGTGAACTCCACTTCATTCCTGACTTCGCGATGTCCCTTGTGAAGACTACGCGACATGACCTTTGAGGACTTTGCGACATAAGCCATTTGAGGACTTTGCGATCTAGCCTTTTTTAGGACTATGCGACATAGGTCATTTGAGGACTTTGCGACATAAGCCATTTGAGGACTTTGCGATCTAGCCTTTTTGAGGACTATGTGACATAGGCTATTTGAGGACTTCACGACATAGGCTGTTTGAGGACTTCACGATCTAGACATTTTGACTTTGCTGAATTCAACACTTCACGACATGAGTCTTGAGGACTTCACTACATCGTACAAATTGGACTATGCGATGTAGCACTTCACGACATGGATATTGGTGACTTCATGACATAGCTTTATTCTGACTTTGCTATATAATGCCTTAGAAAAATTTCTGCAACTTATTACTTCAGGGCCTTATTCATCTCCATCCTGCTGCATGAACAAAACTGAACTTCTACCAGGACAATTATTCAATGGCCTATTTACATTCTAGATGCATGAAACTTACTAAGCTCATTATAACTCTGAGCATACATGATTAAGCTAATATTCATGAGAACAAGACAAGTACAGAGAGACCTATACTATATCCCAGTGATAGAAATCACTAGGTCATGTAGAGTGACATGGTCACAATGATTAGGCTTGTTAATAGTGGTAATCAGACATGCCTTGAGCCTAACAGTTTGTCCATGATATTTTGGAAAAGGAGGAGTTTTAGTAAGAAAAAAATAGAAAAAGTAATATGTTTTAGTTAAAAAAGATAATTGCCCGTAATTAAAAGTATTAAAATAGGTTTTAAAATAAATTAGTAAGGATTTGCCCGTGATATTTTTGGAAAATGAGGGATTTTAGTAAGGAAAAATAGAAAAAGTAACATGTTTTAGTCAAAAAAGGTAATTGTCTGTTATTTTTTTAGAAAAAGAAGGGATTTTGTTAGAAAAATAGAAAAAGTAATGTATTATAGCTGAAAAGCTAATTGGTTATAAATTATATTATTATTTAATAATATATTATTTAAAATAAGTAGGGGTAATTAAGTAAAATCACAAAGTATCGACCGACTGAACTTTTAATATTTGGTCTATTATAAGATACTGGCTTAAAACCCGTGCGATGCACGGATTTTTAATTGTTATATTATTATTATTTATTTAATTGTATTTGTTAAAAAAATAAGTCAGCATGTTAAAATAGCTAAACACTTTTAATTAATTAAAACATTAAAATAGATTTTAAAATAAATAAGTAAGAGTTTGCTCGTTATATTTTTGGAAAATGGGGGGTTTTAGTATGAAAAAATAAAAAATGTAACATATATTTAGTTTAAAAAGGTAAATGCCCGTGATATTTTTGTAAAATGAGGTTTTAAAATTTAATAATTTAAATTATTTAAATACGTTTTAAAATAAATAAGTAAAGGGTTTGTCCATGATATTTTTACAAAAAGAATGGATTTTAGTGAGAAAAATAGAAAAAGTAAATTGAAAAAGACAATTTCCCGTGATATATTTAGAAAATGAGGGACTTTGTTAGAAAAAATCTACAATGTGTTTTAGCTGAAAAGGTAATTAGTTATAAATAGATATTTGATTATTTATATTTTAATATTTTCAGTAATTGCATTTGTTAAGAAAAATAAGTAGTCATGTTAAAATAGGTAAACTTTTAAAAAAATAATTATAATATTAGGTTTAAAAATAGATAACTAAAGGTTTGTCCGTGATATTTTTGGAAAATGAGGAGTTTTAGTAAGGAAAAATAGAAAAACTAACATGTTTTAGTTAAAAATGTAATTGTCCGTGATATATTTGAAAAAATAGGGGAATTTGTTAGAAAAAATAAAAAAAATAATGTATTTTAGGTGAAAAAGGTAATTGATTATAAATACGTAATATTATTATTTAATAATATATTTCTATAAATAAGTAAGGTTAATTAAGTAAAAACACGAATTTAAAAAAGGGTAATTAAGTAAAATCATAACGTAGCATACCGACCGACTAAACTTTTAATGTTTCGTCTATTATATAATAGTATTGATTATAGATTTGCATCAAATATATAGTGGTTCAGATTTTATATAAATTACAAATTAGATCATCTACTGTACTAATTTGTACGTAACTTAATATAATTAGCAATATTTATGTAACTTTTTTTTTCATTTATATGATTGCATCTACAATTTTAAAAAGCATAATGTGAACATAAGGGCGTTTGCGTCAAAAAAATATATAATCAAACTAATAGAGATGAGATTTGAATTTTGGGGTCGATATCCGTTATCGTTTGAATAATTACATATAAAAAAACTATTTAAAAAAACATATAAAAAATAAGTAGGTGCACAAAATGTTATAAAATTGACATGAAAATAATAGGATTACATTAATATTGTAAATTTGTATTATTAGATATAGTATTTTGAATAAAAATAATTATATGAATTTAAAGGTGTTTGGGTCGCCAAAATATATAATCAAATTAATCGATATGAGATTTGAATTTTGGACTTGATATCAGTTGCTGCTTAAATAAATTAAAATACATTATTATAAGTAAACGTTGATCATATATAAAAAAAATTGGTTTAAAATTTTTAACTGAAAAACGATTTTACAAATATAAAAACAACAACCACTTTCTAAGATACCTGAAAGGCATATGTTTAAGCCTATTTGTTTACATCAAGGAATTAACTCAACATTAAACAAGTCTGTAATAAGTAAGTAATAATTCAAAATTGTCACAGGAATCTCAGAAGATTATATCTGTCAAAGAATGAAGATTAAAGTCATCTACAGACTTGAAGTGATTCTACATTGAAAGAAGCTCAATTTATTGATCAAGCCTCAATGAAGTATTTAAGCTCAGTGGATTTATTAAAGTGAAGGAGATTTCAAGTGGTGACAGAAAAAGATACTGATTACGGAGTTCTTGAATGAGAAGGAAGTGAATCACTGCTTAAAGTCAAATAGATAAAGAACAAACATTGTCGTTAGTCACTCATGAACCAGACAGTGCATCGAGTGTCAACGTACTATTGTGTTTGTTATTTATCTAAGTTTTAAGTGATTCTGGAATTGTTTTAGAAGTCAACTAATTATATTTATTCTCTTATAAATAATTAATATTATTAAGTATATTATTTATTAATTTAATTCTGTAAAGAATTAATTTAATACATAATTTATTTAGTTAATTATTTAAATTAGAATATATTTGAACTAGGAAGACTTAGGATTGAACTAGGAAGACTTAGTTCTTTGAACTAGGAAGACTACCAAGGCTGTCTTCCCGATTGTCTTCCTAAGTCAAATCCTAGTCTTCCCGGTTGTATTCTTAGTTCAATGGCTGTCTTCCCGAGAGTCTTCCAAGAACAAAATGTTTGTTTTCCTCTAAGTCTTCCCAAGGCAAATTGCATTCTGTTGAAGTGACTTGCACGCAGGGTTTACCAAAAAGAAAAGCAATGTTATATATACACGGATCAGAAGACTTGGACTATCATTACAACAAAAAAGAGAGAAAAAGAAAGACAGAGCATTCATCATTAAAAACCTTCAACTGCCTTCTTCATTTCTTCAACTGTAAAAGCACTCAAGATCATAAGTGATTTAATTCTTGACAAGTTCTTATCATTAAATTCATAAGGATCATTTCACTTGTACTGCTTTAGCTTTCTAGCGGATCATAATCCCTAGATTTTATATCGAACTACTTTTTAGTATTCGATCCCTTTATTACAAAAATAGATAAATTCATGTCGAATTTATTCTAGATTTGTTTTATCAAGTTCTTTGTAATCAGTGATCAAAATTGTAACACCCCTCAAGTTTAATAGAGTTTCTATTTAACTTGAATATTGTTTCAGTTTTTATTCCGCATTAATTTGTTCTAATTGGTTTAATCTTAAACGAACAAATTTCGATAAAACGGTATAGTTTGTATTCAACCCCCTTCTACAAACTTATCAGGACCTAACAATACCTACTACAAATTGTATTTTCTCCAACATACAAAACTCTGGTAAATCTGTTTATAATCGCAATGAGAACAGTAGTTCACTCGTGTTCAAATTCTACACTGTTTCAATATGTTTTGAAAATCAATAATAATTATTATGAACAAGACTCTTCATAGACTCAGAGCCTTGACACAATTATGTTCGTGATTCAAAGTAGTTACACTATTCATTAACAAAATTTCTTACTTACACTAGTTTATTTTATACCATAAATTCAAGGGTTAATTACTCCTTAACTATCTAATTTTGGCCAAAATACACCGTGACCGTAAACTTTCAATATTAAACGGTTCAATATTAAAAGTTTATGGCTGTTATGTATTTTGATCAAAACTTAAATGGTTAAGAAATAATTAACCCCAAATTCTAAAAGAACCAAGTTTTTTTTTTTTAGAAAAGTTAAAATGATTAAAATTACTACATTTTCAGGCCCAAACCTGCCCCATTTGTTGAATCTGACAGAATAACAGAAGCAACAAACTAGATACACTGTACCTGTTTTTTCCCCCCTTTACACTTTTACTTTTACCAGATTCCCATCACAGCCAAATACATCTCACTAATCAAATCAAATACCAAACTTTACACACACACACACACAAGAAAGCCCAGAAAAAACCCATCTGAAATCAATAAAAATGGTGAACACAGATGTGTTTTCAAAGCTACCTGATGATGTTGTTCTCAAAATCATCTTCAATCTTGATGATGATCCAAAAGACTGGGCTAAACTTGCTTGTGTTTCCACAAAGTTTTCTTCTTTATTAAACACATTTTGTTGGAAAATTAAGTGTACCCAAACAATCCCTACCCTTGTTTCTGATCTTCTCTCTGGTGAAATTAACAATTCTCCATCAGGTGGTTGGGCTGCCCTTTTCAAGCTTTGCTTTTGTTGTCCAGGTCTTGCTCAGGCTGGTGTTATTGTTGAAAATCTTGATGTGGGTCCCAGCAATTTGTCTCATTTAGGTACTTTTGATAACCCTGTTTCTGTTTTTGAATCTGTTAAGGCTTTAAATGATGTTTCGATTAAAAAATGGGTGGAAGATGAATGTAGTGATGATGTTACGAAAAGGGTTGTTGATGATGATGGTGTTGGTGGTAATGTGTGTAAGAGGAGGAAGGTTTGTAGGTCAGTGGGATCACATTTGGCTTGTGGGGCTCGAGAATTGAGTCGGGAGCAAGGGAATAAGTTGTTGGCTAGTCGGTTTAGAGGGGATTGTTTGTATATTTGTGGTTGGCCTGGTTGTGTGCATAATGATGGTAAGCGTAATTATATGCTGTTTAGAGGGATTTTCAAGAATTTTAGAGAGTCGAGGGTTTGGAGGACGCTTAGTGATGGTGATAGGAATAAGGTTAATTTGAATTGTGCTTATTGTTCTTGCAAGCACACTTGGAATTTGCATTCTGCTTTTTGTTTAAGACGGGCCTTTGGGTTTCATGAGGATGGGGAGCCGGTTGTTCGAGCTTATGTTTGTGAGAATGGGCATGTTTCTGGAGCCTGGACTGATTGGCCTCTGTACACCTGACTTCTTATTTGCTGCTTTTGGGTATTACTTTGTTTTTTGCTCACCCAAGTAGATTTGCGTTTGAGAGTAATTAGTTATATTACATTCTGCATATCATATTTTAGTTTATTTTATAACTGTTGTAAGATTGTCATGTGCTTTATTGATTATATGATGCTATTATTTTACACTCTGAAGTTTTGCAGCTTGTTTGATGAATAAATTAATTTTTTTTTACTATATTGTGTTTTTATTTATTCATCTGCTACTCAATTATATGTTTATGTTGATTCAGGTGGTAGGACCACTTACTGATTTAACCATGTTCATGATGTATTAAAATTTCTGTGTTCATGCCTTCATGGTTTTAAGAATGAGGGTCCTTGCGTCCTAATGTAGCTCTTTTGTGTCCCTGTAGCAGCTTGATTGAGATGATAAATATGATATATGATGTAAGTTTATGTTGTAAAAACTTTGCTATTTTTATGCATCATTTGCAGTACCCTTTTTGCTAGGGGTTGTTTTAGCTGCATTTTTTGCCAAGCAAAAGAAAGTCATTTCGTTTTGTCCGTATAAGTTTGTCTAATATATATAAAAGTAAATTTAATTTATTGTAGTAGGACTAAATATTGCAGGATATGTACTTTGTTTTTACTAAATACTTGATACTGCAGTTTTAGTACATATGGATTATAAGTTATATGAATCATCATTCAAATGGCATCTTTACTAGTACTATCTTTGTTTGTCATTATCTAGCCTTGATAATATTGTTTTCCCTTTGTCCCAACCATTTCTTGACAAGTTGGTCTATCTCAATTCTTTACATTTCTAAATGGCAAAATTTTATTTGTTAAATATTGAGGGAGACTCACCAACTTGTCCCTTTTCTTCCCTTGTCTTCCGTGCCCAACCCATATGTAAAGAAATGGGTGGGACGGACTACAATTGGAGTACATATTAGCATAAAAGAGTTATCGGGTCTGAAGTCTAAGTCATTATATGTTCCGATTCAAAGCTAGCTCAGATTTTAAAATTACTAGTGGTAATCATTGGCATCAAGTAGTTATCGACTTGTGTGATGCATGATCATACAATACGAAGCTGTTAATCCACTGAAAACTGGATGAAATGCAGGGGTTTAGTGAAAATGAAAATAGTGGGAGTGACAACGCTATCCATTTCATTATGCTTGTTTCTTTAACCTCTTTTTTCTTATTGGACACTTCATGATATGAATTATTCATATAAAAATAATGACGGTGTTTGTAATCTCCTTGCAAGATAAAAGGCAAGCAG
This sequence comes from Heracleum sosnowskyi, assembly GCA_030848705.1. Classification (NCBI taxonomy): domain Eukaryota; kingdom Viridiplantae; phylum Streptophyta; class Magnoliopsida; order Apiales; family Apiaceae; genus Heracleum; species Heracleum sosnowskyi. The sequence goes on along the minus strand of CM061236.1, from coordinate 120,126,756 downwards.
TTATCTGGGTTCTAGGATATTTTCTTGAGTATAATGCACTTTGTCTCCCCCAGTTTATTGCCATTTAGACTTCGGTCCACTGATTTTGGGAGAAGTCACTTGTGCAACCCCAACTTCAGTAAAATTCGGGTAAATTTGCATTTCTTGTTTTCCGTTCAACTGCCAGTAATAGTGTCGGAGGTTATGGGCATTTCTACTCTAGCCATGTTCTATTAATTAAAAAAAGAAACAACTTGATTATTAGTAGTATTTCCTGTGCTCATGCCTACAATGTTTTGTGTCACTGTAGCAGCTCGACTGAGATGATTAAATATGATATGTAAAGTATGTTTCAGGTTTTACAACTTTTGCCATCTTAATGTTATTGTCATAAATTACACAAATCATTTGCAGTTCCTTTTTGGTACAGTGTTGCTTTAGCTATGTGTTTTGCTAAAGAAAGTTGCTCCGTTTGTCCAATACATAGCAAGTAGATCAATTATACTTGGACTGAAAAATTCAGAATTCTATACTATTCTCTTGTTGGATTCATGTTAGTTGTTTATTTAGCCCGACAATACTTACACTTGCAATGTAAATGTTTTTTTTCTGCTCTGAATTCTCAGGCACAATAATCCTACTCAAAGTCAGCTCATTGATCTGAATATTACAGTAGTAGATATTATCGGCATAAAGTAGGGTTGCTTGATCTTGTGTAATGTTTGATGATATAACATAAAGCTCTGAATTCACTATAAACAGGGTGTTGACTGAATACGCAACTTGGTGACTATGGGGTAATAGCGAAAAGAACTGCCTGATGCTGGGCAGTTGTATCCTGGTGGTGCTTCTCGTACATGGCAGTTCAGTATATCTCTGCCCAATTGACATGATCAAGTTGTGTTTGGGCGGTCAAGTTGTGCACCAAGTTGCATTACTGAAGACTAACCATTATTTGTGTTGCAATATAAATGTTTTGAGATGCTAGGAAGATATTGATATTTTTAAAACTAGCACCAAGTTGATAAACCAAGGAAGCAAAAGCGAGTACCTTTTTTTAATTAATACTTTTGCAGTATTTTATAACATTTGGACCGGAATGAAATGAAATGTTGGAATTAGCCCCCATATTGTTGAGTAATTTTGATCCGTATTTTGAGTATGTGTTTGTTGCATGCGAGTAACAAGTATGCTCGGGTTATTTTGATTCGTAACAAGTATGGTCTTAAACAACCTACCTCTGGTTTATGCCAACAACATTTCAACACCCCCTACTTGAGGTGGAATACTCTATTTCACACAAGGCAGCATAAGCTCTATACACTATATCCATTAAACACAACTGCATATCTTCTATGATATACCACTGCTGTGCTATTAAATTGATTTTGGGGACTGCATATCCTCAATAAAAACATATACTATATGTATAAGAGTTGACAAGGTGAAATGTATGTGCTGGGATAGACTGTAAACCCATTATATGCCTTTCCATTTTTACATGGCTTGTGAAATTAAATAGCAATGGAATACCACCACTCTCTAGACAAGTTAGTATGTCCCAAGCCTTTGTAGAGCACACATTTTCAAACTCCCTCGTTATGTACCAAGGTTAATCTTCATCCCGGCTCAATAGAGGCTCATTTGCCACATTTCTTAGCATGCCTGGTCCAAATACAAGGTCCTCCTACCATATTCTTCTGTGCCACTGCCACCAAAATCTGTCTAACATTAGCTTCTTGCAACTTAAAAAAAGACCTAGTGATCCCACAAGATCCTGTCTCTAATAGTAATGATAAAGGCTTCTGTGCTCTTTATGGATATCTATAATGCTCCTAGACATATGTGCCACGGCCTAGATATGAAGGCATTTCAACCCACATTACGTGACATATGCCTTTTGCAATCCTATGTAAATTTAGTAATATACAACAACACTATCAATATAGGCGTTAAGACAAACCAACCTTCTAGAAACACTTGTTAGTGAGCTACTTAACGACAGTAAACATGTCAATAAAAACAGAAATCTGTGGTTTCTTCCTCATGAACATGAAGCATAAACTAACAAAGATTGCAGTAACTCCGTCCATAGTCACACTTTACTTGGCATGACGATGATCAACATATGCTATCCTGCAAAAGGTTAGATAGACATCAGGTAAAAGATAAGCTAGACTTGTGTGACTACAATGCTAACTTGAGCCTATTGGCTACATAATTAATCTACGGTAACACAAGTACTGAATTCTATAAAGTGCCTACAATTATGTGAATGAGTAAGCAATTGAAAAGAAGAAAATTTATTAGTAAATTCATCATCCACATCCACGGGTCACAAATTAGGTGTCAAAACATGTACTTCGGAATGCATAATCAAATGTAAGGTATACAATTTAGGCCGAAGAATGGGAAGATGTAGAAAGGATAGTATCCTCTGTAATCACGTTCTATTCCTCAAGGATCAAAATTATTGATGATAATTGTATGACCAACGAAGGTATCAATAGAGAATAATGGAACATGTATGAGAAAATCTTGGAACTATCGAAAAACTAACCTACCTCTGAATTGTTTCTTGAGTGGGACTTATTTAGTTAATCAGTTTCCATTTTACTCCACTTGCAAAATGCATAACGTTAGCCGACACTAAATGTATGAACGACGTAGGCATGAATAAGGAATAGTGGAACATGTACAACAAAAGCATAGAACTGCCGGAAAGCTGAGTTACCTCTAGATTATTTTTTGAGTGAAAGTGATTCAGTTGCCATTTACTCCACTCTTTTAAATCCGTTGAGTGTAACAAGTGTCTCTGTGTAGTTGAATGTTGAGAAATTTAGATCTTCTCCAAGTCGATAATATTTGGTCACTCTGTTCTCATAGTCATAAAAGAAGTTAAACAATAACATTCTATTGATCCACTTGCAACCATAAAAATGGCCTGCACCCAAAAAACAACGTAAATACATAACTAACTTCAAATCTGCCTCAATACCGAACCTTTTGGTCCAAGACACTTTGTCAGAAATATCATCCAACGTCCACAGATCAACCTGTGAACCAGATTCAAAGACCAGAGCAACAGAACCTTTGAAATCCAAAATATTTGATATCCTTCTTTGAACAGAGCTAGGGAAGGGAACAAGTACTATAACCTGTTTGCGCAAATCAAATGAAACTAACTTATTCACACAAGCACAATACAGTATCCCGTTTATAACAACAGTAGTTCCTAAGCAATATATCTCGTCTTCCATAGTAAAAGGGTGAAATTGAGTCTCAGTCCAAGAATCAGAATTTGAGGAATACAGCTGAAGCGTTGGTGCACTAACATCAAGTATCGAATCACGCACAATCCTAATAACCATGTAGTCATCGGAGATAGAATCATAACCAAATCCCGACTCAACCACATAAACGCTATCTGTGCAGCGTTTGGGAGGAGGAAGTTTCTTGCATTGCCTGATGGATGGATTCCAGAGATAAATATCATTCAAAGACCTATTAGATACACATAGAATGCCATGATAACTACTACCAATAACATGATGTTTATCGGAGAAAACACGGGGCTTAGTAATACGATGAAAGCGTAAGGGAGAAGTTGACATCGAGAAGCGCCTCGAAAAGATGTTGATGTCGTACTTGCTCTCTTTGGAGAAGAACGTCTTCGTCAGGCTCCTCTTCTTCTTCTTCTTCTTCTTCTTCCTCTACTTGGGGCACTTGAATTTCGAGTAATGTGGGGTTGTTCCCTGAAGCAACGATGGCTTGGTGGAGTTGAGATTTTACGAAATGAGGGTTTGAAATAGTGGATAGCCATGGCTTGCACACGGACTTGCAACGGAGCAATGATTTCACAGGAAGTCGTATAAGTACTTCTCTCATCATTTCTTCAGGTAAATAACCACCAGATTTCGACATTTGAGCTTCAGCAAGGGTAGATTCGATCTGTGTATTTTTCTAGGGTAAAGCTCAGTTGGTAAAGTGCTTTTTTATTTTCAGGCTGTCGTTTTCTTTAACTTATCCATTTTAATGGAGTATATAAAGTAAAGCATAGAAATCCTCAAAATTTTTACATTTTCTTAATGTACTATAATTGGAGTGCAATTCACAGCAGTTTGAGATTTATCCCGAAAGCAAAGCGAGTTTACTCTTTCATGATTAATGTCACTCATTTGATTTTTACATTGCCTAAAAAAATGTATAATAGTTTTACAATAAAGAATCAGTTAGATATTTTAAAAGTATAATTTAGTTAAATTAATTTTTTTAATAAAAATTTGGTTTAAAAAATGTCAAAAATATATAAAATAGTCATTTTTGTACAAAAAAATAATAGTTGAGCCATCATAATGCAATAATAAAAAATTAAAAAGTGAAGTCATTGACGTCAGTTAAAATTTTTTGACAGAATGCAATCAGGTGTTTAAAAAATAATAGTTTAGTTCATAAAACGACAAGAATTATAAAAGAGTTAATTTTGTACAAAAAAATAAAAATTAAGGCCATCAAACTACAATTAAATCTAAAAATAATTAAATTTTAATTTATGGACGCATATGCACGATGAGTCCATCATTTTCTTAAAATTATTTGAAATTAAATTTTACCATACATCATTTGAAAAGAATTTTGACAAAAATGTTAGTATCTCGTTCATTTCTAGTTCATGGTCTTTACTACTCCAGCAGTATTGGCACACCTCTTTACAGGCGGCGGTTGATGGTCTCTAAATAAATGATTAACATAATTATGCTAGTTTTGGCTGATCAAACCGAAGCAGTGAAAATTACAGATGACTAAAATCCAGATAAAGAAACATGCTGTATTAGAATCCCACATTTCAGTGAATAAGGACATTTTTTATCTTAAGGAATTCTATTAGCAGTATTTAATATGCAGTAAAAATGGAAAGAAAAGACATTTACATACACTTGCTATTGTTCGGCTGGTTCAACTTACTCTACCGAATAAACTAACTTCCCCAGGTATCTCTGTCTCTGTCATAGGATTCTCGCTCTTCTGCTGCTCCTCTAGATTGATTTTGCCATGGCATCAAGACATGATTGTGAATAGCTAAAACATCAGGGGTGGAGAGACAAAACAATAGAAATGACCATATCAGGATGATTTTGTCAGAAGTTTTTTTTTTTTTTTTTTGTTCAACAGGAACTTCTAAGCAGAAAACGTTAGAAAAACCAAGAACCAATATCTCTATAAGCAAACAAGCAACAACCAGATGAAAAAGTGCATTCACAGCATCTATTGATACATTTAAGAATCGCAGTATAGAACGGCTTAAACTGAAAAAGCCAAAGGCACATTCTTCATCTACATCACATGCAAATAAAAAGACACATTATCACTAAACTACTAAAGTGATGAGTTCTCTTCATTTTGTTCGCCCAAAGAAAGTGACACCTTGGAACTTTGTTTTGGCTTCAGGTGTGATGGAGCATGCAACAAACCTAATTGGTGTAGATAACAAGATAATTCAGAGAGTGAAGATGTATATATACTTTCGTACACTAGAACTAGAACACTATTGCCAGTGTCAATTTTTAGTCCTATGGTCGAGAAGATGACACAGAAGCTAAGATATCTTCCTCTTTCGCTCCCTTTGATATTTTTTCTTGTGTTGATAATCAATACAGGGGAGTTGAGGGTTTGCACCCTTGATCAAAAGTTTAGTAGAGATGATTTTCCGAATGACTTTGTTTTTGGTTCCGGGACTTCTGCTTATCAGGTTATTTCAGTTTCTTTAAATTCTCTAAATTATTCTTATTCCCCATGTTTTGATCGTTTCGAAGCTTATTAACTATATATCTGTAAAAGGTTGAAGGAGCAGCATTTGAAGATGGAAAAAAGCCTAGCATCTGGGATAACTTTTCTCATTCTGGTTAGGACTTGGGCATCAATCTTTTAAGTTATCAGATTTTATATTGTTTGTTTCAAGTCTTTAACCTTTAACATCTTAGATGATTACAGTGACCTCCTACATTAGTTTTTCCGGGGCTTTTCCTTTCTTTTGCCGTTTCTAAGTATTACTTTTGAGGAAGAGGCCTGATTAGTGATTGGTTTGTACCTCTAGTTAAGATGCGTATATTTTTTGACCGGGATTACACAGTTCAGATTTCGTTAATTACGGAATTTCGCTTACATAATCTGTTTCTAGAATAGTAGTTTCAGAATTCTTTGATTTCATAATGTGTTTTTTTGCTGATTTTACTCATCAATAGCAAGAAATTTTTGGTGATTCCTATTTGTAACTGGTTTCTGAAAGGCTGATTATTTTGTTCTGCTGAACACTGAATAACTCAGGTCAGGACCATGGAGCCAATGGAGACATAGCATGTGATGGATATCACAAGTACAAGGTCTAAATCAGCCACTTTTTGTTTTCCGAAATTTTCATCTTCTTCTTCTTCACTGTTCAATCTCTCATTGGTTTTTTTCGTCTGATTTAAGTATCTAGTCGAGAGATTTGGAAATGGTTTCAAATGGATGATCACTAAGCTTTATAAATATCTATATTACTGATTTCTCATAAACAGAATTTACGTGGCAGGAAGATGTTCAACTCATGATAGACACTGGACTGGAGGCCTACAGGTTTTCTGTCTCATGGTCAAGACTTATCCCTAGTATGTTCTTCCTATTTTATTATGTTACTTGGCCTACTTTTTTTATATCTATTTTGTAGTGTAATTCATTGACGGTCCTGTATTTCAACTTTTTGTTAGATGGAAGAGGACCTATCAACCCAAAGGGCTTACAGTATTACAACAATGTGATCGATGAACTTACTGTCCATGGTTAACATCTGCACTTTACTCATTTGTTTGAAATATAACTACTGTTTGATTGTTATAAGGTCACCAACCTACCAATTACTACTTCAGTTTATTGATGAATATCTCTTACTGCTATTCATGCAGGAATACAACCCCATGTTACTTTATCCCATTTTGATCTACCACAAGTCCTCGAGGATGAATACGAGGGATGGCTTAGCAGAAATGCAGTGTATGGTTGTGAAATCTTTACACATGCAAATGTGCACACAAAGAGACACGAATATCTTATGGAATAGTTAAGAGACAAATATAAAAAAATTAATGATTCTACATATGCAGGAGAGACTTCACTGCATATGCTGATGTGTGCTTCAGAGAATTTGGTGACAGAGTTTCTCACTGGACTACTTTTAACGAGGCCAATATGGTTGCACTGGCTGGTTACGATATGGGAATGATGCCACCAGGCCGCTGCTCTACTTCATTATTAGGAATAAAATGCGACAAAGGTAACTCGTCGTATGAGCCCTATGTAGCTGCCCATAATATGTTGCTTGCACATGCATCAGCTGCAAGGCTATACAAGAAAAAATACAAGGTACTGCATGCTGTTTTTTGTAAGTAAAAACTTGGTTGATGAGTGCATTGATCTTTTATACAGGGTAGGATGAATTCAAATCAGGGCCAATTAGACTGCTTGCTAGATATCACATTCCTTTTTGTATGTTAAACCTTTTAAATAGATTGGCTTGTGAATAATGAACTTATACTTTTGAAACAATTATACTCGTGAAAAGTGTAACTTCTAGATGGTCTGATCATGCAGGCTGCACAGCAAGGTTCCATTGGAATAAATGTTTTCGCCTACTGGTTTGTTCCTTACTCAAATTCACTGAAAGACGTGATTGCAACTCAGAGAGCCAATGAGTTTTATGTTGGTTGGTTAGTCAGAAACTCTTATTAAACAAGTTCCTTATTGACCTAAAGAAAATGCTATTGTAATGCATCTTGGAAAATAATTAGCAAAAAATGATCTCAGTTTTTGTTTTCATATATTTTAGGCTTGTAAATCCTTTGGTCTTTGGCGACTATCCCGGCATAGTTAAGAAGAATGCAGGAACAAGAATTCCTGCCTTCACGGAAGCTGAATCCAAATATCTCAAGGGTTCAATTGACTTTCTTGGAGTAAACCATTACGCGACTACCTACATCAAGGACAGATCCAGCTCCCTTAATATGGATAACAGGGACGTAATGGCAGATATGGCAGTAGAAATCTCATGTATGCTATATAAATTATTTGAAAATATAAAAAATATGCTAGTTTAAAGTTTGTTTGGTGGAAAGTTATAGTTAATTATACTGATAGAACTTCCTCGATCCCCTCAGATGGAGGTAATCAAGATGGGAGGTCTCCGTATGAGGTCAGAGCTAAAACTCGAAAATCATATTGTTAGTTAATCATTGTTATTTTCACTTGACATTGCCTAAACGAAAAGGTTTGACTGACTACCTCTAAAATGCTAGGGTCTTGGAGAACTTCTGGAATACTTGAAGCACGTATACAACGATCCTCCGATATACATTCATGAAAACGGTCTCTTATTTTTTTTACAAGTAGCTATCTATATTAAAAATTTTGAGTAGTAGAAATGGCTTGTGAATAAAACCAGGCCATTGTTGCAGGTAAGGCAACACCAAGTACAGGCTCGTTGAATGATACGTCAAGGGTGGAAGTTATGCAAGGCTTCATTGGTAGCATGCTAGATGCATTAAGGTATGGAAACATAATAATTGCCCCATAAAGTACTCTACTGATCAGTACTGATCTTGGGTGGTGATTATTCTTTCTTGTCTTAAAACTGGTAAAGGAATGGAGCAAATGTAAAAGGGTATTTCAGCTGGTCATTCCTAGATGTTTTCGAGATAATGAGGGGGTCAAAATTTGGCATGTATTATGTGGATTTCGATGATAAGGACCTGAGAAGAGACCCTAAGCTCTCTGCATACTGGTATTCAAGTTTCTTGAAGGGAAGAAACATGAACAAATACAATGTGGTTGAAGTTCAAGATATACATCTGACTCCCAACAATCTTACATCAGGCTACATTGGACCAAGGATTATATGAACATAGACACATGAAGGTTGGCAACTACAGATAGAACGGTTGTTTAAAGGATCAGGGGACAGCCCAGGCCCAGCAGGATATGTGTGACAATCGAAGAATTGCAACTTATCTCAACTGTGCATCCAGTCATGGGTTAGCTTTTTCAAAATGGGAAAATGGATTTTTTTGGTAATAAAAGGTTTTCTCAATAAGTGTCAATTAATCTTGCTGTTAATACAAGAAACAAAAAAAGATGAGATTATCTTACTAGGTACCATTACCATAACTAAAATTACATGTCATATTAAAATTTCTAATTTTTTTAACATGTATTCAACGTATCACCATATCCACTTTTTTTTAACAAAATTCAGGTTTTGTTGCGACATTATATTTTCCCGAATTTCCTAGATATAAAATACAATATTTTATATATTTGATGCAAGTTCATAAAAAAATGTTAATATTTTAATGATGAATTGTAGTTTTATTTTAATTTACCCAAACAAAATTATCACTTTTCTTTTATTTTATCCAAACGAAAATGAACACAAAACTATAAAAATAAACCTACGTAATTTTACCAAAATATGGCGTGTGAATATTTCCAAACTAGTCATTATTTTCGTAGACGCTAGGGATCCACCGAAAGATACACACCACTCACTTCACCTCATTTGCTTAAATTATTTTTCCGCTTTTATTAGGTGTCATTTCGTTCGTTAAGTGGTAAGAGGTTGTAATCACAAATCGGGTTAATGTGGTATGTGGTTGAGGTATCATTTCTGATATCATGTGTTTGATTCAGTGCTGTAATGAATATATTTTATTTATGGTATTTTTAATTGACTAATTTAATTAATTTAAATATTAATTTAATTATATTTTTAAATATGTTTTAAAGTTATTGATTTATTTTTGTATTAAAATTTACATTTAACTGTTTAAAAAGATGTAAAAATAATAGAAAGAGCATGATACCCCTACCTCTCCCTCATACCCACCCTAGGGTATCAAAAATCAATATCTTGGGGATTTGAGGAATAAGTTTTAAAAAAAAAAATTCATAATCAAACACCAAATTGGAATGAACGAAACTCATACATGATACTTGAAAAACTCGAACCAAACGACCCCTCAGTGATTTGTACCATTTTGTACCATCCAGGTGGGGCTCCTGTAATATCGGAGGTCCTAAATGGATTAATTTTTTTTTTTCAAAAATAAAAAATGAAATTAACTTTATATGATTTTTTTCAGTATTTCTTGTATCATTGCTTGATTATGATGCTCATTTTTAGGAAAATTATATCTCTAATTATTCTATTTCCTATGTACATATATATTTTTTGCTTTCTTGTGAAAAAGAAACGTGTCCTTAAAAACCTTGATTTTTTGGATACCTCTATCTAGTACTGCAAACGAACCGAACTGATCGTCAGACTCGACTCGTTTAACTCGATATGAAAACGAGCTTGAGTTCGAACGAAAAAGTATATTCGATATTATCGAGTAGATTTGAATTTTTTGAGTGTTCGACTCGAATTCGAATCGAGATGGACTCGTACTCGACTCGATAAGCTATATACATAAAAAATATTATTTTATTTACATAAATAATATATTATAATACACGAATAAAATAATATGTAGGTCATAAATCAATTACTAATCGTATAAACTCTCATCATTCATAAAATTAAACATGAATATGCATTAGATAGCAAAAAAACAAGCTTAAAGTGAAAAATAAAATAAAATTTTATTGACAAACTCGAACTCGACTCGGTTCAGCTCGAGTTCGATTTTACTCGAAATGTTAGTGAACAACTTAAACTTGACTCGTTTGTTAACGAATTCGAGTTCGAACAACAAAAAATGATCGAAAAGGAAATAAAATTTGGCTTGACTCGTTAAAAAAAATTCCAAGATATTTCTTAAAGAGAGCCAAAGAGATACTAGACCTAGAGAGAGTGAAGTGAAGGAGATACTTCCTCCGTCCCTAATTAGTTGTGTTGTTTTGACTTTTAGCGGTTAAATTGACCAATTTTTAACTAACATTTACGTGTTCTCAAAATATAAATTATAAAATCTAAAAAATATACATTAAAGTAGATTAAATGTACTTTCCAATGATATAACTTTTGTTATACTTTTTATTCATATTATATACGTAATATTTGATCAAATTTTGGTCAATTTAATCATTCAAAAGTCAAATGTGACAACCGAGGGAGTACTAAGCAAGCGATCATGAGCATGAGAACGAATTATTGTACGCAACACAAATTTTAGGCCCACTATTAAATTTTGGTTTTTGTAATTCTGACATTTTGGTGATTCTCTGCTGAATGACTCTATGATTATATCTGGGCTCCATTTGATATATCATGGTTTATTGATTTTTAGCCCTACAAGTAATTTAACTTAAGATGCCTATATAATTGGACAAAATGGTTGAGGCCATTAATGAAAGGGAAGGAAACTGAAAATTAATAAAAAAGGACATCACTTGAATGTCTACACATGAATACATTTTTATGAATGTCAATTGTTCTGTTATATACACAAACTAAGAGATAGCAGGCAAGAGGAAGACTGGATAATAATGATAACAGGGATTAGCATGGTAATAATATTTATGTTAATGACAGTAATGGTGGAGATGAGGATTCATAAAGTTGAAGGTATTAAAAGTTTCAGCAGACTTGATTTCCCCCTTCCTCCTCACTTTGTTTTTGGTTCCAGCACTTCATCTTACCAGGTAGGTATTACATCTAATATTGATCTTAATCAATGTAATATTGATCTGTATGCATGCGTGTGTTGTCGATATTTAGGCACATGCTAATATGCAGATGAGACAGAGATATTAGTTATTTGTTTTCGGATGTTTTCGTCAGTTGAACGGTTAGTCCTGATCTCACATGATCACAGATTCACCATGAAATATTGTTTTTTGTTTTAACGTGCAAGGTGGAGGGTGCAGCATTTGAAGATGGAAGAACGCCTAGCATTTGGGACACCCATGCTCATTCTGGTTACTATATTCTCCGTTCCTTCTTTATTTATCTGTCCTGCTTTTTAATTACTACCCTTGATATTTGAAGCAAGAACCTTTCTATTGATTAGTTTTTGCTCAGTAACGTTATATGTTTGAAGTGTTAATGGCAGCAGATGGTCTCAATGAATTGTTTGTGCATTAAAAAAAACAATGAAGCTTAGTGCCTCGTAAATTTTGAACTTAAAACGTTCAGAATGTCTGGATTATGATCATAATTTTGTGTTATAGACTTATAGCTCATGTTTAATCCGCCTCATTAGGTTACCAGTTTATAATTTCTTTAATTGCAAATAAAGGTCTTGAGGTTCGGTTCATACTTTCAGGATACACAAATGGAGCTAATGGAGATATTGGATGTGATGGGTATCACAAATACAAGGTCTGTACAATTATCCAAAGAATGTCTTTGTCTTTGTTTTCCTGCTATTTTTATCTCCCTATTGGGGTTATGCTTGGAGCTCAGCAAATTAAGTTTCCTATCCAATTACCTCAAAGCTGTGATCTCAGTAGAATGAAATACCTCTGGACCATTTCAGAATACGTTAGTGACTACTTCTAGTAAGATGATTAGCATCTTTTCTTTTGTGTACTTGTATAAGGGCGGGCAGTTATACACTTATACTGCACGAAAAACTAATTCCTAAGCTCAGGCAAAGCATAGAAACAGTATTGCTGCAGAATTATCGCTTACCAGAGCAAATTATGCATATATATATGTACCCGATTCTTTAGAAAATTTTCTCCTCTTTTTAGAGTCAACATCTTGTGGCAGGAAGATGTCCATCTAATGGCGGAGACTGGATTAGAGGCATATAGGTTCTCCATTTCATGGTCAAGACTTATTCCAAGTATGCACACCTGGCTTTCACAGTAATTACTTAATGCTGGTATCAATTGTTTTCTCAGGCATGACAGCCATTTTCTTTTCAGATGGAACTGGAGCTGTCAATCCCAAAGGACTACAGTTTTACAACAACCTCATTAATGAACTAATTAACCATGGTACAGCCTAATTTCCAATTTAAAATATTTATATTAATTAAATGTATGTGTTTTTATTTCCTTCTGCGGGGCAAAATGGTGAATCGGAAGGAGGACTTGATAAATAATTTCCATTCCCCCCTTCAACCCGATTCTGTTGATTCTAATATATACAGACTGCTCACACAGGCATGGAACCACATGTTACATTATTTCATTACGACACACCACAAATACTTGAAGATGAGTATGAAGGATGGCTTAGTAAGAAAGCAGTGTAAAGACTTTTAAACTCTTGCTATAGTCATGTTTGCATAATTGCATCTTTCCTATGTGCACATATACTCGTACATAGCGCAGAGAATGAAATGCATGAAAAATTGGTCTTCATGTGAATGCAGGACAGCTTTTGTTGCTTATGCTGATGTTTGCTTCAGAGAATTTGGGGACAGAGTGCTGCACTGGACTACCTTCAATGAACCCAATGTTTTTGCCCATTACGGTTATGATTTTGGAATATTACAGCCTAACCGATGTTCTTCTCCCTTTGGAACAAATTGTACTAAAGGGAACTCGTCAACTGAGCCATACATCGTTGCTCATAACATCATACTGGCACATGCAGCCACTGCAAGATTGTACTCAGAGAAATACAAGGTACCATATCACTTCATTGATATGTTACTTTATAATGAATCCCGTTTGTAAACATAGTACACTTACATCTAGAGAGTAGGCATGTATTTTTTTTGTTATTCTGTATTTGATGAAACCTTCTTTGGGATCTAAGCAACCAATTACCAGTATTGCAACCGCAGCAGCATGCTTCAGTTATTAATTTAATACTAGGAGAACATGTGATGCAGGCTGTGCAACATGGCTTCATAGGACTAGATTTGTATGCGTACTGGTATGTTCCTTACACCAATTCAGTGGAAGATGTTATAGCAACCCAAAGGGCTAATGACTTTTTTATTGGCTGGTTAGTAACAAATCCCATCTAATTTTGTAAACACCTTGCATTATTGCATTACATATTTTTTCCAATATTCCATATGTTGAGTAATATTTGTGAGAAGCAAAGATAGGTTTCTGTTTTATGTCTAATCTCAATTTCAGGTTTCTAAATCCCTTGGTTTATGGTGATTATCCTGATATAATGAAGAAGAATGCTGGAACAAGAATTCCAACCTTTACGAAATTAGAGTCTAGACTAGTGAAGGGTTCATTTGACTTCCTAGGGGTGAACCATTATAGCACAATACAGGTCGAGGACATGTCCATCAGCCTTCAAATGGATGTCAAGGACTTCACAGCAGATATGGCAGTAAATTTGACATGTATGTGAATAAGTAATAAGAAAAACGCTGATGTTTACAGAGTCAGACCTTGCAATCAGATACTTTGTGCTGACAAACTTGCTGAATTTGTATTGCAGTAAATGACAGTAATGTTCCACAAGGTCAGGTAAGGGGTGAATTAGCTTCTTCAAGACTACCTTTTCATTGATTATTTTTTATGTTGTCACTGCCAATGTTTAATTGTTTATTCAACACAGTTGCCTTTAAACCCAACAGGTCTAAGAGAACTTTTGGAGTATCTCAAGAACTATGGGAACCCTCCTATCTACATCTATGAAAATGGTATGTGCATAGAACTAGAGCTATGAGATAATTCACTCTGTGATAAAACTGCCTGTGCAAAATATAGAACATATCCATAAAACATTTACATGCTTCTTGCTTATGTAGGTCAAAGTACAATCCGCAATGGAACACTACACGATATACCAAGGGTACAATACATTCAAAGTTACATTGGCAGTTTACTAGATGCGATACGGTATGCCTACTCAGAAAACCAAGTTAGTGTGTTTATACAAGCCAAATGATTCTTATTTCATGTCTTATATGCTTTAGAGGATGAATATCCCTCATCTCGTAACTTTGTGCTTACTAATGATGTCTTCTTTATCTTATAATGTCTGGTGATGTTCTTGTCTTCTCTCTGTGTGCTCTTATATTGATGTTGAATGGCTGAAGGAATGGGTCAAATACAAGAGGGTATTTCATATGGTCCTTCTTAGATGTGTTGGAGTTACTCGATGGCTATGAATCAGGCTATGGCTTGTACTATGTGGATTTAGATGACAAAAACCTGAAAAGGTATCCAAAGCTATCTGCAAAATGGTACTCCGATTTTTTAAAAGGAAGCAGCACAAGTCCAGATCAGGTAACTGAAATTTCCGCAAATATTTCCAACTTAATAATAACATGACTATATGAGATTGGTTCAAGTCATACATATTGGTTATGTAAATTGCAAAAAAACATCATGTCTAATTTTTCAATATATGTTAACCAACTGCGTAAAACATTCACCAATCTTCTGTCTAGACCATAAAATTATTGACACTATCAATTAATACCAGATTACAAAAACTCAATTTGACTTGAATCACAGAATTAATAATCAGTTTGCATTCACATGTTCCTTCTCTATGTAAACTACTATCATTCTTGTAGGAGATATAAAAAGAAAACCAAACAGAAGATGATGATAGCACGATGACAGTGGCGGAACCAGAA
Organism: Heracleum sosnowskyi; assembly: GCA_030848705.1. Classification (NCBI taxonomy): domain Eukaryota; kingdom Viridiplantae; phylum Streptophyta; class Magnoliopsida; order Apiales; family Apiaceae; genus Heracleum; species Heracleum sosnowskyi. The sequence continues at coordinate 120,111,235 of CM061236.1, read as the reverse complement.
ATTGCAGAGAGGGGAGCGTGGTGTACAATAATAAAATTCTTACAATTATGAGAACTGCTTGACTGCATATTTAATGCAGAAATCCTTGTGCTGATCGGCTTAAACTGTACAAAATCCCCAGTTAGAATACACAAATAAAGGTCATCCTATGGGTATTTCATACGAAATCTTTGTGGTTAATATCGTTTTTGTTGGTTTTCGATAATCTGAATCGCCTTTCATCAGGGCAGCTCAAATATTAGCCTGTAAATGATACACTTGTAAGCAACCAAAATTCACAGGAGTCCACCCTTTCAACAGAGTTAAAACATCACCTAATATTTGATCATCAGTCATAAATTTGACAGATTAGAAAACATTTACATATTCCTGCTGCATGTGTCATTAAAACATCAATAACAACATTACTATGGGTGGCCCAAACTGAAATACCATTCATTTAGAGGGTGTGTTTAAGCCCACAACAACCTTAAATGAATGTTGTTGGATCTAAATGAAATTGAACATAATTTAGGTGAAGCAAGAAAGGTTCTGGTGGAGATACACCTATGTAAGCACAACCTGATTACCTGCTAGTAAACAAATTTAACAATTTTGTGTACTAGTATGTTTGAAAGACGGGTTAAGTAAATTTGTTACTTTTAGTAAACAAATTTAACAACCTTAAATGAATGGTATTTCAGTTTGGGCCACCCATAGTAATTTGGGATACCAAGTTTCATCGTTTATTTGTCAAAAGAAAAAAAAAAGAGAGAAGAGGGACACCATTACCATCAACTATTTGTTCCAAAAAATATTTTTTTGAAAGAAATGTTTTTCTCTCTATTTTTTTCTTATTTAATCTTTTTTCGTACAAAATTAACAAAAATATCCAACCGAGTATCTCAAAAGTTAAAATGATTACTCTTATTAATTTCAATCAAGAAAGTGGTAATTTTTTCTTTTCAGATGATAATGCCCCATACGCAATTACGCATAGTCACATACCAAAAAAATCCATACAAGATGGTGGAGACCACACACAAAAACGAATAAAAGAAGACAAAGGAAAGATGTAACTCAAAGGAGTATGTATTTTATCTTGTGGTTCATACAAGTTTAATGGATGCTAAAGCACATGGATAAACTGCATTCAAATACACACACACATACACAGAGATGAATGAAAATGGGTAGTAGAGTAATACTAATAATTATGTTAATGACAGTAATGCTGGAGGTGCAGTTTGCTGTAGCAAACGGAGTCAGCAGACTCGATTTTCCCCTTCCTCCCCGCTTCATTTTTGGTGCTGGCACTTCAGCTTACCAGGTATTACCATTATTATGCATCCCCATCTTTTATAATCCTCCGTGTTGAATAAAGAACAAGATCCGGATAAGTCAGCTTTCCTAACACCTTGATATTTTAGAAAAACGGGTACTTAACATAGTATCAGAGTCCATTTATGAATCTTATATTATATTTTAATACTACTATCCAATATATGTGTGTTCCCTTTGTGAGTTTGTGTATATTTATTATTTCCCATTGCTAATTTCAACTTGTCAGAAGTCATAACACATGAGCTTAGTCACCTAACTAGCCCATGATCACACAGCAAGCTACATGGTATATGTTTGTATTAAGTGACTCACTTTACCAAAATTACCAAAGTGACTTGAAGTTATATGTTCTTAATTTTTTTTTCTTTTAGTTATTATCGATATCTTGAATGTGATCATTAGTACACAGAGACCATTTTTATTGTCATGTAATTGTAGTCATTCCTAATCCTAAGCATACCGAGCTTAACTTGATTCAATATGAATAAGTTCGAACAATAAGTGAAAACTCGATTCGGTTAGTTTACCATCCAAAGTTAATGTCATTATCCTATGCAACTTAACATGCAAGGTGGAGGGTGCAGCACTTGAAGATGGAAGGACGCCTAGCATTTGGGACACATATGCTCATTCTGGTGACAGTTTTTCTGTTACTTATTTACTTATCCTTTCTTTTAGAATCTAGCAAGTATATATATGTTTTATTTACTGTGTTGAATGTTGTTATGTGACAAATGTACAATGTATTTTCCGTTAATGACTCCTGCATTACAGATAATACATTTATGAATTAGTGTGTTGGACATCATCATAGGTACATGGTTTGGTTAGGACTTCTAAACATTAAGTTTTTACTATTATCAGTAATCTAATTCAGATTTAAACCTTTTTGTTTTTAATGTTTACACTCTTCTCACTTGAAACCTAATTTTTTTTTAATTGAAAACTGGATCACTAGGGAGCCAACTTGTATCTAAATTTGATTTTAGGATAACATTATGGGCATTGGAGTTCAGAGTGAAGACCTCTGTTCTACCATTTTGGTTACCAACTATTCTAGTTAGTAGGGTGGACTTAGATCACATAATTTACTTAACAAGTTTAACGTTTTAACTGTCAAACCTGTATTATATTATCACAATTAATTGTCTGTGCTTTAGCAAAGAGGTATATTATTTCCCACAAATGGTCTTGAACTTAGAAGGCTGAATTTGTTGGAATCATGATCCTAAGTTAATGATAAAGAACATTTGATATAACAAGTCCATGTTTTTTCTTCAACCACATATCTCATTTTAAATCACCCTCTTCAGATCATATTACTGTAATTTCCTTTATTCACAATAAATGGTCTGAGGCTTAGTTACTACTTCCATCAACAGGATACACAAATGGAGCTAATGGAGATGTTGCATGTGATGGGTATCACAAATACAAGGTCTGTATAATCATCCAAAGGAAGATTGGAGCTTTGCTAAATAAATTTCCTTTTATGTAATTTTTTCTGTGATAAGTTACATATGTTTTGTGAGCATAAGGGAGGGGGAGTGGAGAACTGAACTCATGACCTTGGTCATTGGATAGGGGTGGCTTACTAGGTTAACCCTTAATCTCAATGCAGGCTATGCAGGGATCTCACTAGAATGACATACCTCCATATGTTATACTAAAGTACCCTTTTTTTTTGTCAGATTTATAATAAACTATCTTAGTCACTAATTCTAGGAAGATACTTGATCTGTTGATCATCTTTTCTTTAACGCCTACATTCTGCAACATGAAAGATTAAATGCTAAATTCATATCTTGATGGTGATAAGGTTTCTGATATTACAGACATTGTATAAGATGCACTTTGGCTGCACATTATCAATTGTTTAAAGAAGTAAAGCTTTATACATCTGTTTCGCCAAAATAGAAGATGCATATATATCCTGATAGGCTGATACTTTAGAGTATGTTCCCTTCTGAGTCAATATTTTGTGGCGCAGGAAGATGTCCATCTGATGGCGGAGACTGGCCTAGAGGCATATAGATTCTCTATTTCATGGTCAAGACTTATTCCGAGTATGCACACCTTTCACTATAATAACTTAATTTTGTTATGTTCATTATTGTTTTCTTATGCATGATGACCATTTCTTTTCAGATGGAACTGTATCTGTCAATGCGAAAGGACTACAGTATTACAACAACCTCATTAATGAACTTATTGACCATGGTACAGCTCAAATGTTCTCACCGAAAAATATGCAGTAAATGTCTGTCTTTCTTTTTTTGTAACGGAAAGGGTTGTGAATTAGAAAGACACTCTGAATATGATTTCCATCCCCCTCCCTTTAATCCAATTTTGTAAACTCTAATATACAGACTGCTCACACAGGAATAGAACCACATGTTACATTATTTCATTACGATACACCACAAATACTAGAAGACGAGTATGGAGGATGGCTTAGTAAAAAAGCAGTGTAAAGACTTCTTGCTATTGTCATGCTTGAATGACTACATATTTCCTATGGTGCATGCATTTTTGCATATAACACATGAAATGAATGAGAATATTGTCATTTTTGCAAATGCAGAAAAGATTTTGTTGCTTATGCCGATGTTTGCTTTAGAGAATTTGGTGATAGGGTGCTGCATTGGACCACCTTCAACGAGCCCAATGTTTTTGTCTTGTGTGGTTATGATTCAGGAATGTTACCACCTAATCGCTGTTCTTCTCCTTTTGGAATAAACTGTACCAGAGGAAACTCATCAACTGAGCCATATACCGCAGCTCATAATATTTTAATGGCCCATGCATCTACTGCAAAATTGTACTTGAAAAAATACAAGGTACCACGACACACTTCAATATATGTTACAGTATAGAGAAGCTCCTTAATAAATAATGCTAAAATAATTATATCTAGATAGTATGCATGTGATTTCTTGTTGTGATTTGTATTTGATGAACTAGCTACTAGCCTACTAGTATCGCAATCGCAGTATCCTTCAAGCATTAATCTAGTCATACGAGACATATAATGTAGGCTGCACAACATGGTGAGATTGGAATAAATATATTCTCATACTGGTACATACCTTACACAAATGCAATGGAAGATGTTATTGCAACTCAAAGGGCAAACGACTTTTTCATAGGGTGGTTAGTCACAAATCCTTTTCACTCATGTAAATACCTTGCATTATTGTGATGTTGAGGATTTTATGAAAGTAGCAGAGTTAAGTTTTTTTTTTCTAATGCCAAATCCCAATTTTAGGTTTCTAAATCCCTTGGTTTATGGTGATTATCCTGAAATAATGAAGAAGAACGCAGGGACAAGAATTCCATCATTCACCAAATTGGAGTCCAGACAGGTGAAGGGTTCATTTGACTTCATAGGATTGAACCATTATTCCACAGCACAGGTCAAGGACATGTCCATCAGCCTTCAAATGGATGAGAGGGACCTGGTAGCTGATATGGCAGTTATGATTAAGTGTATGTAAACTATACAGGAAAAAAAGGATAGCTGCTCAGTTAAATTATGAATAGCAGTTTGTAATGTTCACATGATCAATCGTTATATTGAATATCTCTTTTTTAAGGGCTATCAATGCCATTGTACTTGGTTAAGTGAATCAGATTCTTGATACTGATAAATTTTCTGTATTTCTGTGCAGTAAATCAAAGTAATGTTCCACCAGGTCAGGTAAGGGGTGAAATTAGCTTATTACATTACATGTTTTTTTTTCTTCATATTGTCACTAAATAATGTTTATTCAATACAGTTGCCTCTAAACCCAGCAGGCCTAAAAGAACTTTTGGAGTATCTGAAGAAGAAATACGGGAACCCTCCTATCTACATTCATGAAAATGGTACCTCTCTTACACATATAAGTTCAGTTGATCAAGTTGTCCTATAACGTGCATAGAACTAAATTGAGAAAAAAGATTATTCAGTCTCTGTAAAAATTGTGATCCAGCATGCATGCAATGGTACATTGCAACTTTTAGGTTACTTGTCCTGTCGGGTGCCTAGAAGAATCTAACCAGATCTTCTGTTGTTTTGCTAATTGTTTAAGCTGTGTGCATCTTGTTTTGGTAGGTCAAAGTACAATCCGTAATGGAACACTGAACGATCTACCAAGGGTACAATATCTTCAGAGTTTTATTGGCAGTTTGCTGGATGCAATAAGGTATGCCTTCTCAGAAATCAAATTGATGTCTTTACATCAGGCAGATGATTGTAATTTCATGTCTTATATGCATATCCCTCATGTTTTAAACTCAGGCTTACAAATGATGTCTATTTGTCTAGTCTTACGATGTCTGATACAAATGCTTTGTCTTCTGTTTGTGTTGCTATATTATCTCGTAAATGGCGAAAGGAATGGGTCAAATACAAGAGGGTATATCATGTGGTCCTTCTTGGATGCGTTCGAGTTGCTAGATGGGTATAAATCAGGCTTTGGCTTGTATTATGTGGATTTAGACGACAAAAATTTGAAAAGATATCCAAAGCTTTCTGCACAATGGTACTCTAATTTTTTGAAAGGAAGAAGCACTAGTTCAGATCAGGAGATTGAAGTTTTCGCAAACATATCTGATTCCACACAGTATCAATTCTCTCAGTAGAGCTGTAGAGATACTCCGAATGATATGACTTTGTACCAGATTATTACAAATCTTAGTCTGTCAAGACCATGTGAAGTCAGTAATGTATCATGTGTATAAACTAATACATTTCTGCTATAAAATCAATCAGCTAGCTCATATAGAAATTCAATACTATACTATTAAAAACAAAACATATCGACACAGTACATTTTTTTGGTACCTATTTTTTTTGTATTTTATGATTTTATTAAATTACCTTTACTTATCTATTAAAATATATTATTAAATAATAATAATAACTATTTATAACCAGTTACCTTTTTCACTTAAAACACGTTATTTTTTCTATTTTTTCCTAACAAAACACCCTTCTTTTCCAAAAATATCACAACTATTCATAACCAGTTAAAACGCATTACTTTTTCTATTTTTTTCTAACAAAATACTTTTATTTTCCAAAAATATCACTAACTATTTATAACCAGTTAGTTAAAACACATTACTTTTTCTTTTTTCTAACAAAATACCCTTCTTTTTCAAAAATATCATTGACAATTAACTTTTTCAACTAAAACATATTATCTTTTTCTATTTTAACTTACTAAAATCTTTTTTTTTTCCAAAAAATATCACCGAAAAACCTTACTTATTTAATTTAAAATCTATTTTAATACTTCTAATTATTAAAAAAAAATTACCTATTTTAACATGCCTACTTAATTTTTTTAACAAATGTAATTAATAAAATATTAATATATAAATAACGAAATAACGACTATTAAATACAATCCGTGCATCACACTGATTTTAAGCTAGTATTATTAAGAGTGTGTTTGTCAACAACTTAAAGTCGGGGACTTAGAGTGATTTTTGACTTTCTGTAAATGACTTCGAGTTAAAAAATAGCTTAAAGCAAGTACTTTTTTGGACAATTTATTTTATTTCTGTGATTTTATTTAATAATATTATCATTCAAATGTATTATTTATTAAATTTATTTTTTAATTTAATATTTTTAGTAAGTCATAAGTTAGCTATAATACAAACTTAACCATAATTTTCACTTTCACTTATCGCAACTTTAAGTCATACTTAATAACTTTAAGTTTAGCCAAACACCCTCTAAGAATCATATATTTTTAATAGCCATATCACATCACATATTACATAATTAGAATAGTTATTATTGTTTTCTTTAATAAAAATATTAATTATATATTTATCTCTAAGCCATTTTTCAATCAAAATCAGATTTTAATAATTTAATTGAACTAGTTTGAGGCTTAACTCCAGTAAAATTTAGAGATTTTTTGAAAAATACGTTTCTTTTGGCAAAATATGATTTTTTTGATTATTTTTTATATAAAAATATGATTTTGTAACCAAAACTAATTTTTTTCATAAAAACATAAAAATAACTTCCATTCACTTTTGATTGCGAACCATATTTTTACAAATAATTTTGAAATATAATAAATTCATAAAAAAACTTTAAAAAAATATTTTTTCAATAATTTCTCTAAAATTTATTACAAGAACCGAAACTGTAGTATATAGTAGTGTATTATTACATGTACTTTAGGAAAACTACATGACTTTACCTTTGAGATACCCTTGATTCGATTTTATATTTCCACCCTTGTTCTTGTTGTTGAGCTCAATGGCCGGCTATTTACCTGAAGAAATGATTAAAGAAATACTTTTACGAGTTCCGGTGAAATCATTGCTTCGATGCAAGTCCGTTTGCAAGCCATGGCTATCCACTATTTCAAACCCTAATTTCGTAAAATCTCAACTCCACAGAGCCCTCATTGCTTCAGGAAATAACCCCACTTTGCTTGAAATTGAAAAGCCTCAAGAAGAGGAAGAAGAAGATGAGGAAGATGGGGAACCTGATGAAGACTTTCTTCTTGAAATCGAACAAACAGAGCAACTACGGCATCAACATCTTTTCGAGGCGCTTCTCGATGTCAATGGACATGATTTGTCTACATCTCCCATACGCTTTCATCGTATTGCTATGCCCCCTCTTTTCTCCGGTAATTATCATGTTATTGGTACTTGTTATAATGGCATTCTATGTCTAAATAATTGGTCTTTGAATGATATTTATCTCTGGAATCCATCTATAAGGCAATGCAAGAAACTTCCTCCTCCCAAACCCGGTGTGGATAGCGATTATAAGGTTGAGTTGAACTTTGGTTATGATTCTATCTCCGATGACTACATGGTTATTAGGGTTGTGTATAATTCCATACTTGATGTTACTGTACCAATGCTTCAGCTGTATTCCTCAAATTCTGATTCTTGGACTGAATTTCGCCCTTTTACTGCGGAAGACGAGATACCAAGTTTCAGTTTAGGAATGATTACTGTTATAAACGGGGTACTGTATTGTTCTTCTGTGGATAAGTTAGTTTCATTTGATTTCCGCAAACAGGTTCTTGTACTTGTCCCCTTCCCTAGCTCTACTCAGAGAATGATATCAAATGTTTTCGATTTCAAAGGTTCTGTCGGTCTGGTCTTTGAATCCGACTCACAGGTTGATCTATGGACAGTGGATGATATTTCTGGCGAAGGGTCTTGGACCAAAAGGTTCAGTATTGAGGCAGATTTGAAGTTATTTATGCATGTACATTGGTTTTTGGGTGCAGGACAATTTTATGGGGTCAAGTGGATCAATGAAATATTTTTGTTTAACTTCTTTTATGACTATGAGAAGAGAGTGACCAAATATTATCGACTTGGAGAAGATCAGTTTTTTCCAACATTCAACTACACAGAGACACTTGTTTCACTCAACGGGTTTAAACAAGTGGAGTAAATGGCAACTGAATCACTTTCACTCAAAAAATAATCTTGAGGTAACTTAGCTTTCCGGTAGTTCCATGCTTTTGTTCTACATGGTCCATTATTCTTTAGTGTGCCTATGCCGTTCACACAGTTAGTCTTGGCACTGTGCGGTCCTTGAGGAATAAAAGGTGATTAGAGGATATGATCCTCTTCTACATCTTACCGTCCTTCAGCCTAAATACCTTTACATTAACATTATGCATTTCGGAAGTCTAATTTTGGACAGCTAACTTTGTGACATTGTGAATGATGAATTTACTAATAAACTTCCTTCTATTCTGTTGCTTACTCATTTATATGATTTAAGCCACTTATAAAATATAGGTTGATGAAACTCAACCAATACTTTGTGCACTGGCCTATTTATATAGGTCTAGTTCCGTCTTTCTTTACCGTTCCATTCACCGCTGCTACTTGCCAATAGGCCATAGGTCTGGAATCTTTTGCATATTTAAAATCATGTTAGTAACAGTCCACTCCGTTCCATTGCGGAATACTAGCAGCTGTGGATTGTCTCTTGCTGCCCCTTCTATTACAAAATTCATTAAACTTGTGTGAACTGAAGTCACCCCCTCGATCTGTATGCAACATATTGTATTGTTTCTGTCTATGTGCACTACTAAAATATGGTCTGCCAGTATGATATTGTTAATTTTATACAAAGAAATGAAGTTCAACTAGCCATTATCACTAGGGATATGAAAATCTGAAGGATAATTCACTATGGTATTATGATTTGTCAGTGTGTAATCTTTAAAAAGGCGGCCCTGTTTTGATTTCTTTACAACCTGGTAATAATTTCGGAACCATCTCTTCCTAGCATCTCATAATGTGTAGGTAATTTTCTTACCTTTTAATTAATATAATCGAAAGATGTAAGCTGGGGTTTGAACGGGTAAATAATAATCCACTGATATATTCAGTAGTTATGTTATTGTACATAAATTTGGTAGCCACTAGGCTCAAGTTAGGTTGTAGTCACACAAGTCTAGCTTCAACGTTTGAAGCTTTTGCCTAATTTATATTTAACCTTTTGCAGGAGAACGTATGCTGACCATCATCATGGCAAGTAAATTGTGACAACCGACGGAGATACCGCAGTCTTTGTTAGTTTATACTTCACTGTTATGAATCACCTAGTGTGTTCCTGACATCTATTAAAACAGCCTACATGGCTAATCTATATTAAGTATTGAACTTTTACTAAATCTGTGTCCTTTCTATGGGTGGATTTGTTGCTTACTAAGTTCTGATAATGGTTGTGGTTTTTTTCTTTTTTTGCGAAGTGATAATGGTTGTGGTTTGTATGATCTTTAGTGTCTGCATATATATGTTCTGTTACATGTTTATTGTTGATGTTGATCACTATTTACTAACTTAGTAAGAAGTATTGCTGGAAGGTAGATGTGAATATATAGGATGGCATAAGGCTGATCACATGAGAGAACACACCACAAAGCAATTCTTGTGGAGGAAACTGTTGAAAAAATAATAATCTTCCATAAAATACTACGAAGCCTTGATTTCTTTGCCTAAGAAGGTAGGAGGTTTAGGTGTGTCTTCTGTAGAAAGAAAATAAGAAAGAGAGTGGGGCTTAATGAGGGTGTTAATCAGTATTATGTTGTTGGCTAAGTATCTAGACATAGATGATAGAACTTAATCATATATGAGATGAACTGTCTAGAAGGGGTCCAATAAGAAAGAAATCATATTAAGATACTTCTAGTTTAAGCCTGAGAGCCAACAAAGTAAGAGTTAGCGATTGGAAGAGATAAGAATACTAGATAGGCCTAGATGCATTGATATGTTGTATAATGGATATGCAGTTTTAAGAATCAATTCAATAACACAGCAGTCTGTACTTTTTTGAATGAAATTGTGTGCAGGGCGGTGCTTATTGTGCATTACAAAGAGATTAGTGCTTATAAGATACTATAATATCAATGTTTTTACAAAAAATAAAATAGAAACTTCTCATCGGTGAGAGTAATACATTATATGACATTATGACTGCATGTGGGTGGTTCAAGCTGATATAGTAGAAACTGTTAAAGTTTTTAGGCGTCGAGAATTGTATACAAAAATCAGAGTAGGTGGTTTTTTTTTCTTCTTTTTAATGTCAAATCCTTATTCCATGTATCTAAATTCCTTGGTTGATTCTGATATAAATGAAGGAGAATGTCTGGATAGTTAGCTTAGGACTCATAGATTTTAAGTGATTTTGACATGGTTGAAGTTCAGTTAGCCACGTTTCTGCCTTCGATTTCATCAATTTTATTAACAGAAACTAATGTTGTTAATGTCATTATCTGTACTAGCTTAAAACCCGATGATAATTGTTATTTTATTATTATTTTTAATTGTAGTTGTTAGAAAAATAAGTAGGCATGTTAAAATAGCTAAACACTTTTAATTAATTAAAAATATTAAAATAGATTTTAAAATAAATAAGTAAGAGTTTGTCCGTTATATTTTTGGAAAAGAAGGGATTTCAGTCAGGAAAAATAAAAAAATGAACATATATATTTAGTTTAAAAAAGGAAAATGCCCGTGATATTTTTGAAAAATTAGATTTTAAAATTTAATAATTAAAAATATTTAAATATGTTTTAAAATAAATACGTAAAGGGTTTGCCCGTTATATTTTTAGAAAAAGAATTGATTTTATTGAGAAAAATAGAAAAAGTAAGTTAGAAAAAGATAATTTCCCGTGATATATTTAGAAAAGGAGAGACTGTGTCAGAAAAAAAATCTATAATGTGTTTTAGCCAAAAAGGTAATTGTTTATAAATAGGTATTTGATTATTTATAGTTTTTAATATTTTCAGTAATTGCATTTGTTAAGAAAAATAAGTAATCATGTTAAAATAGGTAAATTTTTAAAAAATATTTATAATATTAAAATAGGTTTAAAAATAAATAACTAAAGGTTGTCCGTGATATTTTTGGAAAAGGATGGGTTTTAATAAGGAAAAATAGAAAAAATCAACACGTTTTAGTTTAAAAAAAGGTAATTGTCAGTGATATATTTGAAAAAGTAGCGGAATTTGTTAGAAAAAATAGAAAAAATAATGTATTTTAGGTGAATAAGGTAATTGGTTATAAATAGGTAATATTATTTAATAATATATTTCTATAAATAAGTAAGGTTAATTAGGTAAAAACACGAAGTAAAGTTCAGTAAGGACAATTAAGTAAAATCACAACGTACCATACCGACCAACCAAACTTTTAATGTTTCGTCTATTATATAATAGTATGGATAAAGAGTTAATATATAATGATATAACTAGCCTATAACCCGTGCGATGCACGGATGAATTTTAGTTATTTTTTATCTTATTATTTATATCTTGATTTATAAGATTTTAAAAAGTAATCAAATATAATAATATATGTATGATGTTATTCTAAGTTTTTTTTGTATTTTGATTTTAAAAATTCTTAATATGTTGTCGATGAAATAATATCTTGAACTTTTGAATGTAGCTTAGAAAAATAGATGATATAAATATTTAATAATAATATGTTGTTGACGGGATTCGAACCTTGAACCCGTGGGAGCATTTTAGATATCAAAAAAAGAATATTATTTTAATATTACATCCAACGGTTCTCATTTACCTATATTTACATCTAACGATTATTATTTAGAGGACCAAACTAAATGACCAAACTACCAACCAAATAGAGGGTGGTTTGCTTATAATATTATAGTATTAACCCGTGCGATACATAGATGAATTTTAGTTATTTTTTATCTTAATATCTATATCTTGATTTATAAGATTTTAAAAAGTAATCAAATATAATAATATATGTATGATGTTATTCTAAGTTTTTTTTTTGTATTTTGATTTTAAAAATTCTTAATATTTTGTCGATGAAATAATATCTTGAACTTTTGAATGTAACTTAGAAAAATAGATGATATAAATATTTAATAATAATATGTTGTTGACGGGATTCGAACCTTGAACCCGTGGGAGCATTTTAGATATCAAAAAAAGAATATTTTTTTAATATTACATCCAACGGTTCTCATTTACCTATATTTACATCTGACGGTTATTATTTAGAGAATCAGACCAAACTACCAACCAAATAGAGGGTGGTTTGCTTATAATATTATACAAGCCTGTAACCTGTGCGATGCACGGATAAATTTTAGTTTTTATTTTATTTTATTATCTATATTTTGATTTATATGATTTTAAAAAGTAGTCAAATATAATAATATATGTATGATGTTATTCTACGTTTTTTTAACCTATAAGTTGTGCGATACACGGATGAATTTTAGTATTTTTGATTTATTATTTTAGTATTTTTTATATGATTTTTTAGTATTTTTTATCTTATTTTATTAGCATTTATTTGTATTTTGATCTTAAAAATTCTTAATATGTTGTTGACGGAATAATATCTTGAACTTTTGAATGTAGCTTAGAAAAATAGATGATATAAATATTTAATAATAATATGTTGTTGACGGGATTCGAACCTTGAACCCGTGAGAGCATTTTAGATATCAAGAAAATATTATTTTTTTAATATTACATCCAACAGTTCTCATTTATCGATATTTACATCTAACGGTTATTATTTAGATGACTAAACTACATATGACCAAACTACCAACCAAATAGATGGTGGTTACTCTAATTTAATATATATTATTATTATTTTTTTAATATGAGATCTAATGGTTCTCATTCATCTATTTTAAAATCAACAATCCTTATTGATTTGGCGGTACATGACCAAAACTACTTCCAATATTATATGTATGTGTGTGTGTCGCGTGAGTGGAGGAGTATTTGGTATTCATTATTATATCGATCAACATAATCTTATAATATGTGAGATAATTTAACCATGAGATATTTTGTACATGATTTGAACTGATTAACTTGCCCCTGTGTTTATTATTTATTAGAAAAAGTTGTTTGTAGAAATTGAACTTGAGTTTATCTATTAACTGAAACATGTTTATATCGCTAAACTATAAAATCACAGATTTTTGGAACTTCACGCGAAATGTGTGAGCATCATTTTATAGAAGACATTTTATTTAACTTCAAAATATATAAAAATAATTATGTAGCTAAATTGAACTTAGGTTATATTGTTGACGGGATTCGAACCTTGAACCCGTTGGAGCATTTTAGATATCAATAAAATAATATTTTTTTTAATATTATATCCAACAGTTCTCATTTATCTATATTTACATTTAACGGTTATTATTTAGATGACCAAACTACCAATCAAATAGAGGGTGATTTGCTTATAATAGTATAGTATAGATAAATTATAGTATAGATAGATAGATAGATTACTAAACTATAATAACTACTAAACTATAATAACTAAATTGGTGTATAATTTGTAGTTTGCTTAATTACTCATTTCTAAATTATAATAACCGTGAATATAGTAACTGCCTAACTGGGATACATATTGTAATTTGGTTAATCGCTCTGAACTATAATAAGATGAATAATAACTATTAATCTATACTATATTATTAAAGCCGAAACATTGAAAGTTTTGGTTTTCGGTTAACGGTCGATTTTTGGTTTTCGGTACTTTTTCTAATTAATAAATTAATAATATAATCAAAATTCGGGAAAGTTTTATTCTATATTAATCTTTCACTATATTTTACTACATAAAAATCAAATAATATTGAAATCTAATTAAAAAAATGGAAATGTGGGATCTAATTGTTTAAATTTAGGATACACTGCTACAAATATACTTCTTTCTTTTTAGGATAACGAAAGCTACTACAAATCAAATCTTTAATGGAATTGTATTATTGTCAAGTTACCAAAATAGTAACTAGATGATTGGCTTTTATAATTAAAATATTTTTTTTCTAACAAAATCTACTCTTTTTCCAAAAATATTATTATAATTATCTTTAAATTAAAACATATTACCTTTTATATTTATTATTACTAAAATCTATTTTTTCCAAAAATATGAGGTGCAATTCTTACTTATTTATTTTAAAACCTATTTTAATACTCTATTTAATATATTACCTTTAAATTAAAATATATTACCTTTTATATTTGTTATCATTAAAATCTCTCTTTTCCAAAAATATCAAGTGCAACTTATATATTTTAAAACCTATTTTAATACTTTTAATTATTTAAAAAAACTTACCTATTTTAACAAGTGAACGTATTTTTTTAACAAAAAAAATTAATATAATTAAAACACATCTAAAAATATTACGTGCAGTTACTTTTTTTTAATTAAAACATGTTAACTTTTCTATTTGTCCTTATTAAAAAAACTTACTTATTTTAACATGTCAACATATTTTTTTAATAAATACAATTAATATAATTAAAACACTTCTAAAAATATCACGGTCAATTACTTTTTTTAATTAAAACATGTTAGATTTTCTGTATGTCCTTATTATTAATATTATTTTATTATAAAATAATATTAATAGTACCTCATTTATCTTCATCGGCCTCATTTGTATTTTTTTATATTTTTTTATGTTCCAATGCATATTTAAGTTTCTCATTTTATAATTTATCATATTAATTTTTACTTTTATTTTAATATTTTCCGTTCACATTAAATTTTTTAGTTTATTATTTTTAAGGCCCGTGCCTTGCACGGGTTATATGCTAGTATTATTAAATCTCAAATATTGAAAATTTTGGTTTTTGATTTTCGATCATTTATTTTATTTAATGAATAATAAAATAATATAAAAATAGTAACTATATGCTCGTCTTTTATAATAAAAAACTTTTTTTTAACAAAAGCTACTTTTTTTTCAAAAAATATCACGAGCAATTATCTTTAAATTAAAGCATATTACATTTTATATTTATTCTCACTAGAAAATCTACTCATTTTCCAAAAATATCACAGACAATCAATATACTTATATAAAGGAGAAGACGGGGGCGGTGAGGTGGCGCTCTAGAATCGCTCAGTTCTATTTTTCTAATTTTCTCAATTTTTCACAATTTTTAATTTTAATAATTACAACTTCCTTTATTATTTTCGATTTTGTAGGAAGGAAATTGAAAATTACACTTTATTATTTTCAAACTTGATAGAACTTTCTTTTATTATTTTCAAAGTTGATAGAACTTTTTTTGATTTAGAAAATTACAACTTCCTTATTATTTTCGAATTTGTAGGACTTGATAGAACTTTCTTTGATTTAAAAAATTACAACTTCCTTATTATTTTCGAATTTGTAGGCTTGATAGAACTTTCTTTTATTATTTTCAAAGTTGATAGAACTTTCTTTAATTTAGAAAATTACAACTTCCTTATTATTTTCGAATTTGTAGGCTTGATAGAACTTTCTTTTATTATTTTCAAAGTTGATAGAACTTTCTTTTATTATTTTCAAAGTTGATAGAACTTTCTTTGATTTAGAAAATTACAACTTCCTTATTATTTTCGAATTTGTAGGACTTGATAGAACTTTCTTTGATTTAAAAAATTACAACTTCCTTATTATTTTCGAATTTGTAGGCTTGATAGAACTTTCTTTTATTATTTTCAAAGTTGATAGAACTTTCTTTAATTTAGAAAATTACAACTTCCTTATTATTTTCGAATTTGTAGGACTTGATAAAACTTTTTTTGATTTAGAAAATTACAACTTCCTTACTATTTTCGAATTTGTAGGACTTGATAGAACTTTCTTTGATTTAAATATCTTTTATCTTTTATCAATATACTTATATAAAGAAGAAGATGGGAGCGGTGATGTGGCGCTCTAAAATCGCTCTAATCTATTTTTCTAATTTTCTCGGATTTTTGAATTTATAAATAAAAAAATCTTAATTACCTTATTAATATGCTCTTAACTTTCTTCTAAATTAAAGTTACCATCTTATTATTCTCCTAAATTTTCTCTATTGATTTATTCTCACTTTTTTTAATAGAGGGAACTTACATTAAACTTCCTCCACAAATCCAATCTTTTTACTAATCAATATATTTATATTATTATATGACATCAAAGGAAATTCTCGAAAGTTAAGATGGCGTTCTAAAATTCCTTCAATTTTTATTTAATTTTATACAAATTTAAATATTAATATTAAATTAAAAATGCCTTCCCCAGTGTCGAATTAATAGGAGAAAATATTTTTGGTGAAAATTTTGTCAAAAAAATATATTAATTATTTAAGAAAATGTTACCATTATTTAATCTACTCGTGTATTATATAAATCCTCCCTCAGGCTCGGGCTCTGCATATTTTCTTGGGCACTATTTTCAATATCTATTGTTTGTTTTTTGTCTCGCTAACATTGCTTTGCAAACTTTGCTTTTTGTATTTGATGTCTTTTATTTACTTATTAATATGCTGATTTTATGTTAGTACATAATTATTAATAGTGATCGGATGTGTTATCATGCAGGTGCAAGTTGTATACTACGTGAAGTGATGGCAACAAACAATCCAAGTATTCAACGCATATTCTTTTCTATTTTAACTTTTGTTTGATTTATCTTAAGAATATGTCTATAATCACTTATAGTTATATATGTTTTCTGTTATGTATCTTATTACTTAAATTTGTGTTTGTGATGTAATGCAGGACTAAAACAAGTCATTAATGAGCTGATCCAGTAAGAGAAAAAGGGATCACTGATTTAAAGAATAGCCATAGCCGCAACAATCGTGATTTTCATGTACTTTTGATTATTTTGCTTTTTTATTCCTTTTTTGTAATTTAATTTAATTTGAATATTTTTTGATTTTTTTAGAAACCGACATCATGTGATGTTTTCCGTGTTTGTTTGTTCTAGAATACTAAACTGCATTCGTGTGGAGATGCATGGAGATGCAGATGATACGTATCTATCCTGTTTTTTCAATTTCTTTTGTTCACCAAGTATATAGTATATGATAAATCAAAATCATTAATTAATTGGTTAAAAGCGAGTAAAAGATAAAAAAAGATCAAATACATTGCATGCATGTATAGTATTTTGTACATGAAACATTTGATCTTTTATACTTGCATAGTTATCTTATATAATGACTTGATATATTTTAAATAATATCTTTTGTATGTTGTTAGTTTTCTTATTTTCTTTTACAGTTTCAAAGTGGATCAACTTGGTAAAAACAAGATTCAATTACAATAGAATATGAAGTTGTATAAAACGGTTTACTTAAATTTTGTATAATTACTATATTAAGCATTATTGATTTTTTTAGAATTTTCAACATTTATATACTTTTGTACAAGAAACTTTTAATTACATGTAAGTTTTCTCTTCTAACTTATTTGTCAATATTAATTTTATACATTTCAAAAAAAGGAAAATGTTTATTATACCATGCTATCGTATGAATAAAGAACTAACTGGAGATCGGAGAGAACGGAGTGCCGACTAATCAATTTTTATAACTTTTCAAAATTTTGAATTAACAAATATTAAAAATTACAAAAAGTAAAAAAATATGCCTAGCCCCAAAATATAAGTATATATCAATATATATACTTATATAAAGGAGAAGACGGGTACGGTGATATGCCGTCTCTCAAATAGTTTCGATCTATTTTTCTAATGATCTCAAAATTTTGAATTATTAATATTAAAAATTCGAAAATATCTCATTTGACTATATAGAGGAGAAGACGAGTGCGGTGATGCCACCTCTCAAACAGCTTCGATCTATTTTTCTAATTTTCTCATATTTTTGAATTATTAATATTAAAAATTCAAAAATATCTCAAGTGACTATAAAATCTCTACTAATGGAGGAAACTAATATACAGTTTTAATATTGTTTCCTTTAACTTGCCTTTAAAATCTTTACTAATGGAATAAACTAAATATACAATTTTAATATTCTTTTAAATTTTTTATTAGAAAATATCTCAATTTTCTTTTAAAGCTTTAGTAATGAAAATCTTAATTACATTATATTCACCTAAACTTTCTTAATTAATTACTATCTTAATATTTTCCTAAAATTTATCTTAAAGTCAAATTTACTAATGGAAGAAACTAAATATATAATTTCAATATTCTTACTTTTAACTTGCCTTCGAAATATTTACTAATTGAGGAAACTTAATAAACAATTTTAATATTCTCTTAAACTTTTTATTAGTAAATATCTCAATTTTCTTTTAAATCTTTAGTATGAGAAATTTTAATTACCTCATATTCACCTAAACTTTCTTTTAAGTCAAGTTACTATCTTAATATTCTCCTAAAATTTATCTTTAAGTCAAATTATCATAAAAAATGCAAGTTTCTATAAGATAAAATATGTACTTTCTTTTCATTTATTTTCTCCGAATACTTATATTTTAGACAATAAAAATTAGGATTCTTAAAAATTATTTAAATTTAATTTTACGATATAATAAAATTGATTAATAGATGATGTAATTTATTTAGTAAATTAGTTTGTTATCTGTTTAGATTTGTTAACAAGGAGGAAGCGGGTCATTCGAGGAAACATGTTTAACGAGAGAACGATTCATTAGAAGAAATATTATATGCTAGAATTTAAATATTGATGTTATATTATGTATTTTAAAATAAAAGTTGAAATATGAAATTTGAGAAAATTAAAAATGGTGATAAATATACTAATATTTGATATAATAATTAAAAAATAAAAAAAATATTTTAAAGAATTATCCTTTCTATATTTATTCAAAATTTCGATAAATAACTACGACGAAACATAAAATTCAAAATAAGCCTTAATTTTATGTTAAGAATATTATTTTATTAAAACCCATATTTTATAGAATAATGTTTAGAAAAATTTTAAAAAAATTATTAGAAAGCCGCTGCGAAGCGCGGCTTAGTAAACTAGTTACCTTTAAATTAAAACATATTACATTTTATATTTGTTCGCATTAAAATCTCTGTTTTCCAAAAATACCAGGTTAATTTTAAAACCTATTTTAATCCTTTTAATTATTTAAAAAATCTTACATATTTTAACATGTCAACGTATTTTTTAACAAATACAATTAATATAATTAAAACACTTCCAAAAATATCACGATCATTTACTTTTTTTAATTAAAACATATTAAATTTTCTATTTGTTCTTATTATTAATATTATTCCAAAAATATTACAGACAATTACCTTTAAATTAAAACATATTACTTTTATATTTGTTCTCCCTAAAATCTCTGTTTGCCAAAAATATAGGGTATTTAAAATCTATTTGAATGCCTTTTATTATTTAAAAAATCTTATCTATTTTAACATGTCAACATATTTTTTTAACAAATACAATTAATATAATTAAAATACTTCTAAAAAATATCAAGGGTAATTACTTTTTTTATAATTACAGGTTAGTTTTTCTATTTGTCATTACTATTAATATTATTTTAATAAATAATAAAATAATATTAATAATGCCTCATTTATCTTTCTCAACCTCATTTGTATTATTTATTTATATTTTCTATGTTCCAATTAATATTTAAGTTTCTCATTTTATAATTATCATATTAATTTTTATTTTTTATTTAATATTTTTTATTTTCATTAATTTTTTTAGTTTGTACCTGTGCCCTTGCACGGGTTATAGGCTAGTAAACTATAATAATCGAATTGGGATATAATTTGTAGTTAATAAACTATAATAATCGAATTGGGGTATAATTTGTAGTTTGGTTAATTATTCATTTCTAAACTATAATAACTTGCTATATAGTAACTCTGAACTATAATAAGAGGGCGATATAGTAACTCGGAACTATAATAAGAGGGGCTATAATTTGTAATTTGATTAACTACTCATTTTTTGTTATACCCAGCCCACTCATTTTTTGTCCTACCTTACCATTATAATTATAAATTTTAAAATCCAAATTAATAAGAACGGTTAAATAAAATACTAAATGTTTCCATGCCGAGGTCCGAATTCCTGTAACAACATAAAAAGAAACATTAACAAAAATTTGTTAAAAACATAAATTAAGATTATTAGAAGAATATGAAAGACATAAATTAATTTTAGAATATGAAAGACATAAAATAACTAAAGTTATTAAAATTATAAGCCGATATGCATAATAATTTTTATGACAAGAAATGAAACTGTAGACAACTGTTTTATGACATTTATGTACTTGGGACAAACTACAGCACTTTACCTTTGAGATACCCTCAATTCGATTCCATTTTCCACCCTTGTTGTTGGTGTTGAACCTCAATGGCCGGTTATTTACCTGAAGAGATGGTCAGAGAAGTACTTTTACGACTTCCGGTGAAATCTTTGCTGGTATGTAAGTCCGTTTGCAAGCCATGGCTATCCACTATTTCAAACCCTCATTTCGTAAAGTCTCAACTCCACAGAGCCCTCATTGCTTCAGGAAATAACCCCACTTTGCTTGAAATTGAAGAGCCTCAAGAAGAGGAAGAAGAAGATGAGGAACCTGATGAAGACTTTCTTCTTGAAATCGAACAAAGAGAGCAACTACGACATCAACATCTTTTCGAGGCGCTTCTCGATGTCAATGGACATGATATGTCTACATCTCCCATACGCTTTCATCGTATTGCTATGCCCCGTCTTTTCTCCGATACACATCAGGTTTTTAATACTTGTTATAATGGCATTCTATGTGTAACTAATTGGTCTTTTGATGATATTTATCTCTGGAATCCGTCTATTAGGCAATGCAAGAAAGTTCCTCCTCCTAAACCCTCTGCAGATAGCGTTGTTAGGGTTGAGTCAGGGTTTGGTTATGATTGTATCTCCGATGACTACGTGGTCATTAGGGTTGTGTATGATTCGATACGTGATGTTATTGTTCCAATGCTTCAGCTGTATTCCTCAAATTCTGATTCTTGGACTGAATTTCACCCTTTTACTGCAGAAGACGAGATACAAAGTTTAGGAATTACTACTCTGATAAACGGGATACTGTATTGTACTTCTGTGAATAAGTTAGTTTCATTTGATTTCCGCAAACAGGTTTTTGTACTTGTTCCCTTCCCTAAGTCTATTCATAGAAGGATATCGAATGTTTTGGATTTCAAAGGTTCTGTTGGTCTGGTCTTTGAATCCGACTCACAGGTTGATCTATGGACATTGGATGATATTTCGGGTGAAGGATCTTGGACCAAAAGGTTCAGTATTGAGGCCGATTTGAAGTTATTTATGTATGTACGTTGCTTTTTGGGTGCAGGACAGTTTTATGGTTGCAAGTCGATCAATGGAATGTTTTTGTTCACCTTCTTTTATGACTATGAGAAGAGAGTGACCAAATATTATCGACTTGGAGAAGATCAGTTTTTTCCAACATTCAACTACACAGAGACACTTGTTTCACTAAACGGGTTTAAAAAAGTGGAGTAAATGGCGACTAAATCACTTTCGCTCAAAAAACAGTCAAGAGGTATAACTTAGCTTTCCGGTAGTTCCATTCTTTTGTTGTACATGTTTCATTATTCTTTACTGTGCTTATGCCATTCACACAGTTAGTGTCGGCATTGTGCGATCCTTGAGGAATAAAAGGTGATTAAAGGATATGATCCTCTTCTACATCTTTCTGTCCTTCAGCTTAAATACCTTCACATTTACATTATGCATTTTGGAAGTCTATTTTTGGACAGCTAATTTTGTGACATTGTGAATGATGAATTTACTAATAAACTTCCTTTTATTCAATTGCTTACACATTTATATGATTTTAGCCACTTCATAAAATATAGGTCAATGAAACTCAACCAATACTTTATGCACTGGCCTATTTATATAGGTCTAGTTTTGTCATTCTTTACCATTAAAGTAGGACTTTAGTTCAGGATATGTACCTTCCGTTCACCGCTACTTGCCAATAGGCCACAGGTCTGGAATCTTTTGCATACTTAAAATCATGTTAGTAATAGTCCATTGCGGAGTACAAGCAGCTGTGGATTGTCTCTTGCTGCCCCTTCTATTACAAAATTCATTAAACTTGTGTGAACTGAAGTCACCCCCTCGATCTGTATGCAACATATTGCATTGTTTCTGTCTATGTGCACTACTAAAATATGGTCTGCCAGTATGATATTGTTAATTTTATAGAAAGAAATGAAGTTCAACTAGCCATTATCACTATTGATATGAAAATCTGAACGATAATTCACTTTTATGTTATTTAGTAATACTTTATCCATGTCCAAATGGTATTATGATTTGTCAGTGTGTAACCTTTGAAAAGGCAGCCCTGTTTTGCTTTCTTTACAACTTGGTAATAATTTTGGAACCATCTCTTCCTAGCATCTCATAATATGTAAGCTGGGATTTGAATGGGTAAACAATAATCCACTGACATATTCAGTAATTACGTTATCGTAGATAAATTTTGTAGCCACTAGGCTCAAGTTAGGTTGTAGTTACACAAGTCTAGCTTCAACATTTGAAGCTTTTGCCTAATACATATTTAACCTTTTGCAGGAGAGCGTATGCTGACCATCGTCATGGCAAGTAAATTGTGACAACGGACGGAGTTACCGCAGTCTTCGTTAGTTTATGCTTCATAGTTATGAATCACCTAGTGTGTTACTGACATCTATTAAAACAGCCTATATGGCTATTTCTATTTTAAGTATTGAACTTTTACTAAATCTGTGTCCTTTCTATGGGTGGATTTGTTGCTCACTAAGTTCTGATAATATTTGTGGTTTGTTTGATCTTAAGTGTCCGCAGATATATGTTTTGTTACATGTTTACTGTTGATGTTGGTCACTATTTAGTAGCTCAGTAACAAGTAATGCTGAAAGGTTGGTTCTCCCTAAAGCCCACAGTGATAGCATTGCTGTAAATTAGATGTGATTATATAGGATGGCAAAAGGCATATCACATGAGAGAACACATCACAAGGCAATTCTTGTGGAGGAAACTGATGAAAACTAATATATTTCCATAAAATACTACACACCCTCGATTTCTTTGCCTAAGAAGGTAGGAGGTTTAGGTGTGTCTTCTGTAGAAAGAAAATAATTCTGGTAAAAATGGTGGTGGAGCCATTAGAAAAGAGAGGGGATGAATGAGGGTGTTTATCAGTATTGCATTGTTGGCTAAGTACCTAGACATAGATGATAGAACTTAACTATGTAGCAGATGAACTGTCTAAAAGGGGTCCAATAAGAACGAAATCATATCAAGATAGTTCTGGTTTAAGCCTGAGAGCCAACAAAGAAAGAGTTGGTGATCAGGAGAAGATAAGAATACAAGATAGGCCTAGATATGTTAATATGTTAAGAGGCAATATTGATATGTTGTTGTATAATGGATATGCAGTTTTAAGAATCAATTCAACAACACAGCACTCTGTAGTTTTTTTGATGA
The DNA here is from genome assembly GCA_030848705.1 of Heracleum sosnowskyi. NCBI lineage: Eukaryota > Viridiplantae > Streptophyta > Magnoliopsida > Apiales > Apiaceae > Heracleum > Heracleum sosnowskyi. Next base: position 120,087,107 of record CM061236.1, on the reverse strand, counting down.
AGCTGTGTACATGGCAGTGCTTAATGTGAATTACAAAGAGATTAGTGCAGATGAGATACTAAAATATTAATGCTTTAAAAAAAAAATTATAGAAACTTCTCATCCGTGAGAGTAATACACTATACATGCGGGTGGTTCAAGCTAATATAGTAGAAACTGTTAAAGTTTATAGGCGTCGAGAATTGTATGCAAAAATCAGAGTTAGCTGGTTGTTTTATGTCAAGTCCTTATTCCATGTTTCTAAATTCCTTGTTTGATTACAAGTATTGTGATATAAATAAAGATAAATGTCTAGACAACAAGTCTCCTGAAATCAGTAACCCAGTAGTAGTTATTAGGTGTTTTATTGTATTGCTTATCTAGTTTTAGACCCTTTAATTAGCTTAGGCCTCAATATTTTAGGAAGAAAAATTAATCTACTTAAAAAAAATTAAGAAGGTGGAGGGGAAGGAAGGAACACCTCCCCGAAGTACGGTTGAGTTTCTTCTTTTGTGATTTTGACATGGTTGAAGTTGTGTTAGCCAGGTTTCTGCCTTCATCTTCATCAATTTGAACCAGATTCTTGAAGGTATTAAGAGGTGTTGGAGAGTCCTCTCAGAGTGGAGCTTCTTTCACCCTTTTCTTACTTTATGATTTGACAACGTTCCCTGGAGTTCGAACATCTTCTGCAACCGGATCATCTGCATTATTGATCACCTTATCTCACTTCTGTCTAAGATAAGATGGAGCATCTGGGACTTGATTGGTTGTGGTGACACTGTCCCCTGCTATTGGATTACCCATCTTCTGAATATTACTATCATTCCCTACATTAATGGCAGTCTCGATTTTATCTTGTTTTTTTGGACGAAATACTTTTAGTATTAGGGCAGACGGAGGTTCAATGAGCCAGAGAATTACATCCCATACAGATAAGTCGTTTTATGGGGTAAGAGCAGCAACTTCAATCGCGGTTCTCTCCTCAGAAACGAGGTCTAGTGCTGCAACAGAAATAGTAGCAGAAATATTATACTACTTTTCCTGGTTATGTAGTCTCATTTGATTTGCATAAACAGGTTTTTGTACTTGTTCCCTTCCCTTCCTCTATTCAATCAAGGAAATAAAAAAATTTGGATTTCAAAGGTTCTGCTGCTATAGTTTTTGAATCGGAGACCGGAGTTGATCTGTGGACGTTTGATGATGTTTCTGGCAAGGTGTGGTGGACCAGAAGATTCAGTATTGAGGATGATTCCAAGTTGGGATATACGGCTAACCTTTTATTCGGGTGCAGGACAGTTTTTTGGGAAAAAGTTAATCAATGGAATGTATGTCAACTGCTTATATGACTATAAGTCAAGTGTATGAAAGAACACAAATGAATATCTCTGTCCTCCCAGATGATGAATTTCCATCTCTTCCACAACGACGCTAGGACATTTCGCATAGCCTGAAAGTTTATATTCTTCTCCGTGAGGAATTTTTCGACCAAGACATATGTTTTCCTACTCTGTTTAACCTCTCCCTCTCCGATTACCACTCATCCATCCTCCTCTTCCACGTTAACCGTGCGTACATCTCCTCCAGATTCATTGATGTTGTTGTCATCACTTCTCAAACGTCTACGTAAATTAATTGCAAATACAAGAATAATCTAATAACTTGTCATTTGACAAGACGAACAGTTGCAAATATGCGAGACACAAAGCAAATATGTAATAGTTTTCCCTATCCAACACACTTACTCAACACTACCACCACCCCACCCCCACACACACATATATATAGGGTGACATTTCGATAGAACTTCTTATATAGAGTCCGGGAGGGAATATTACATAAATATTCATAATACATATTTTTATCACATTTTGTATTAGATATGATTATAAATTTCAATTATTAAATAAAAAAAACGAAATTAAACTCCTTTTTTTAAAAAAATAATTGAAAATTAGTCAAATAGTCCAAAGTGATTCTACAGCAGAATCAAATCTTTTCAAAATGATTCTGCAGCAGAATCAAATTTAAAATCAATGTTTTTATTCAAATTTTAAATGTTAAATTTTTTATAAAGTTTGTATATGCTAATATTCTACGTTAGAATCAGATTATATATTTTATGTAAAAAAAATTAAAATTATTTATGAGATTCGATAATAGAATATATGGTTCTCCCCGATTATTTATATAAGATGGTTCTCTATGGAACAATGGCCTATATATATATATATATTTATATGTGTATGTGTGTGTATAACAAAACTGAAATGCAAATTAACGTTTAATTTCATGAATGTGTCGTGCATATCTAATGATAAAGTTTTTGGTATAAGGATTGTGTTAACGAAAACAATGTATCTAAGTCCTCGTAAGTCCCATTTTAGGGTCTGTTTGACCGCTCTTACTTATGCATTATAAGTTGATAAGAATTTACGGGGTGTTTGTGTACTCAGCTTATTTGATAACTTATAACTTATAAATTGATAAGTTAAATGTTAGAAATCACCAACATTTTACTTAACTTATCAACTTATTCTTTGATTTCTTTATTTTTCTAATATTTTATATTTTTACATTTGTGTTTTTAAATATTTTTTTAATTTAAAATACAAGTGATGAAATCATTATATTTAAAAATTATTTTTTCAAATTTAATTTAGCAAATTCTTCACTAACTTATAGGTAAATTTATTCAAACACCCGTATAACTTATAAGAATTCATCAACTTATCAACACTTACTCATTTTAAGCTATAAATCAACTTTTTGGTGATATCCCAAACACGCACTTAATAACCCGCGCAACGTTCTTATGAATTAAGAAATTTTATAATTCATTCAATGAGTTAAATTAGCAATGTTCTGCGGGTTAGTAACGTATTACATACAAATCACATACATTGATTAATTAGTTAATTTATTTTTGTTATACCTAAGATACTGAATAATATTTACGAATAAAAAACAATCAAGAACATTACAATTACATTACAATTACATATTATACAAAAAAGTTTTAAAAAATGACTTATGCCTCGCATGGATTATTATGGTAGTTATATTACATTATAAAGTAAGATGAGATAACTCAAGTGATAAAGTGATAAGAGTTTATCTCTTGTCGTCCCAGGTACTTGGGTTCGATTCTTGCTTACTCCAAGATATCGGAGAACAGATACTCAATTGTAAGGTACGTAAACTTAAATTTTTAAATAAAAAATATTACACTATAAATAAATCAAAAGAAAATTAAAAGTAAACAATAAATATACCTTATAAAAATATTTTATGTTAAATTCGACTGATGGCTGAATTTTCCCGCAGTTATCATATATCGGCTCCGGTACCGTTCTTCATTTTTCCATCCCACTAAAAGTCTAAGAAGCAACATTTTAATTCTGGTTCAACTATAAAGGGGTTGCTAATAGTTGTATATTTCTTTCGTAAAAGAAAATTTTTTGCTCTTGTTTATTTAGCATACATATTTATTTTAAGATGGTTTTTTGATATTTTGTATTTGCCACTTGTTCTTAAAATTAGTCAAATTAATATTATGTAAGTTGTTAGTACGTCATACATATGAGGTGGCATGACGTAATCAGGACAGCAAAACAAGTGAGAGACATTCCAGTGTCCAATCAAATCAGTTATTTGTTTACAAAACTAACATAAATAAAATAATAGAAGGTCACATTCTGTTTATTTGCGTTGCTTTTAAGTTTTAAGTCTTTATATTTATTGGAGCTCGCCTTAGGGCACAGATCTTCTGCTGATCCACAGATCAAAAGTTCAGCTTCCTCCGGATAACAATATCGTAAGTCCATTTAATCTGTTAATACAATCACACATCTGCTGTTGAATACAATCACACATCTGTTGGCTGTTACATGACTTTTTTTTTAAATGAATGAACATATATGTTCATATATTGGCTTTGTCTTTTGACAAGTTTCGAAATCTCGACCACTTAAACTATGGAGATACAACCAGACCTCGAAGCCACCTGTCGAATGTTCTTTTATATACACGTCCTTTACCATGTGTTACACTTATGCAGGTGTGTATTGTTGAATCCAGGGTGATCTTTGGGATGCATAACAGAATGTACTTCATGCTCTGGGCCGGGGTTAGATCTGATGTGCTTGTTCCATCTGTATCACAGCCATGTTTTATATGTCGAAGTAATATTCAGTTATTTTCATCAAGTTAATTATCTTATTCTCTTTAGTAAACACATCTTATATAGCACGATGAAATGAACATGAATATCTCAATAAAGTGAGATATCATTGATTTTCCCAATTTTTTTTAACAGGTGAGCTCATTTATTTGTTTATATTTTTGGTTAATTTAACTATATCAAAATTATATGCTATTGGGAATTTTTTTGGCTATTTATTGATTCTTAGACTTTTAACCCACCTTATGCAGGATTGGGTCAATCGCTGGTAGTGATATCCACGTACCCGATTCTCGAATCTGAACTCATTTACGAATTTATACGGATCTCCAAATAAGGATTATTTTGCTTCAAAATCCTCGCCCTAAATGGAGAATGGAATTCAGGAATTTTTATTTTTCTTTCAAGTAATTTGTTTATGTTTTATTACACATTTTATAATAAAATAATTTGCTAAATCATGATATGTAATATAAATTCTAACTTTAATTTAATATTTTAAATAATAATTTGAATTAACATCTATTTATAATAAAATATAAAAGATAGAATAAAACTCTGAGTATTTTACCAATCAGGTCTCGTTATAAGTTTGGAAAGGTTTAATATTATTTTGTTCACGAAGCAATGAGTAAAACTATTACGAATATGTTGCAGGAAATACAATTCAGATCGCCGAGCACACACTCACTCTACTGCAAGGTACTCTCCCAATAAGGTCTCATTAAAAGTTTGGAAAGGTCTAATATTATTAAGTTTAAAGGGAAAAAGAAAGTATCATAGAAACTGTTTTAATGTTGCCGAAATAAATCGCTTCCTTTCAGAACTACTGTAATATGTTGTGCAGGGTAAAATATACTCCCTCCATCTCACTCAAACTGGCTTGTTTGACTTTTCTTGGTCAAACTGACCAAAATTTGACTATCAGTACCCAACTTCATTATAAACACCATATAGTAAACAGTACAGAGCAAACCGAAAACAGAACACAACGCTTACACAGGTTCATTACTGTAAAGACCAGAGAGCAATGTTATCTTGACATTCAGATATAAAATATCACCAAGGAAGCAACCTAAGTGGTGATTGACCCATCTCATTATTACCAAGGTTGCTTAACCCTAATTCTACTTCCCTGTGATTTTCCATATCCTTTGGAGCTATGTCTTCCTTTGCCATAGCACCTATCTGTAATTGCACAAAAGTTAGTAAATCACTAACTGGTGCTGCTTGTCTGAAACTTCTAATTTTTATGCAGAAATGATGGTTTAAGTATACAATTGGCACTCCGTAACTACCTGCTGCCTCAAGAGCTTGTTTTCTTCTCTCAGCATTTTTTCCTACACAAAGAGGTGAGCAAAGTCAAAAGTCGTTACAATCTCTATTGTTATATTAGTTCTACGCAATAATGTCAATGTGCATGTATATTTGGCCTGCTGTACTCTGTACAATTACTTTGACAAATTGAGGTTTTCAACAGAGAACCATTGATTGAGCGTTAAATATGCTCCACATGTCTGATAAATATTTTCAATCTTTTATTGTGCTTAATTAACAAAAGTTTATACAAGTACAAAGGCATATAAGTTTCTGATTAATTATAACGGCCGTCGTTGATTAACCAACAATACAATTTGACTAGTCGATGGCTGATTTAATACGCTCGCAAAAGAATACAAGGAAGAATCAAGATAGAGTAGCACGCTAGAAGCTTTCTGTTAGGACCAGGTCTGATCTGCTATAATTTATATAGAAACAAACGCACACAGAAAACACAATATTGGTGGTATTCGAGAGACCACCTGCTCTCCACAATATTTAGGTGGTATTCGAGAGACCACCCACTCTCCACAAACACTTCACTCAATCTTATTTCTTGATCTCTAGAAACATGCAAATGCCTTCCTATTTATAATCCCAACATTAACTCCTTATTCCTAAATTATAGCTAATATATTATTACTTCCACCAATTCCTCCATTCCAAATCTATAACTGATGCACAAATCCCTTATTCTAAGTATGTAACTGATCCACCAAATCCTCCATTTCAATTCTGATTATGTAACTACTAAGATAATAATTGTGTTTCCTAACATTACTCGCCGCCCAAACTCGAACCTTGTCCTCAAGGTTCAAATGAGAAAATTGTTTCATCAACCCCTTTTTTTCCTTCTCTTTTTGATCAAGTACCCCCGAATCACTATTAATAATTTCTTAAATTCCTCCCAACTACGAACAGGTACTCGACTTTCCTCTTCATAGTACCAAAAAAAAACATCATTTTTCAAGCACTCTACAATGCACCTGACCACCTTCATTACTAATGAACGATTATTAAGTTTAAAGTAATGTTCCACCTCGAACAAACAGCCTTGAGGTTTTACGTCTTCCAACATGACATTTTCAAGTCGTCTCTATAACGAATTAATGGATGCACTTGGAGGTGGCGAGACATCAAACAAATAAGTCTCTTGTTCTTTGCTATTGCCGTAGTCGGACTCTACCGGAGTCTGCTCTAAAACCTCCAGGATTGGTGGCTGTTGTGGAGTCATTTCATCTAACCATTTGGAAAATACATCCAAATTTTTAACCAAAACAAGAATAGTTTCACCAAGTGATAAAATTTTGTCTATTCTTGCTTGAAGTTTTTCGAAATCAATCCCTTGAAAATCTGATTTAAGCTCCCTATCATTCGTGTTTACTCCCTTCAGCTTCTTCTCAGGTTCGTGGGCTTGATTCTCGATCCATTTCAAGCCTTCCATTGTCCCAAGAGCGAAAATGCTCTGATACCACTATTAGGACCAGGTCTGATCTGCTATAATTTATATAGAAACAAACGCACACAGAAAACGCAATATTGGTGGTATTCGAGAGACCACCTGCTCTCCACAATATTTAGGTCCACAAACACTTCACTCAATCTTATTTCTGATCTCTAGAAACATGCAAATGTCTTCCTATTTATAATCCCAACATTAACTTCTTATTCCTAAATTATAGCTAATATATTATTACTTCCACCAATTCCTCCATTCCAAATCTATAACTGATGCACAAATCCCTTATTCTAAGTATGTAACTGATCCACCAAATCCTCCATTTCAATTCTGATTATGTAACTACTAAGATAATAATTGTGTTTCCTAACACTTTCCTAGCTACTTATGATTTTACTTCTAAGAGAACATATTATGTCTCCATGGCAAAATCTTACCAACTCTGGTGCTTACAAATCAAAATTCAGATTCCTTACAGAGCACAACATTCTGAGCACTACCATTCCATATTTAATGGCATAGATTAGTGTTCCCTGTCAATTTTACTACTTTATGATTGAGCTAAGAGATATTAGGATTTGCAGTAGATTTCATATGGTCATCAATTTAATAACTTCTAAAATTGTAATATAACTTAGCAAAATGAAATTGGTCAATTTTATCTTATAAACTGTACTATGACTTGATATTCGAGATGGAGACAGTACCACGTAAGAATTGTGCTTACAATATATATGGAAGATGCTACAAGTCAATGGTAACATGGAAGGAGAAAAAGATGTTTAAGTGAGATACTCTGGTACAAGTTAAAAATAACATGGAAGGAAAGGAAGGGTACCTTTTCCTGGAGAATTCTTATTGGTTCTATCATATGTTGTGTCTGCAGAATAAGTAAATATTTTCATGAGTTGACTAGACCTCACACACTCCATATATACTGTAAAACATGAGCAAACATGTACAGCATGCACTTGACAGATACGTAAAATATCATCCAGATATGTCCCAAGGGATTAGTTCATTCTTAACATTCATACATAAGTAGACATGTTCAGCTATAACATAAGAGTTCCAGTTAGAAAGTGACTGGCATAGTCTTCATTGGTCACAATTCACATCAAAATAAACTCAGATAAAGTAGGATATTCTGAACCAATTGATTGTTAAATATAACATATGAGGTATTAAGGTAGCGTAATGCCTTAAAATTGTTCCCAATAAAATCACCAACATATGAGCCACCCACAAGTCACTAGTACATTCATATGTAGTACTAATATCTTCAAAATATAATAATTTGTCCGATTTTAGCTCGGTATTATGACAAACTTTTTAGCTTCAATCAACATGCAGACTTTTGAGAGTACGAGTGCCATGTTCTTGATAGGCTAATAAACGAAAGAAAAAACGTATTTTACATGATTTTGTGTTCGGATGGGTCACCGGTTTCAATTTCTGTTGGTCCTAGCATATTAGTGTGTGCAGAAGGTGATTTCATAAAAAGGAAGGTACATATGTCATATTTAAGGGAGCCATATCTCCAAGAATGACATTAAGGGATTGGTTGGGTAACTTTTAGGGTGCAACTAATGGGTTAGCCCACAGGTGAAGAGGACCACACTTTTCCAGAGGCCCATGATTAAGTTTCTGAATTGGAGTACAGAATGACCATGGTCCCAGCCTTAGAAGACAGACTGCCAAACTGTTCAGTAGGCCTATAATAAATTATTCTGGACATATGCCTAACTGGTGTAATGCAAATTTCTATCCTTCTAGGATTGTAGTAGATGCACTGTCGTGATCTAGGAGATTAGGAACAAGAGAATTAGGCATGCAGCATAGTAGAGAAATTAAAAGAATCCCAGATTATTCAGAAATTTTAGAGTGCAAGAAATGAATTTTTTTATATGATTTTAGACATGAGTGAATTATCATAAATTTACAAAACAATAAACATAATGAGAAAAATTGAACAGTTACAATTATCCCTGACATAGAGTAAACACAACGTAAAAACTCGTAGCGTAGTGCACACACTCTTGACCTTGTTCTAAACCAAGGTTGATGCTACTTGCTACAAATATAAGTGGACTATCAAACCTAAGTTGGTCCTCACTAAGATTGCAAATGAACAAAGAAGTTGTTTCTTATAGACATTATGCTAGGGGCAGTAGTCATCTTTTTACATTTATGTTGTGGAATTTTTCTGGTTGTCTGAAGACAACACGTAATTCATGGTTTTGGCAACAATCGACATGTTAATTAAAAAGACGGGCAACATCGTGTACGATCATGAATCTAGAGACAATGTATATCACCAGTTTAGATAGATATAAAATGTAGATGTTCATACATTGATTGAGACCTTTGTTGCTCTTGTTTGCACTAGTGCAGTTTCCATTTCTTTAACTAGTTGCGCAAGGTCAGCCACAGTGAGTCGGTCTAGATTTAATTCAGCAAGGTACCTGGACAAGATCGGTTTATATTATATATATATATATATATATATATATATGTCACACGCATATCATCACACGATATAAGTATCAATTAATATTCAAATAGTAGAATACTTGCCTTTGAACTCTATGCAAGAGATTTTTATTCTCCCGACTCCTTGCACTCTTTGAGTTCTATCCACAAGTAGATGTTCCACATTGTCAAATTAGTTTTCTAGTATATCAATCCCTTAAACTACAAATACCAACAAGAAAAACTTCATACTTGCTTCAAGAATGAAAAAAATCTCCAAACATGACTAGTGAAGTAGGAAACAACATAAACGGCTGAAACCAGCTTTGGGTCTGTAAAGTATAAGTATAGTAGTGGAAGTAATTGTTATTTTTATGAATGAAACACAGCATCAGTTTTCTAGTTATAGCCCTATCAATCAATGTGCACTTTGGTATCTCCTGAATCAATCATTTTGTTGATTATAGTATAAAGTTAAAGCAAAAAATATTGCATAAGACAAATATATTAAAATTAATAAAACTAAACTTTAAAAGAATATAATTAAAAAATAACGAATCTGAATGTAATCAATATACTTATATGAAAGAGAAGACGAGGGCGGTGGCGGCTCTCAAATCGCTCCGATCTATTTTTCTAAAATATACTCCCTCCGTCCCATTCATTTCTGTACACTTTCCATTTTGGGACGTCCCATTCATTTCTATACATTCCAAAAATAGTAACTTTTAATAATATAAAACACTATTACACCCACTACTTTCTCCACTATCTCTATTCTATAACAATATAAATCACTATTACACCCACTACTTCCTCCACTATCTCAAATCTATTATTAAATATTGATAGGTCCCACCACTTTACTCACTTTTCATCTAATTTATATCTTTTCTTAGTCTACGTGCCCAGTCCCAGTGTATAGAATTCATTGGGACGGAGGGAGTACTTATATAAAGGAGAAGACGAGGGCGGTGAGGTGACGGCTCTCAAATCGCTCCGATCTATTTTTCTAATTTTCTCAATTTTTTTACTTATTAATATTAAAGATTCGAAAATATCTCAATTTTAAGATTCTTGCCTTTAAAATCTTTACTAATGAAGGAAGCTAAATATATAATTTTAAGATTCTTGTAATATTCTCCTAAATTTTTTATTAGAAAATATCTCAGTTATCTTTTAAATTTTTACTAATAGAGAAAACTAAATATAAAATTTTAATATTCTTGCCTTTATAATATTCGATAAATTCTCAATTTCCTTCTTACTATTTTCTAACGCAGGAAACTAAATATACAATATTAATATTCTCCTAGATGTTCTCTACTAATCTAATTTATTTACTAATTTCTTTAATATTGTCTTTCAAGTAAGAAGGCTAAATATGTTATATTAATATTTCCCTAAACTTTCTCTTCAAGTCCAATTTATATACTACTTCATTACCACTATCTTCTAATGGAGGAAACTAAGTATACTATATTAATATTCTCCTTAACTTATTCTACGAGTTCAATTTAATATACTAATTTTTTTTTACTATCCTGTAATCGAGGAAAATAATAAAGGGGATGATTTGAGAAATTGCGTTTTAAATTTTTAGTAATGGAAATATTAATTACCCTATATTCTCCCAAACTTTCTTCTTAAGTCAAATTATTATCTTAATATTGTCCTAAAACTTATCTTCAAGTCTAATTACCATGTTGATATTCTCTTAAACTTTCTTTTAAACTTAAAGTTGCCATCTTAATATTCTCACATATTTTTTCTTGAAAATTAGAATTTTGAATAATGTTTAAATTAAATTTTATGGTATAAGAAAATTGATTAATAAATGATGTAATACATTTAGTAATTAATTTGTTATATTTTAAATTTGGTAACGACGATTAAGCGGGTTATTGGGAGGAAACGTGTTTAACGAGAAAGCGATTCATTAGGAGGAACATATTATATGGTAGAATTTAATATTGATGTTATATTATGTATTTTAAAATAGAAGTTGCAATATGAATTTTGAGAAAAATAAAGAAATAGATATACTAATATTTGATAGAATGTAAAAAAATGAAATATATTAAACAATTGTCCTTCTCTATATTTATTGAAAATTTCGGTAAATGAACAAGACTAAATAGAGAATTCAAAAAAAAACTTTAATTTTACGTTAAAAATATTATTTTAAATAAAAGCATATTTTGTATAATATTTTTTAGAACAATTTGGAAAAATTGTTACAAAGCCGCTCGATCTATTTTTCATATTTTCTCGAATTTTTGAATTATTAATATTGAAAATTCGAAAATATCTCAATTGCCTTAAACATCTTTACAAATAGAGAAAACTAAATATATACTTTTAATATCCTTGCCTATAAAATCTTTACTAATAGAGGAAAGAAAATATACATTTTCAATCTTAATTTTCTTGCTTCTATCGTTTAAAAGAGAAAATTAAATATAGTATGTTAATATTCACCTAAACTTTCTATACAAGACTAATTTAATTAGTAATTAATAAACATGAAAAGAGAATAAATAGGAGAATAATCAATTTACACAAGAAAGTACAAATCATAAAGCTAATGTTTACAAGGTTATACAGGAAAGTGTTGATTCTTTTGTTTTTTTGATGGCAAATATCCTAAATTAAAGACACGTAATAGTTATATATATTCTTCATTATGGTTCTTTAGCATCTCATGAATTTTTTGCTTTATATTTTCTCCCATTTATTAATTTTGTTTGAAGGATTTTTGTTTTTTGTTGTAATGTTTTGCTGTAGAGAATACATCAATGGAACTTTTCTCCACGAAGGTTCGACTTTAATCTCTTACTTTACCTTTTTCTTCTATCAATTATATATATGCGTGAATTTTATCACCGTTAACTTATTTTGTGTTTATGTGAATCGCAAAAATTATACATCGTGTTTTCAAATATAATGTTGAAGAGAGAGGTATGTGTAGAATTTGACACGCGTTGCTAGAAGTCAGTTATGTTGTAGTGTTACTACTTTGTATTTCTTTATTCATTCTTATATATTAATATTTACTTTTGACAGGTGGTTTCACTACTCCGAACATGAAGCAAAATCTTGAATATGATGGTTTGTATATTGTTATTAATTTTAGTATCACAACTCTAAATTGTTATTTTTTAAAGTTAATTGATTGATAGTAATTGGCCATAATTATGTTGATCGTCATTATCTTTTAAATATTAACAAATAGACAAATATAAATATTTATTTTTTATAATTTTTTTGTAAAAATAATAATAACTTATGTTTAATGAGAGAGCGGCTCACAATACATATAAACTATCAGAAATTATGTTTCATAATTTTTTGTAAAAAAAATCATTTTAAATTATCTATATATTTTATATATTTAAAATCAAGTCTTTTATGTTTTACCTTTTAAATTATATAGAAGATAATATAGTTATAAAAAAATACAAGTTTTTTATAATTAAATTAATCTTTAAAAATATTAAACTGAAGTTTACAATTTTTACAATTAATTATTTAATGGGTAATTTGTTAGATTTGGTAGCAATAAGAGAGCGGCTTATTGGGAGTGAACATATTTAACAAAAGGGTATTCAAATAGGAGGAGTGTATAATATTCTAGAATTTAATATTGATATTGTATTATATATTTTAAAATAAGAATTAAATTTTGAGAAAGATAAAATTAGTAATAATTATAATAATATTTGAGATGATATCAAAAGAATGAAAATCTTAAACGATTATCTTTTTCTATATTTATTTAGAATTTCACTAAGACGGAAATAAAAATCTCAAAGAAACTGTAGAGTTATAATGTTATAATAGAAATATGAGTTATACTAGAAATATAATTGTTTAATTTATTGAAAACATACAGTAATTTGTAATATATTTATTTTAAAAATTGTAAAATATTATAAGGCCACTGCGAAGCGCGGCTTAGTAAACTAGTTGATTACAATAAGACGTATTTTAAATTTGGTTATTATTAATTATTTTTCTTTTCTAATGAATTCTACAAGATAACAGTCCAAAACAAAGTACAAGAATATATTATAAAACAACAATCCAAAAACACGAAAGAAGAAGATGAACTAAATAAATCATAGCAATATATATTATATTTGATTATAGTAATATTAGTTGTTTGTACTCTCATTGGATGCGAGTTGGATTAATTACAATTTATTTTTGACAAAAAATTAAGTTGGAACTTGGCTCTGATATCTTTTTGATGAAAGAATATCTAGAAACGAGGACAAAAGTATTATAAAAAATATCCTAACTAGCCGAGATAGAAAATCTTTCTGACCAAGGTGAACAGTAGTGGTAGATTCGTGTGGTGGGATACTAATACCATAGTTCAAAAAGTTGAATTTAATAATACTGACCAAATGGTGACCTTAAATATAATAAATATTTTCACTTTGGACAATTTGACAACTACTATGAGGAAATGATTACCTTAGGATCTTCCATTCCAGTGGCTTCTCTTTCAGCTATATCAGAGACTTCATGATATTGTTGTAGAATTGTAGCCAAACTGCATCAGCATAGGGCAGAAACTATAAGTAACTAGTATGGAAGATCGGCGGTGGTTTACCCTGCGGAGGATGTCAGCGGTTCGAGTCCGCTTATCTCCAACTCGTGAACTGTTATGCATTAAAAAATTAAATTCTTATTGGTGAAGGTACCCCATCGATTATTTAGCAATAGGGTAAGTTTGGCATGTAAACAAGTAATGCACTTGTGAGAAGAAAAAGCTTTTAAGAATTGAACCAAGCTCGCTACAGTAGAGAAAAATCTAGTATTTGATAAAATCCATAAACAACAGAGATACCTAAGTGTATCTAGAAAGTTGGACACCTACAACATATATGTTTGAAATTCAATTTTTCTAAAACATGGAATATCCAATACTACTCAACCAATAATTTTGATATAAAATTATCCCCATTCCACCGTTTTCTCTATCAAACACATTTTCAACCACATATCAATAACATATATCCTATATTGGTTTTATGTCTTTTGTAACATCTGTCGTAACATCAACTCCTGTATTATGGTAGCAAAGAAAATAGTTTATATTTAAGTGATTTAATTATATCAACACGGGTTTGATTCCAATGAGAACCAATGCTTAAAAGAGAATCAGATATCCGCTACTCACCATTGAATCAATCTTAAATTAGTAGCTAAGATATTTTCAGGCAATCAATATGTAACATACAGAAATCAACTGAAAACGTAGCCAAGTAATTATAAGATATTTGAATAAGTTAAGAATCAATCAAAATATTAATTAGTGGTAGCAACATTATATACAAAATCTGTATCTATCTGCTTTGTCATATCATTTTTTTTATATTTGTTCTAACCTTGTCAAGATCTCCATTTTTAACGTCACAAAATATCTCTTTTATTGTTCAACATTAAATATTTATATTTTTTGAGATACTTAACTAAATTTTGATTTTTTTGTAGGTTCTGCACAACTTGTTCTTTTGTAGTAAAAACTTGTTTTTTCAGATATTTTGTTAAGTGTTCTTCTGTGTTATATTTTGATAAAGTTCTTCGTCTGAACATTATATAAAACTGATGTTTATTTTGAATATGCGATATTAATTTTAAATTTTAAAAGAAGAATGTGTTTAAAGTTTGATTTTTACAAGGTAAATATGGTGTAATGATAATTATATATATAATGTACTTGAATTTAATTATATTTAAAAATAGGATTATATGTATAAATGTCATATTTTTTGTGAATCGACAATTTTATCCATTACTTCTTAGGGTTTTTTTAATTTGGTTCTCCGTGAAGCGTGTATATGTATCATATATATATAGATATTGTTTTGATGAGATTGAAGCATTGACATTGATGAATGCTGACAAGTCTGATTTTTTAACAAATGGGCCTGATCAAAATCAATGGGTGTTAACATTACGTGATTGCCTAACTGGACAAGGATATCTAAAAATTTAATGGATTTCGTTAAAGTCAGACAATAGTTAACGATTGTGCAATTTTTTTAAAATTAAATGACTAAATTACAAGTAATATTTAAATTAGTGACCCCGTTGCAAGTTTTTTGAGTTCAATAGCCCCATTGCAAGTTGATCATGAATTCAGTGATGTTTTAGTGTATTCACCCTAAATTTTTATTTCCTCTACTTCCATAACTATGATGTCAAGTTCTCCAACAAGATGGAACTTAAACAAAAAATACAAAATTAAAAAATTAAAAAATTAATGCATTAATTACGAAGAATTTTACTATGTTCTGAAGTAAAGATATTATAGGCAATTGTAAAAGATTGTGAAATTATCATTAATTAAAAAATCTAATTAAACGAACGCTTCAGTCGTGTCATGGGCTTTAGCTTCAGTGGCCAAGTTGAAGCGTTAAACGGTTCTTACCGCCTCAAGGTTGAGGTTGTTCAACGGTCAAATTTGTTAGTATTTTAGTTATTGATTTAATTTATTATTCGTAAGGTGCACATGTCTTCTTTTGAATCGGGTATGTTCAAGTCGACGTAACTTGCACGTCCTAAATAAGTGGCTAAATTTTATGTTTGTTTCTTAATATTTCAAACCTTAAACCGTTAAACCGATTATAGTGATGTATAGTCTGAACTAGGTACGAAATTATCTTATTTATCTAACTATTTTCCTAAAAAATGTTAGATTAAATTCTTGATGACGTAAAAATTACCAAGAAAATATCTTTTTCATAACTCTCTTGAATGCTCACTAAACTACTTCATTTATTTATTTCTTGTTTGTTTACATGTTATTCTCGCTTGCAAAATCGTTGGCCTCCTTCGTTCTTTACTGAACAGCAAAATAAAAGTAATTAAAGTATATTATTTTTTTAAGTAGTTAGGTATTTTTGTATTTGGACGGGAAAGTGACTAATTTGACCATGACCTTTGTCAAGAGAGATGACTACTTTACAGTTAAGCTAAACTCTCAACCTCCCCATAGTATTTTCGTTGGAGTCAACTGTAACAAGATTCATTGTTTTTATATCATGTGTGTTGTTTAGAGCGCAAATCAAAATACTATGAAAGTGTAAAACTCGAAGACTCAAACAGTATAAATGCCTAATTTTTAGCTATGAATTTTTGCATGTAAAAGGTCATCTAAACTCATTTTTCAAAGTGAACACTAAACAATTACACGAGCCTAGTGCACCATGTAAATTAGGCTTTGTGAAATGTAGCGTAGCCTCGAAGAATTTAACTTTGAAAATATCAATATATATATATATGTGTGTGTGTGTGTATTCCTAATTGCTTATTATACCTTGTCTATGTTTGAACTGATCTAACTACTTTCCATTAAAGAAATTGATTACGTTTAGGTGCCGTAAAAAATTATCAAGAAAATCTCTTCTTACTATTCAGAAGCGCCTACTAAACTAACTACATATCATTATTTTCTTGTTCTTGTCAATTCATCATGCCTCGTTCATTTTTCACTGAACATTAAAAAAATGGGGTCGCGCTATATTAGTTTTTTTTTTTGTTTTCTTACGTCCTAAATGATCTTAATGGGTCTTTAAGGACATCTTATAATCTATTGGATCTTTGAGGACCTCAGAATGTTTAATGGGTCTCTAAGGGCCTCTTCATGAACCTTTTGTATTCTCAACCTTACTTTTATCCAAGAATTCTAGGTCTTCATGTTTTTCTTGATTCATTTTGGCGTCTAGGATCTCTTCGAATTTTGTAGGTCACAAAACGTTAGGATACTTTTTGCCTTAGCTTCAACTTAAAGGGAACAACAATAGGCCGGCAAGATCTTCGGGTCTTCTTGATCTACAAATGCCTCCGACTAATCACAAAACTCTTAAGTGCATTTTTAGTTTTTGTGGAGGTTCCATGTCCTCATGATAAGTATAGAACTCATCATAGGGTCTCTCTAGCCTCTTCCTTTAGCCTTGTGGGTCTCTGCAACCTTCAATTCACTTGGCTCACAAGAACCTTAGAATTTCTTGTGTTCGTGCTATAAACCTCTAGGAATTATTGTGAATCTACACGAACTTCATTAACCTATGAACTGACTCGAGAACATTATGGGACTAAGAATATGTCCTCGATTATTGTCATAATATTTTTATGGATTTCCAAAAACATGATTCAAATCAGGTTATATTTTTAATTCAAAGCTAAGTAAATCTAAGGATCACCGACTCAAATGCAACCAACTTGGAAAATTCACAAGTTCGCTAACATCCAAAAAGATCAAAACATGGTGAAATTTCTAGTTGGAGTAAAGTTTCTATCACGGACAAATGTCTCACTTTTCTATAAATTTAGGTTTCTTAGTAGATTATTTTTTCAAACTTTTAATACCTCAAGTTTTCTAGTTTATACCCTAGTTTAAGGTTTGACATCACATGTTGTGCTTTAAAGCTTCTCATTGCATTAATGCTCGAACAAGATTCACTTTTGTAATATCACGTGGCATGTTCGAATCACAAAGTCTTGATTATGCTTCCATGCACTTTTCTTGATATATGATTTTCATCTTAATTTTTTTAATACCTAATTTTGATACTCTGGGCATCAATTTTTGGGTCTCAAGGCACTTATACATGGTCCACTCATAGTGTTCAAAACATTTTTCTTCTTAGATTAAGTAGATTTTCAACCATTGTCTTTCCCTCAAAAGTCACTTGTACTATTATTATTAAACTACATAAGCCACTACTCTTGATTATATTCATATCTAATTTTTTTTAAGTTGTAACTATTAAGCTTTGACAAATTTTTAATATTTTAGTTTTTCCATACTTTGCAAGGCATTATTTTAGGCTTTAGTGATTTGTTGGGAATTTGAAATATTGTGCCTCGTGAGACAAATCAATCTTTGCTCGGTTAACGGGGGGATATTATTTTTGGCATCCATTTAATTTTAGACTTTTATGTAGTTATTAGTCTTCTTTGGCAAAAAGACATGAACTCTACCAATGTTATTTATTTTATTAAATTCATATAAATCTATTAATATATTTATGTTAATATGTGTGCAATTGTACTCTTCTATGCTCATGATACTATTGTGGTCGAGAAGTTCTTTTATTTTTGAAGTATCAATTAGCCTTCTAACACATATCACAAAATTTTCTTGATACGTCATGGTCTTGTTGACCTGCCATAACCAAAAGTGATACAATGTGCATCGTTATTCATCGTCATTCATGACAATGCACTATTTAGTCTGACAACTCATTAAATATTGATTTTTTTTATATTCAAAATGTAACAATCAAGCATACTTTACATAAGAGAATCTAACATTGTAAAAAAAAATTAATTAGAATTTAATTCCCAAAACACTTTTAAGCAAAATAGTATCATACATTCATAAAAGTTTTATCTAGTACTTTTAAGCAAAATTTAATTATGTCATTCTATCATTCAAAAGTAACTATACGATTCAAATTAAGCTCAACAAAAAGATTTGGCTATGCAGCCACCTAGGCACTAACCACTAGGAGTAAAATAAGATGCTAGTAAGCAAATTATTAAAAATAAGACTAGGTGGAAAAATAGGATAAATCAACAAGAAATAGGGAAAAAATAGACCCGAAACGAAATCTAAAGTTTAAACTATTTTTAGACTAAATTACACTTTATATACCTGTAGTTTAATAGTTTCGCACATTAGTGACAAAAACAAAGAACTTAACATTTGCATGACTAATCCCGTAGTAGTGTCGTTAAGAATAGAGTAACTACATCAATTTTTACGGACATAAGGGTAAATTTATAATTTTTTTATATGTCCATATTAGACAGTTCCTTCCATTTTTATCTTATTCTTGTCTAAACCCTACCTAGCCCACTAGAATGAAGATTGCAGCTGGTGCAGCAAGGGGATCAAAATATCTACATGATAAGGGAATTAAAATATCTACATGATAAGATAAACCCTTAATAATATATCATGAATTTAAATGGTCTATCATTCTACTCTAGTAGGATTATCATCCCAAGCAATCAAATTTTGGCTTCCGCCAAAAAGGGGGTACAAGAAAAAATACTCATGTTCTAATAGGAGGTATGGGAATATATGGATATTGTGTCCATGAGTGATGCCATTCTACATTAGCATTATTTCAAAGTAGCATTTTATCAATGATTAATAATATATTGAACCACGATAAATCCTATATGTATACACAATATAGACAAAACATAGCCATTGAAACCTGTTGTGACCATTTTACTCCCCAGAAAGTTAACGTTATGTTTATTTCTCAATGAAAATAGTGTGAAGCCCCCAAGTGTGTTAAAAAAGCACAATTAACCATGCAAATGTTGAATTTTTGTTTCGGCCACCATTGTGCAAAACAATTAAACTATTGTACCCAAATTACAATTTAATCTTTTTTAATTAAAAATAAATATAAAAAATACATCGTATTAATGCTCTAATTATGTGATGATATCCAATTAATCATAACATTAGATTTTTCCTAACAGAATAAATTATCTTACTCCAATATTTACGGATACAAAAAACAATACCTAAAATGAGACCCCTAATTTTAAATTACAAGTACTAGTAAGACTTATAGCCCCTTTGATGAAGTAGATATTTTATATTAAGGTAAATAATAAGCTGATACTTTTCACACTGATTATCTTGATTGTGTTTTACAAGCATCCATGTATAGCTTTAAATTATTTGTCCAAACACTTGTTTATCTTTGTGAAATAAAAAAATTAACTTTTACTTGTAATTAAACAAAAATAACTTTAAGTAATTGTAATTTTATTTAAGGTAAGCCAAACAATAAAAGATCGAGAATTCGTATCCCAATGAATATGAATTTGTGTGTGATTATTTGAATTTTTATAATTGGCCTTTATATTGTGCGATCAGACTCCCCTTAGATCATGTGAATTCAATTAAAGATCCTCGTAATATAGGCTCTGATACCACTTGTTAGTATTGCAAGTGCACTTTAACTCTAACATGAGTATGATGCTCTTTGTGGTGCGCTTGACCTTCACAAATTTATTTGTTTTAAGGTATCTCACAAAAGGTCAAATATTTACAAAATTGTATAAATTGTATTCAAGAACTCTTATGGTCAAGTTAATTTTTCTTTGAATTTTCAGCGTGGTCTTGGTTAACACTCCATTAATCTTCCACAATAACTAAGGACCAAAAAACACCCATTCTCCCCTGTTAAGGCAATATCTCTTAATTTATTCAATTATTTTGTATTGTTGCAATTCACTAAATCAAGAAATAAAAAATTGTATAATTTACGATCATGATTGTATAATTTTTGCAAAATTGCCCAAGTCAAGAAATTAAAATTCGCTAGTTTTCCTACCAAGGTTTTAATGTAAATGTAATATGTAGGAAATAAACCTCGCTTTTGGCAACATACAAAATTTTGATATTAATACAAATATCTCCTTGTATGAAAAAAAAAATTGAATATTAATTATGAAAAATATACCGAATGTAAGTATAACAAACTCGTTCGTTCAAAATCAATCATTAAATTTAATGATTGAAATACAAAATTTCTTCATCAATCATTAAATTTAATGATTGAAATGCAAAATTTCTCCCCCCGCCCCGCAATCATTGTTTCTGCCACTCCAGCTGCTTCCACACCCTCACAGTAACTAGTATATCTCATTTTAATCTGATTTAGATTTAGAATTAAATAGGTTTACTGAATGCATACTCAAATTAATGAAATATGAAACAATACTCCAACTTTTTTAATCACTTGTACTAAATTTCCATCAATAAAATAATTAAAATCTGGTGACCTACTTGACAATTGCCAAATTATAGCTTCAACTTTCAAAATTTTAAATACACATTTTCAACAGTATAAGTTCCATATAATGGATATTCAAAAATATCTATTATAATAATAAACTGCTCATCTCAAGTAGGGGCGGCAATTTCGGGTAATGGGTCGGGTTCGTGTCGGGTTTGCTATATCCGGTCCTATTTTTTAGTCAACCCCAACCCGACCCGACCCGAAGCGGGTTAAATTTTCTCAACCCGAACCCGACCTGATAGTACCCGATCAACCCGAAAATGACCCGTTTAACCCGAAAATAATTAAAAATAATTATTTATATATATAAAAAATTAAATTTTATTTATAAAATATTAAAAATATATAATAAAAAATTTATTATGTGATATATGAATTAAATTATTTAAATATTATGAATATATATCACATATGTCTATAATTATGTAATATAAATTCATATATTTTAAATAATTTCTTATATATATTAAATTTTCGGGTCAGGTTCGGGTATTTTGGGTCAACCCGAAACTGACCCGAAAATTTCGGGTAAATTTTTACCCGACCCGAAACTCAAAATACTCAACCCGAATTCGTACTTTTCCGTGTCGGGTTCCTGTCGGATTTCGGATCGTGTCAAATTTTGTCACCCCTAATCTCAAGTGGTTCATTACTCACACTAAATAAATCAAAAAATTATTATTAAATTAGTAATTGTTACATATTAATTTCTTCATTTATAGGCATGATCCATATATGAAATAATGGAAATTATATATTATCTTAACCTGCATATTTATATATTTTTTTATCAATTATCATGAACCAAATTACAAAAATAATTTATCATGTTTCTGTATCTAGTTTGTTTGAAGAGTTATAGTTGTTTTAAGATTTAGTTCAGTTACAATTTTTGGGAATAATATATGATGTTCTCAATTAACTATAAACTTATTATTTAAGTTTATATTTAAATTACCATAGTAGGTCAATGTACTGGTTTTTGGTTGGTTCTTCGATGAACAAACTTAAAATTAATATGAGTAATAGTTGGGATTAAGCCCAATACGGTAGAATAGGTCTTGCATGACCAAAGATAAATAAAATTTTGAATTAGTTTAGTATGTTATTATTTAGATGTTAAGTATTGGTTGCAAAATAGGAAGATAAGTATCAAGAATAGTAACACTTGTACACAAATTCTATACGACTTAAATAATAAGTATGATTAGTCTTGATGGGTTGAATTTGTTACGGTTAAAACAATATAGTCTTACGATTATTGATTATGTGTTTATAAGACCCGATTACCTATTCAAACATCACTGAGGTGTAATTACTGAGGTGTAATTAATCCAATGTATTGTTTATAAATTGTATGATTAATAATAAAATTTAGGATGTGATTTTTCACGTTATATAATTTCTTGTGTGCTTTCGACTAGTTGATTATCTCGTATTTTTTCCTAGCAAAAGATTGACTATTAATATTTGCACCTATAATTTATATGGTGATTTCAAATGTTGATGTGTGAGCAAAAATTACAAGAAAAATAATTAAAATAAAATAACACATAATAAAAATTTATATAAATAAACTTCACACTAAATTGTTATCCATATGCCAAATCAACTTGTATATATATGCATATATTTTTTTAACAAAAACAATCATTTTTTGGGAGATGCTTTAATAAGAACATGTCTCGAGAAAAAATATATAATTTTGATTATTTTCAATGAAAGATTTACCGATCACGATAAATATGTAAATGAGAAACAAACTCGCAAAACACAAAATATTAGAAAGCAAACAGAGATTGTAAGTAAGAAACAAATGAAAGGAGAGAAAATTGTAATTACCTATTTCCGTGAGAAAACTGGTGCAATTTATAGCGTTCAGAGAAAATTATAACTCCAATTTGAACATCACATAGAACTGAGAGTTGTTTGGCTTTCTTAAGCAATCCATTCTTTGTCTTCGATTCGCTTGATTTCTAGCTTCTTTCTTCCCATTTATTTTCTCCACCAAGATAGCCTAGCTCTTATCACACTATTCTTCCCTGTATATATTCAAACTTGTGATTATAAAAACATAAAATACGTCTTCTATGTCTTTTTTGTATTTATTAATTAACACTTGCTTATTTGTATCATGATTGTTGCATGGAAGACTTGATTGATTATAATTTCAATTATATATATAGGTATACTTGTGAAAAAAAGGATCGGAGTAAATTTACACTCATAACATCTTAAATGGATCGTTTAAAAGTAAAGTTGTTTCTAACAATTAATTTCATTTAAAAATACTATAAATATTTTCCAAAAATTACAATGCTCTAAACATATACAATTCTAATCAAAATCATGTTGAAACATGTGATAGTAGAGAATTTTAAATCTCTGTGTCCGCCTTCAAATTCAAAATTTTGGCAAAATTTGACTTGGTTTATAATGATGAATTTACTTCTTGAAGAAAAATTATTTTTGGAAAAATTCAATATAATAAATTTATAATCCTTTTGTTAAAATCTTTGTCAAAATTATGACAGTGTCGGGAACTTTTGGTGCTAAAATTGAACTTGTATTACAAAACAATGGGCAAAATGCAACCATTTACACCCGTATCTGGTGAGTTAATAGCAAATTATTATTCATTTCCGGTATTTGTATTTAGGTAATAATGTTATTGTTGGTTGTAAATTTATAATCAGCTACGCGTTTATTCATTTGAGTATGACATTGAATTGGAGTGATCATTTTAGACATCAAGTTCCATATATTATTGTTATGCCACATTTTGGCATAGTCCAAATTTCTCCGTTTAATAATTATTAATTCAGATTAATAATTAATTACTTGAATACTAAGTAATATCCTCTTTCAGAAACGAGGAAAGAATCAATCTCAATCAACGAATAACGGAAAATATCCTCAAACGATATCTTTCAAATTAGGAAGATATCACAATGCTAGGATAATGCAAGATAAAATCGGTAATTGCACACATTAACAAAGTTTATCCCTAAAGTCTCTCGGGGATAAACACAATTGCACAGAACTGCGTGGGCTTGATCCAATATAAATTGGTACGCATGCATCTTGGCAAAAGGGATCCGATATCTGAGACAAATCGAGACACCTCCCAAGTCCAGCCCCCAAACATCCAAAAATCTCAAATCCCCCTATTTTCATAATTCGCTATTTCAGCAACCTCCGATTTGTATTGTTACGAAATTCCTCCAACAACAATTATTATAAACTAACTAGTTTACTAAACCGCGCTTCGCAGCGACCTTATAAAATTTTACAATTTTTAAAATAAATATATTACAAATTACTGTATGTTTTCAATAAATTAAACAATTATATTTCTAATGTAACTCATATTCTAATATAACATTATAACTCTACGGTTTCTTTGAGATTTTTCTTTCCGTCTTGGTGAAATTCTAAATAAATATAGAAAAAGATAATCGTTTAAGATTTTCATTCTTTTGATATCATCTCAAATATATTATTATATTTATCACTAATTTTATCTTTCTCAAAATTTAATTCTTATTTTAAAATACATAATACAATATCAATATTAAATTCTAGAATATTATACACTCCTCGTATTTGAATACCCTTTTGTTAAATATGTTCATTCCCAATAAGCCGCTCTGTTATTGCTACCAAATCTAACAAATAACCCATTAAATAATTAAAGAACCATAATGAAGAATATATATAACTATTACGTGTCTTTAATTTAGGATATTTGCCATAAAAAAAACAAAAGAATCAACACTTTCCTGTATAACCTTGTAAACATTAGCTTTATGATTTGTACTTTCTTGTGTAAATTGATTATTCTCCTATCTATTCTCTTTTCATGTTTATTAATTACTAATTAAATTAGTCTTGTATAGAAAGTTTAGGTGAATATTAACATACTATATTTAATTTTCTCTTTTAAACGATAGAAGCAAGAAAATTAAGATTGAAAATGTATATTTTCTTTCCTCTATTAGTAAAGATTTTATAGGCAAGGATATTAAAATTATATACTTAGTTTCCCCCATTTGTAAAGATGTTTAAGGCAATTGAGATATTTTCGAATTTTCAATATTAATAATTCAAAATTTCGAGAAAATATGAAAAATAGATCGAGCAGCTTTGTAGCAATTTTTCCAAATTGTTCTAAAAAATATTATACAAAATATGTTTTTATTTAAAATAATATTTTTAACATAAAATTTAAGTTTTTTTTGAATTTTCTATTTAGTCTTGTTCATTTACAGAAATTTTCAATAAATATAGAAAATGACAATTGTTCAATATATTTCATTATTTTAACATTCTATCAAATATTAATATATCTATCACTTTACTTTTCTCAAAATTCATATATTGCAACTTCTATTTTAAAATACATAATATAACATCAATATTAAATTCTACCAAATAATATGTTCCTCCTAATTAATCGTTTTCTCGTTGTTAAACATGTTTCCTCCCAATAACCCGCTTTATCGTTGTTACCAAATTTAAAATATAAAAAATGAATTACTAAATGTATTACATCATTTATTAATCAATTTTCTTATACCATAAAATTTAATTTAAACATTATTCAAAATTCTAATTTTCAAGAAAAAATATGTTAGAATATTAAGATGGTAACTTGAAGTTTAAAAGAAAGTTTAAGAGAATATCAACATGGTAATTTGACTTAAGGATAAGTTTTAGGACAATATTAAGATAATAATTTGACTTAAGAAGAAAGTTCGGGAGAATATAAGGTAATTAATATTTTCATTACTAAAAATTTAAAATGCAATTTATCAAATCATCCCCTTTATTATTTTACTCGATTACAGGATAGTAAAAAAGAAATTAGTATATTAAATTGAACTCGTAGAATAAGTTAAGGAGAATATTAAAATAGTATACTTAGTTTCCTCCATTAGAAGATAGTGGTAAGGAATTATTATATAAATTGGACTTGAAGAGAAAGTTTAGTGAAATATTAATATAACATATTTAGCTTTCTACTTGAAAGACAGTATTAAAGAAATTAGTAAATAAATTAGATTAGTAGAGAACATTTAGGAGAATATTAATATAGTATATTTAGTTTCCTGCGTTAGAAAATAGTAAGAAGGAAATTGAGAATTTATCGAATATTATAAAGGCAAGAATATTAAAATTTTATATTTAGTTTTATCTATTAGTAAAAATTTAAAAGATAATTGAGATATTTTCTAATAAAAAATTTAGGAGAATATTACAAGAATTTTAAAATTATATATTTAGTTTCCTCCATTAGTAAAGATTTTAAAGGCAAGAATCTTAAAATAGAGATATTTTCGAATCTTTAATATTAATAAGTCAAAAAATTGAGAAAATTAGAAAAATAGATCGGAGCGATTTGAGAGCCGCCACCTCACCGCTCTTGTCTTTATATAAGTATATTGATGATTTATAACCCGTGTAACGCAAAATTTGGTAAAGTACCGGAAAGTTCAAGTTTCGGATCCATATTATGAAATACAAATATTTTATTAGTTGAGTGAGTCGAGTTGAAATGGTTCATTGCCCAATTCGGACGATCGATTTGTAGCTGAACAAAAAAACATAAAAATCACAGGGGTGAAAAACAAGTTAAAAATAGGGATAAAGATGGATAATAGGATAGCTACAAATCAAATTTTTTATGGTCACTAAAACAGATAGATGGGACAGAAGCAAGTGTTGGTGTGAGCAAGTAAAGAAAGTGATGCAAATCCATAAATTCATCTTCTTGGTGAATCAACTAACATACTTGAATATTTAAACAAATAATTGCATAGCACAACAAGCACATTCAATTAATCAATTCTAAAACAGGATATGCATACACACATACACAGAGTGACAGTACAAACTCTTAAAGGTCCCAAATCCAAGAAATTAATCACAAAAATGTCAAATAAACATATATTTATGTAGAAATCATACTAAATTTTGAAATTCGTACCCCTGAATATTTTTACCTGACGGTGACGATCGATTGAGAAGGAAGAGGAAGCAAAGGATGAGTGTTGGTCTGTTGATTAAGGGGACAGACACGCGTGATAGATGCCTGCGTGTTGTGTGTGTGTATATTCACTCACAAGAAGATAAGAACGAACAATGGAGGAGAGAAGAAAATCCAAAAAATAAGTTACTGTTTACCCCGGGGAGTGGGAGAAAAATAGAGTATTGTATTTTTGTAGCTTCGGTTTCTGCAACGGGTCCCTGTACTGGTATAACACAGTGGTACAAATTATTTTTAAATTATTTTTGACGCTCAGGCCAGGATCTTAAACCGAGTAGCAGGCGTATCATAGTAGTAGAGCACTAACAAAACAATGATCCTTCGAGAACACAAAAAAATGTTACACGCTTCTTGTTTTTTTTAAATAAAGTTATTAGTTACATAAAAATACAACAAAAGTTTCATAATATTTAAATTTCACCAATAATACTACTACTTTCGTCTCATTCATTTCTTTACAGTTTTTTTTACATTGTTTGACACGCATTTTAAGACTCCTATAAGTATAGTTCTACAACTTATTTTTAAAACTTTCTTTTTCTAAATAAAAATTTAAACATTATATTTTTATTCAGAAGAAGAAAAAATTTAAAATAATTTATCGAAATATATATTAAAGTAGCCTTAAAATGTGTGTCGAGCCCCCTTCCCCCGATGTAAAAAATTGAGGGGGCCGGAGGGAGTAGTTTTTATTTAAAGTTTTCTACAATTATATTATCTTCTGAAAATATTTGCAAAAATACGGTTTGCAATCAAAGATAACTAAATGCGGCTTATTTTTACATTTTTATGAAAAATAATTGAAATTGTTTTTAGTTTAATTTGATGTTGCATTTGGTTGTATAATCGTATTTTGTCACAAAAAATATAAAAATTCAGATTTTTATGAATTTTTTTAGAAAAAAACGTGTTTATACAAACAAATTACAAATAATCGTTTTTCAGAAAACATGTATAAATTTTGTACTCTTAAAAATGGTTTGGCTAATGAATATATATCAAAATTGGATATGGTCGTATGCTACTTCCGTTTAAAAAATAAGTTATCTCTTAATATTTTCACACATTTCAATATTTTTTAAAAAGGAATTCATATTTAATATTTTCTACCATTCTATATGTATGTTCTATTTCTGTATTCTACCAAAAAAATTGAGACTTACAAATTTTACATTCTTTTCAATTTAAAAATGACTGACATTTTAATTTTCAATACTCTCACGTTAATTTTTTTTTGAAACCAAAAACTGATATATTAAATTAAATCATGGCTTAAAGCATCAATAAGAAAGGATGGTACATCACACCACTCCTTACGATCAGACAATGAACAGTCTCTCTAGCTAGAGCATGAGCTACTGAATTCGCTGAACGCCTAATAAAATAAACAGAAAGGGACCCTAAGTCCTTAACAATAGAACGACAGTCTTCCATAACAAAACCCAAGTACGATGAGTCCAAATCTTTGCTGTTAAACGCCTGAATAACAGCCAAGGAGTCAAGCTCAACATTAACATTCTTCAACCCCAAATTCTTCAACCAAGACAAAGCTTCCTTAAAAGCAAGAGCTTCCGCTAACTTCGGATTCACCACACCAACCCAAGAACCTCCATACCCAGCAACAAACTGTCCCTGGTCACCACGAATCACACACCCAAAGGAACTCTTCCCATCACCTGCAAAGACTGCTGCGTCAACATTACAAGAAAACCAACCACACTGAGGCTTCCTCCATACCATCACCCCTTCTCTATTGTTCAGATTCGCCCTACCCACTTGCTTAACTTGAGCTCTTTGCCATTGATAAAGAGACGAACTCGCGATGTTTACCACTGTCACTGGAGAATCAAACTTCTTATTCCAAACCACACTATTTCTATGAGTCCACAGCTGCCATACTATAGTGCAGATAATCTCTAACTCCCTCAGATTTGTTGACTGAAACAATCCCCTCATAATATCCTGGAATGATGAGTCAGGAAGTAAATCCATTGTTACAAATGGCGTCGTGCTTATGCCTTAAGGTTAAGGTGTGGTCTACATGTAAAAGAATATTGATATGTGTGTATAGGTGTAATTCAGTCGAGCTAAGAACACTATCGGCCTCGAGTTTGAGCTCGATTAAAAATTTTGGGCTCGAGTTTGACCGAGTCTTCAATTTTAAGCTTGAAACTCGGCTCGTAAAAAGTTTGATATATTTGAACTTGGCTCAAAATCTCGAATCGACTACATCAAATATTGACAAAAATTCGAATTTGATCGGTTCGGCTCGAGTTCGACTTGATTATATATATAAATTATATAAAAATATTAATTACTTATATAAAAATATATTTATAATATATAAAAATTAAAAAATAATAAAGGCTCAATTAGGCTCAACAACATTATGAGCTGAGTAATTTAAAGTTCGAGCTCAGTTCGGTAGAATATTCGAATAGTTCGAGCTCGAGCTCGGCTTGATTATTACCGAGTCAAATTCAAATATTTTACGAGTAGAGCTCGAGTAGCTCACGAACTGTTTAACTCGTTTACACTCCTACATGTATAATACATAACTGTGTATACAGTATGTGGGTTGTCAGACGATTGGCAGTGACATAGGCGGTGCATAGACCTCAAATGTATGTGTGCTTCTCGTCGTTTCTACAAAGACCTTGACGTCTCTACGGTGGCTCCAGCATTCCGTATTAAAAAATATTATGTATTCTTTTCGGTGCCGTAAAAATTGGTAAGATGTAAGAGTATGTATCCCAAAGTCGTTTCAAAAAAATTTAGTGAATGAAATGGCATAAGCGTATATTTAACATGCGGGATTTTACATTATAATTAGAAAAGTTATCATTTTAAGTAGAAATATAACATATAAGTATTTGAGAACAATTTTGGAATATTTTTTTGGATTTTTAGCATTTTTCAATCTGTTAAGGTATTAATTAAGACTAAACGGGTGATTAATCGAACTGAAAATTGGATATTTTTTAATATTATTTTATTCATTAACCTCATTTTATTAGTTATTCATTTATTAATATATAATCCTTGTATCATAAAATTATAATTATTTATATTTAATCAAACTATTATTTTATTTTCAAAAATAGATTATGAAAAATACCAGTAATATCTCATAAGTAGAAACAATTTGGTTATTTTCCTTCGCCTCTAAGTTTTAATCTTAAGAGTTACTACTCCCTTGGCCTATACATACACCTAGTTATTATGTTAATTTTGTCAATAATAATGTTCATAAATTCCTATATGCCTCTGTTTTCTTTCTGCACTAGATATGCATGGTTTACCATAGAAATAATCTAATTCTTACACACATCTTTGCCGTTTATATTAACGCACCATGCATCCATGATGGTTTACCTTTCGTCCTTTCTGCAATCACAGATGGCTATGAATGGTACAGGAAAACTTAGCCGCTACCTAGAGTTAGTCATAGAGTTAGCAACCTTGCAAATATTGAGACGGATCATTCTCCACCCTAGCAAACACTTAGGCTGCGTTTAAGACTTTTAGTGATATATATGTTACATCAATCAATCAAGGACCGCCTGCAAGTAGACATCTGATCTGAATCTTGAATCTCAGACACAGGGAAAGCATGTTACAGTTGTTTCTATATGGTTTGTTTAGCATCCGTGTTACAAAAATTCATCTTATCATCTAAAACTTGTAACCATATAGAAATAGTTGTGAGATTCTGATCCTGCACGTGGTCCTTCCGGATGATGGATGTAACATATCACTAAAAATGCAACTTAGCTAAGTGTTTGCTGAGTTGGAGAATGATCGATCTGTCTCGTTATTTGAAGGTTGCTTAACTCTATATCTACCTCCGTGTTATTTGGTGCTATGTTTTCTTTTACCATTGCAGCTATCTGTAATTGCATAAGTAAATTCTCAACTGATGGTGCTGTATTTTCTGACTTGTGTTATATATGGGATGATGATGCGGTAATGATGGTATACAGTATCTTGGTGCTGCGCCAAGAGCTCGTTTTCTTCTCTCACCGACTTGTCCTACAAGTGGGTAAGCAAAGCTACTAAATTATCTGTGGTATATGAATCTGTGTTTTCTTATAGTCATCATTTTCATAACTGTATCGCAGTAGAATAAATTGCAGAAGAAAATATTTTCATCATAATATTTTCATTTTATTTTCCTTGACCATACATAGCATCTTTTTCATTCACAATGATTCAACTACTTCCTATCATTATATCATATCTGGATATTAAGAAACAACGGGGGCTCAGAGTTCATCATGTTTAGCTCCCGTGGCTGATATATTAACTATCTTGCGGGGGGTATATATTAAGACTAGTAGATTGAGGTGTTCTGGTAATTTTCAAATACCGGGAAGAGGTCCATACTGACTAGACTTGATGACCTAGTGCCTCTCTCCATCTTCAGCCCCATTGCATGATCTGCTCCTTTTTTCCCCCTCCTGTTTATCGTTAAATTTTTTATGTTCTGAGTTGTTAAAGCTTGGAAAACAAATTGTATGTTTGTTTATGTATTAAGACTTCGTCATAAACTTTTAAGTAGTTGTTGTGAGTTATGACTGTACCTGCGTATTTGATCAAATATGGCATTTTGGGGGCTGTTTTACCACACTTCCAAACAACTATGCCCACATTTACATTTTTCGGCTTTGATTTTATTTGAGAATATATGTTTTATACAATATTTTGGATCACTTCTTTCCCCGTATCTTAAGTAATTAACTTGATCAAAGCTTAACCGTGTATGTTAATTGTTAAACATTATAACTAGGAAACTTATTCGCGTTTTTGTTTATTTTTAAATATTAAAAATAATAAAAACAAATTATTTAAAAAAACATTAATAGCCGTCTTAAGGGTTTTCTAAGAAAAATTGATTTAAAAAAAATATTAGTTGAATAAACACTTTTTTATATATTTAAAATTTTAATAATTTTAGAAAAATCATAAATATGAAAAACAGCAACAACAATATGGTAAAAGTTTATTTAGTCAAAATATTAATTTTTTCACTTTAATCACAGAGGTGAAAAACATAAAAATCACAGGGGGTGAAAAATAGGGATAAAGATGGATAGTAGGATAGCTACAAATCAAATTTTTTATGGTCACTGAAACAGATACAGGGGACGGAAGCAAGTGTTGGTGTGAGCAAGTAAAGAAAGTGATGCAAATCCATGAATTCATCTTCTTGGTGAATCAACGGAATATGGAACAAGAAATATATAAAAGTGGACAATAACATACTTGAATATTTAAACAAATACTAATTGCAGAGAAATAAATCACTTAAATATCAAATTAACGACTTAAAGAACAGAAATCAACATATATTTTTATAAAATTGTATTGATTACTGAAATTCGTACCCCTGAATTATTTTTTACCTGAGGGTGAATATAGGTCGAGAAGGAGAGAGGAAGCAAAGCAAAGGATGAGTGTTGGATAAGGGAACAAAAAACAAACAATGGAGGAGAGAAGAGAATCCAGAAAACACTGAGTTATTGTTTTCCCGGGAAGCGCCAGAATAGTATTATTTTTGTAGCTTTGATTTTTGCAACGGCTCCATGTACTGCTATAAGACTGTAGTTCAAATAGATTTTAAATACTGCTATATTAATTTTGATGATACGCTTTCCAGAGTTCCACACCAAACAAATTACTCAAGTTAGGATCTTAAACCAGGTAGCAAAACTAATAATAAAAAAATTTAAACTGCGGAGCACTAATAAAATGTTCAATTTCTATATTTTATCAAAAAAATTGAAATTTTAACTTTTCTGTCTTTGTCGCATCAATTTTAATCAATGTTTTAAAAATTCACAATATTTAAAAATCCCAACTAATGCTTTGTAAATATTTTATTTGGTTTGGTATTCTAAATTAAATTTATTATCATGAATTATTTTTAACTACGTATTTAACTATGTATCCTTGAACACCTCTACAGTGCCTGCAGCATTACGTATTAAAAATCATTATTTTCCTTCGGCACGACGCTCTACTCTTAACTTATTATTTTTTAAACTATCAGATTATTTTCTTAAGTCGATGTTGGTGACTTGGTTTTAAATTATTATTATTTAGCTACCAATTTAATATTTCTAAATTTTTCCCCCAATGTTTATCACAATACTTCCCTGATAAGTTTTATTTTGACATTAGACATGATCTTACGTCGGTTAAGTTGTATTCTCAAATGTTTGATCCTTCCTGATGATGGATGTAACATATCACTAAAGAAGCAACCTAAGTGTTTGCTGTGGTGGTGAATGATATGTCTCGTTATTTGCATGGTTGCACAAGTCTATATCTACCTCTCTGTTATCCATCCTCCCTTGCATATGTTTTCTTGTACCATTGCAGCTATCTGCAATTGCATAATGTAAGTAAATTATTGATGATTCGGTAATGATGGTATCTAGTATCTACCTGCTGGACTAGGAGCTCATTTTCTCAGTGACTTCTCCTACAAGTGGGTAAGCAAAGGTACTAATCATGAGAATTTCTTTTGTTATTTAAGCTTAAAATTTTGATATCAATGTGCCCTTTTTCGGTGGCATATAGTAGATAGGTATTTGGTTACATATATGGCAGATGTTATGGGTGATTGGTAACATGGAAGGAGGAAAGGATGTTCAACAGTTCAGCTGATTTTAATAAATTGGTTGCCTGAATGTTGTATGCCAAGAAACTTTGGCTGACCATTTAAAACTAACAACGTTAAGTAACCTTACTCCACTACCGTAAACATACCATATTTAGATCATCAGCTGTTGAAAAAAAATGAAGCAATTGAAACTTAGAACTAAGCTTAAGAGTTTGTTACAAATCTCACAATTGTGTATATTTATCTTGCCATCCAAGATGTTCATTATGCTATATATACAAACTGAATTACAACAATGATATGTAATTAACTCTAACAAACTCTTGTTATTCTGTTACTTGTGTAATGTAGATGTAGTATGTAGTGCAGCTCTGTAGCTCTACATCTCCCCCCCCCCCCCCCCAAGCTTGAAGCTGCAAACGTCAAGTTTGGACGGCAAATAAGAATGTTGTTTGGCAGTGAGCTGTTTAGTAAACACATCTGCAACTTGAGCATACGAAGGAACATGTTTAGTTTAAATCTCCCCGGCTTTCACCTTATCACGAATGTAATGACAGTCAATTTCCACGTGTTTAGTACGCTCGTGCAAGACCGGATTCGCAGCAATCGCCAGTGCCGCTTGATTGTCACAATTAAGAACAGTATGATGCAAATCATGGAGACCCATGTCCTTCAACAACGCAGACAACCACGTCACTTCACAACTTGCCAGTGCCATAGCTCGATACTCGGCCTCAGCACTTGATCTAGCAACCACAGATTGTTTTTTCGTTTTCCAAGATAATGGGGAGACACCCAACATGATACAAAAACCTGAAGTCGATCGCCTAGAGAAGGCACAACTGGCCCAATCATAGTCACAATACGCAGTTAATTGAGCTGCAGATTTACTAGCCAACAATATGCCTTGACCTGCATTACCAACCAAGTATTGGAGAAGATGTTTGGCAGCCGTCATATGCTCTGTAGTGGGTTGTTGCATGTATTTTGTGAGAATGTGTACTGCATACACTATGTCAGGCCGTGTGACTGTGAGATATATCAATTTGCCCATAAGTCTTTGATAAGCATGTATATCATGTAAAGGCTCTCCTTTGTCTGGTGCCAACTTATGTTGAGTTTTCATAGGGAACTTGCTACATTTAACATCAGTCATATGATAGTCCTTGAGCAAATCAAGTAGATACTTCTTTTGAGAAACAAAAAACACATCTGGAGATCGATAGATTTCCCATCTTGTGATCTTGACCTTATGTGTCGGGCCAGAGTTACGATTCCATTTTGGTACGGGCGGGATGGGGCTTTGGATGCTGCCCACTGCCTCTTGAAGTGTGAGTCGATGTTCGAGGATCTGCATTGCTGCCTGAAGACTTCGAGGATTCTTTTCGAAGAACTCTTCGAGGAGCAAGCTGTGCCTAGATTTGTCAATCCCTGCGGTGAGATAATTTATTGCAAGTTCATCAATTAGATTCAGAATCTCTACTACTTCTGAACGGAAGTGAGTCAAGAAGTCACGCAGAGACTCGCCCTTTTTTTGTCGAACAGTCATTAGTGAGGCAATGATCTTTCCCCCTCTCTTGTTACTGGAGAATCTTCCTCAGAACTTGCCATGAGGTGATGGATCGAGGTGGGAGATTATTAAACCATTTTAGTGCAGTCCCCTGAAGGCATGTGTAAAAAAATCGACATCGAGCGATGTCAGAATGTCCATAAAAGCTCATCCGCCCATTAAACACATTAAGGAAATATTTTGGATCGGCGGTCCCATCAAATTGGCTGATTGTTGGGATTTTGGTATCGTAGTCGATCTGTGCGGCCTCGATGTCCTCCGAGAGGGGGCTCTTATTCGGGATTTCAACTCCTGACTAGTTCTTGATGAAATATTTGCAAAGAGCTATACCACTTCTTAACTTGTCTATGACGTCTAGGGCTCGAGGCCCTTCAGGCTCCGTGTCCACCAGACCCGTGAGGACGAGGCTTCGAGACTGTTGTTGTCTTTGACAGGAAGTGTGTGAGGCCGAGGGCTCGTTCTGATTTTCTGATGGGATCCAAGTAGAGTCACTTTCATCTGTTTGGTACTCTGTTGTCTCATAGTCGGATCTCGAGTGTTGTAGCTCAAGCTGAAGGCGGTGAATCTCGCGCCTGTGGGCTAGTTTTTGTTCGAGGAGTTGCCTCTCGCGCTCTAGCCTTAACAGTTCGTCATCGAGTGTTATATTGAAGCCTCCAGCCTGAGGCCCTTTAATGAATGCCTGAGTCCCTTTAATGAATGTATTTTTTTGGAGTTTTTCTAAGTGAAGGCGAGCATCACTGAAGAGAACGAGCTTTTCACTGGCGGTGGGAACTGTAGTTCGCTCATCGCCTCGGGATCGATGCTTCTTGCTAGAGGGCTCTGAATTGGCTGGGCGATGGGTCGAGGGCGTTAACATTTCACCTTGGGATTGAAATAGACGGGTGGGTTATAAATTCTGAGCTTTAGAGGGAGCAGCCTCTAGTATTTCTCGCGTCGGAGGGGCAGATGCCCCCTCATCGCACCTGATTTTTTGAGCTGGTTGCTTCTCTTTTGGGAGATGATTTATTTCTTCCATAATTGGTGTTCTTCTTTTTGAAAAAATGATCTGAAAAAGGCCCCTCGTAGCGCCAAATGTTGAGCTAGAAAGTGAATGTATATTTTATTTTTCAATGATATTTATACAAATGATGTTTTTAATACATTCTCTATCTTGCTCTACAAAAAAGTTCATTCCTTTAGTCATTTCTCCAAAAAGTACTTTATTACAATGATGGACACTATTTATAAATGTACTTTTTAAAATATTCTTCTCTATTTTGTGGGCTCCACTCCTTCTATATCTTTTTAATGAGCTACTATCCTTGCTATTTATGTGCTTCCACTTATTAGGCCCAACATACACGCATGTATTTCATGTGTAGGTGAAGTCTTTCATGTTCTTCCATTCTGCAGAACACACAGGAGGGTTACACGCATGATATATAAAATCATTTATTTTCTTTATATGTAAT
The DNA here is from genome assembly GCA_030848705.1 of Heracleum sosnowskyi. NCBI lineage: Eukaryota > Viridiplantae > Streptophyta > Magnoliopsida > Apiales > Apiaceae > Heracleum > Heracleum sosnowskyi. Next base: position 120,050,147 of record CM061236.1, on the reverse strand, counting down.
ATAATTAAAGTTGATTTGTTCATAATAGTATATAAACAATGTCAAATGATTTGTGGTAAAATTTAGAATAATATATTGAGAAAAATGCCCCTAAGTACGCATTTAAGAGACTTACATGAGTACGTAGTATATTTTTAATGACATAATTCTAATTACATGGTCAAATCCTGCAATTACAAAAATACCCAGCGCACATTCATATGAGAAAACACGTTGTAATCACCGAAGTTATGTGAGTACATACTTAGGAGCATTATCTCCGTATCTGCTAGAAATATCAAAATATTTTTATTTTATCAATATCTCCCCTAGTTTCTTAAATTACATAACCGGTCTTCTTAATTTTTTATTACCGAAATTATGCGAGTACGTATTTAGGAACATTAGCCTATATCCCACAAAGGGGACTCCACAAGACCCGTTACGTTACATATCTCCGTGTCTGCCAGAAATATCAAAATATTTTTATTTTATCAATATCTCCGTATCTGCTAGAAAGTAGAAACCCAATTTCTAAACTCTCATTTTTGACTCCCGCCTCTTATTAATCTTCCTCCCGCAGTTTTCTTCTTTTTCATTTCCAGCTCCAGCAAAACAAAATATTGAGAAGTTTAATATATTTCACAAATCAAATTCATATTTCCTTTGCTTCAACAAATCAAAACCAAGGTATGTTTAAACTCAACTATTACTTACAAATGTTGAAATTCGATTTGAATAGTATTTCAGTTAATTTGGGGATATTAAAAGTGAATCGAAAGGGGTTTTAGTTTTTGAGATTATTGTCATATTTTCGAGATTTGTTTGATGTTTTATGTATCCTTGCATCTTCAAACTGGGTTGCCCACCATCTGTTTGGTTTAATGTTTCATTGCGTTTTGCAATTTTCTGCTTTTTTATACAGCAAACTTTACATGTTAATTTTTCTGCATCAAAATTTTGGAATTTGAATAAGTACAATAGAATATTGATTTTGAATTATAGATAACGGGTATAGAGAATTCCATGGGAACAAAACACGTTTTTGGTTATCCATAATTTAGAGAATCATTTTTGTATATTATTTTAGCTAACTTCTATAGAGAACATGGTTGGAGATTCCCTTACACTTCTTTTTGTTGCTAAACTACTTCACTACACTTGCAGCAACATAAGGAAAAACAGCACTTTACCAAATACCAACTGCTCAATGTCGAACTCTACTAGCGAACTGCCTGAAGAGATGATCAGAGAAGTACTTTTACGACTTCCGGTGAAATCATTGCTGGTATGTAAGTCCGTATGCAAGCCATGGCTATCCACCATCTCAAGCCCTAATTTCATTAAGTCTCACCTCCATCATGTTCTCGTAGCTTCCCGGAACAACCCCACATTACTCGAAATTCTGAGCTCGGACTATGACAATTTCCCCATTGAACTTTTGGAGAACATGGTTCTCATCATTGAACTTGAACGACTAGAGCAACTACGGCTTCAACATCTCTTCGAGGCCCTTCTCGATGTCAGTGTGCAAGATTTGTCCACATCTCCCATATGCATTCATCGCATTAGATATCAACAAAGGGTTGCTAGTAGTTGTCATAATGGCATTATATGTGTAGCTGATGTTTTTGAAAATCTCTATCTCTGGAATCCATCTATCAGGCAATGCAAGAAACTTCCTTTTCCTCCCAAACCTTGCACGGATACCATGTTAGAGTTTAATTTTGGGTTTGGTTATGATTCTATCTCTGATGACTACAAGGTCATTAGGTTGTTTGATGATTTCATTTCTGATGGTTTTGTACCAGTCCTTCAGGTGTATTCCTCAAATGCTGATTCTTGGACTGAATTTCACCCTCCTATTGTGGAGGGTGAGCTGCCTGAAATTGAAGACAATATTGTTATAAACGAGGTTCTGTATTCTACTGTAGGGGATAATCTACTCTCATTTGATTTTCGCAAACAGGTTTTTGTACTTTTTCCCTTCCCTACCTCTACTGCCTCTATTCGAACAATGAAATCAAATATTTTGGATTTCAAAGGTTCCGTTGCTATAGTTTTTCAGTCGGGGACCGGAGTTGATCTATGGACTTTGGAAGATGTTTCTGGTGAAGTGTTGTGGACCAAAAAATTCAGTATTGAGGTTGATTTCAAGTTGGATATGCGGCTAAGTTTTTATTTGGGAGCAGGACAGTTTTATGGGGTAAAGTTAATCGATAACTATCCCATGTATAACTTCTTGTATGATTCTGAGGAGAAAGTGACCAAATATTATCGACTTGGAGAAAGTGACATTAAAACAACTCTCAACTACACAGAGACACTTGTCTCACTCGAAGGATTTGATCGAGTTGAGTCCTTCAATGGGTTTGTACAAGTGGAGTAAAATGGCACTTGATTAATTAAATCAGTCTCGCTCAAGAAACAATCTAGAGGTAACTTAATTTTTCTATAATTCCATGCTTTTATTGAACATGTTCCATTATTCTCTATTAATGATACCTTCTTGTTTATGCATTTATGGTCAACAGTGTGTGATCCTTGAGGAATTGAAGGTGATTAGAATATATAATCTCCTATCCATCTTCCTATCCTTCAGCCTAAATTGAACACCATTGCATTTCGGTTATGCATTTCCGAAGTCCACTTTTGGACAGCTAAGTTTGTCAGTTGTCACCTGTGATGATGAAATTACTGATAAACTTCTTTCTTTTCAATTGCTTACTCATTCACATAGTTTTAGCCACCTTGTAGAATCCAGTTTTTAGTACTTAAGTTATTGTAGAAAATTTTGTAGGCACCAGGCTCATTTCTCTAGTTAGCATTGCAGTCACAAAAGTCTAGCTGCAGTGATTGAAGCTTTTGCCTGATATCTATCTAACCTTTTGCAGGATAGTGTATGTTCATCATCATGCCAAGTGAAGTATGACTGCGGACGGGATTGCCATAATCTTTGTTAGTTTATGCTTCATGTTTATGAGGAAGAACCTTGTGTCTTACTGATATCTACTAGTACTACTACTACTACTACTACTACCTGTATGGCTATATATGTTCTACGTATTCAACATTTACTAAAATTGTATCCTTATATGGGTGGATTTGTTTCTTGCTAAGAGTCCTATTAATGTTTGTGGTTGGTTTGATCTTAAGTTCCCACATATTTATGTTTTGTTCACTTGTTTACTGCTTTTAAGTAGCTTATTAACAAGTATTGCTGGAAGGTTGGTTTTTTTAAGGACTATATTGATAGTGTTGCTGTATATTAGATAAATTTATATTTATATAGGATGGCAAAAAAGCATATGTTATAGACTGGAACAGATCACAAGGCAATTCTTATAGATGAAATTGATAAGAAATAATATTAAGCATACAATACTACACACCCTCAATTTGTTTACCTAAGTAAGAGGTTTAGGTATGTCCTTTGTAGAGGGAAGAAATCCAATTATGCTACCTAATGGCGGTTGAGCAATTAAAAGAGAGAAAAGGGCTGAAAGAGGGCATTTACCGGTAAATGTGTGTTGAAATGCCTTTATATCTAGGTCGTATCACTGTCGACTTTGCTTCCCTTTCATACTAAATTTAACAATCTATAATTTAATAATTAAAACATTTCTGAATATGTATATAACCCAACTAACAGATGAAGAATAAGGAATATCTCTATTATGTATTGCAATATTGTTAGTTCCGTTTACACATGCTGATGATGGATCAAAGTGCTCTTTGTTTTTTTAAACACCAAATGTACCTATCTGCATTTTGTTACAGCGATAGAAATATTCCTTATTTTTCATATTCAGATACATTACAGCTACCTGCAGTATTTAACAGTTAATACTCCAGCATTTTGGAAAGTCGTCTCTGTTTTACTCTGTTTTCCTTTTTAATAATTCATTGGAATTAAATTAAAACAACACTAGAGATGACCAAGCTGGCTTTGTGAGAATTAAAATTAGCCAAGTGTAGCATAGTATTTTTTTTGAGTTACTTAGATAGACTGCCTTTGAGTTTAAAACATTTGTAGTGATCCCATTTACATTTCTAACACCTCCACCGGTACTTTTAAACATCACATGATAGATCTCAATCTCATCTCCTATTGTCTGAAATCTTGTCTATAAAACCAGTGGTGCTTAGTTTCCTTTTCTTCACAGGAGCTTAAAGTGAGTGAAAATGAATGTAACTACTGCTTCTGCTATAATCCCCGTAATTGCACTTTCTCGTTTTAAGCTACACAATCAAAAATATTGGGTTAGATGACAGAAAATAGAAAAACACTTGAAGTTGGCGGGACTAATGAAGAAACAAGGATACATCAACTCCAGCTTCAGGTGAAAGAACAAGCAGCCCTTGTTATATACCTCAGCATGGAATGGAACTTGTATTCCGTAAACTTGTCTAGCTACCAAAGTATCTAATCAAGACTCAACAGGAACTCTAGTCTGTTATCTGTATGCCTTGATATCGTTGGATAGTCTGCAATCTTTGTTTGTTTTGCTTGATATATAGTCAAGAAGAACCTAATGTCTACACATTTACTACCAGTACCATACTGTGTATTCTTTTTTTGTCAAGAGTACTATACTGAAATCTCATCCTTGGTACGGATGAGTTTTATGCTTATTAAGATTTTACTAGAAGTGCGATGCACGGTTACTTAAATCAATATACTTATATAAAGGAGAAGACGGGGGCGGTGAGGTGGCGCTCTCAAATCGCTTGAATCTATTTTTCTAATTTTCTCAAATTTTTGAATTAATAATACCAAAGATTAGAAAATGTCTCAATTTCCGTTTAAAATTTTCACTAATTGAGGATGTCTCAATTTCCGTTTAAATCTCTACTAATGGAAAAAACTAAATATACAATTTGACTTCTTTATATATATAAAGAAAAATCCCAAGAGCTCTATAATCGCTCGATTCATATTTATCTAATTTTCTAGAGCTCCTTCATTTTAATTCAATAAAATTAAACTTTCTCATTTACATTCGAATTTTTAGGGAAGACATTACTTATTTACAATCAATTTTTTAGGAAAGACAATAAATATATAAAAATCAATCATACTTAATATTTATTTAAATAAATATTACCTTTTTTCTCAACTAAAAATCCCTTATTTAACTCCAATTAATCAAAATCTTTTTTAAATTGTATAAAAGAAAGAAAACTTTCACTTTTTTAAATATAAAAAAATACAATTTCCTTTTTATGCTTTTAACGTATAGGAAAGGAAATTAAAATTCCAGGCAAGTCTTAATATTAAAATCCTACATATATTATAATTCTAATCTATGTTATGCCACAAAAATTTACTTCTAAATCAAATAAAATTTCCATTTTAAGCTTTTAACGTATTGGAAAGGAAATAAATATTTGAGGCAGGTTTTAATATTAAAATCCTAAATATATTATAACTCAATCTATTTTATGCTATCAAAGTTTACTTCTAAATCAAATTATATTTAAAAATAATAATAACCGCCTTATAATTTTATCTATCTAGAATCTATATAAACTAAAAATTAGAGGACAACACTGTTGTATGTACTGATCTAAATGTTTTATCTAATTCTTTTATCTTCGTTTACGCAAATTTGTAGAGGATTTTTTTTCAGAAGTCTCTTCCATCAATTACAAAGATATTTATTCCGTTGATCACTTGATAAATGTATGTTTTTCAATCTTTTATTGCACATACTATTGAATTTGTCTTCTAGAATCGCTCGATTCATATTTATCTAATTTTCTATAGTTCCTGTAATTTAAATAATAAAAATCAAATTTCCTTTTTTAGCTCCTAAATTGTAGAAAAAGTAATACTTATTAAAGACAAGTTGACTTCTATTTTAAATATTAAAAATTGAAAGTTCCTTTTTTACCTCCTAAATTGTAGAAAAGGTAATACTTATCAAAGACAAATGTCTCTTTTAGCTCTTAATTTATAGAAAAGTAATACTTATTAAAGACAAGTCGGCTTAAAATTATAAATCTAAACAAATTTTATTATTATAAACAATCTTTATTATTATTATTATTATTATTATTATTATTATTAAGATATCTTTTATTTCTTTATCTCTATATCTATATATATCTTTATATATATAAAGGAAAACTCCCGGGAGTTCTAGAATCGCTCGATACATATTTATCTAATTTTCTAGAGCTCCTCAATTTTAATTCAATAAAATTATATTTCCTTATTTACATTCGAATTTTTAGGTAAAACATTATTTATTTACACTCGAATTTTCAGGAAAGACAATAAATATATAAAAGTCAATCCTATTTAAAATTTAATTAAACAAATATTACCTTTTTTCTCAACTAACTTAAATCTTATTTAAGTTTTAATCTATTTTTCTTCAGTTTTACTATTTTAATTCATTTTGAATTTTTAGGGAAGAAAATAAATATATAAAAAGTCAATCCTATTTAAAATTTAATTAAACAAAATTAACTTCTTTTCCCAACTAAACTAAATCATATTTAAGTTTAATATATTTTTCTAGAGTTTCTTTATTTTTATTCAATTAAAGTATCTAATTTAGATTCGAATTTATAGGGAAAACAATAAATATATAAAAATCAATATTTTTAGAATTAAATCTTCATTCGAATTTTTAGGTAAAACATTCCTTATTTACACTCGAATTTTCAGGAAAGACAATAAATATATAAAATTCAATCCTATTTAAAATTTAATTAAACAAATATTACTTTTTTTTCTCAACTAACTTAAATCATATTTAAGTTTTAATCTATTTTTCTTGAGTTTTACTATTTTAATTCAATTCGAATTTTCAGGGAAGAAAATAAATATATAAAAAGTCAATCCTATTTAAAATTTAATTAAACAAAATTAACTTCTTTTCCCAACTAAATTAAATCATATTTAAGTTTAATATATTTTTCTAGAGTTTCTCTATTTTTATTCAATAAAATTAAATTATCTTACTTAGATTCTAATTTATAGGGAAGACAATAAATATATAAAAATTAATATTTTTTAGAATTAAATCTTTATTTTAACGTTATATTACAATCTTATTTAGGATTTAATCTTTATTAAATCTTTATATTATAATCTTATTTATAATTTAATCTTTATTTAATCTTAATATTATATCTTAAATTGCCTATAAAAGTATGACATACTAATTAGTTCTCCTCACGTCAAAAATTTGAGGATTTATGATAATTTGTGTGTATTAATAACATTGCATATTGATGATAACTGTTTGTATATTTTAATTTATTTTGTTCTTTCGTATCAAACAATAAATATTAAAGTATTTGTTAATAATTTAGTAGAGTAATTAAGTAAAAATTATTAAGTACATACAGTTAAATAAGGCAAGTACCGCACCGTACCAAAAAACAGGTACCAAAACTTTAATGTTTCATCTTTAATAATTACTTAATATAAATAGGTAGTATTATTTTTTTAAATTTTTTTTATATATAAATAAGTAAGGGTAATTAAGTAAAAACATGAAGTACAGTTAATTAAGGGCAATTAAGTAAAAACACAACGTACCAAAAAACTGTACCAACCAACCAAACTTTTAATATTTCGTCTTTAATAATATAGTATAGATAATATAGATAGATAGTATATCTATACTATAATACCAGTGTGATACACAGATTGTTTTTAATAATTGTTATTTTTATTATTTTTATTTTAATATTTTATTAATTACATTTGTTAAAAACAAATAAGAAGGTACGTTAAACTTTTTTAAATAATTAAAAATATTAAAATAGATTTTAAAATAAATAAGTAACGCTTTGTCCGTAATTTTTTTGGAAAAGAGGGGTTTAGTTAGGAAAAATAAAAAATATAACATGTTTTAGTTGAAAAAGGTAATTGCCCACGATTTTTTAGAAAAAGAGGGATTTTGTTAAAAAAAAAATAGAAAAAGTAATGTATTTTAGCTGAAAAGGTAATTGGTTATAAATAATGTTATTATTTATTAATAAGTAAGGGTAATTAAGTAAAATCACTTAGTATCGACCAAACTTTTAATGTTTCGTCGATTATATAATAGTATAGATAGTATAGATTGATTGATTTAATATTTTTTTCGTAAATAGTTAATATTTAAAATTTTACCAAAATATTCTAGGGCCGCTGCGAAGCGCGGCTTAGTCGACTAGTTTTATTTATAATTATTCTGTTTATAATTATATTTTTATTATCCATGCAACATACAATTGTTTTTTAAATATTTATAATTATATTTATTTATGGTAAAAAAGATTTAGCCAAAAAAATTATAGTTACAAATTTGATATTTATTATATTTTACACGCTAAACTATTCTCAAACTAAAAAGAGAATAAAGTGACGAAATTTAATGTTGAGAATTCTATTCGATTTAGGAAATCTACTTATATGTAGTTTAGATTATTAGAATACCCTTCATTAACCAAATACAGTTTTTAATGTTAAATCTAACGGTTTTCACCTATCTATTTAACATTAAACGATTTTGATTATTTTGGTATTAAATGAGTTTCCTTATTTAATTACAACTATTTTTATGTTTTGACTTTTTAGAAAATCCAATCCTAATATAATATTTTTTAACTTATATCATTTTTAGACAATAACTTCTTTTTATATGATATAATCTTGATCATCTATTTTTAAAAGTATTGGATCTAACGGTTGAGAATGTTTTGACGGTATTTAGAAACAAACTGCCATGATAACATCATTAATTTTTCTTAATATTTATAATTTTTTTAATTTTTAATTTTTTTAAATATTTATTGCTAAAATATAATATACTCTTTTTTGTAATATGTTAAAGATGCGGGAACTTTGAACTTTTGAGAAAATAAATTATCAATTAAAATATAATTTTTTTTTAATAGTTCTTATTTTAAAGTAGTACGCCGTGACGATCAAAATTCTGTATAAAATTCATTTTTTATATTATATCCGATAAATATCTATGTTATTATATTAAAGACTAAATAATGAAAGCAGTTTGATCACTTTGTTTGATCACTCAATCCATAATCGTTGGATGTTTCAAATTAAATTGTTGAAAAACGTTAAATATAATAGTAAAATTATCATGTAGAATGATCTAAGGTTTGAATCTACCAACAACATATTAAAATTTATAGGTTTTTTTTTTAAAAATAAAGAATTTTTCATTTTTTTCTTGAAGACATAGGTTATTTGATAATATTTTTTGTAAAGTACGATTTTTCATAAAAGTACTATACTAATTGATTAAGAAACTTTTAAAGTTTCGAATTTAATAATTTACAATGTATATATGTTAAAAAAGTTTGGCCTCGAGTCTAAAATTTCAAAATACGGTTTTTTTAAATATGAATATAGTTCTGCTAACAATGAAATTAGGTATCTATGAGTTCTTATAAAACAAAATCACAATTTACGTATAATTTATTATTTAATAATAAATAATATTTGATTAGTTATGATCTAAAACTTAATAAAATAGGATTAAAAATATGCACAATTTTATAAAATTTTATCCTCGTATTATTATATTCTTTGTTGATTTGAATTTTTCTTAGATTGATTTTAATTTTTGAACATAGATTTCTAAATTTAAAATAGTTAGAAAAAAGTAATTAAATTGGTATTAAAATAATGATGACATAATAATTATTATTAGAATTTAAATATTCACTTTACTAATTTGGACTTTATCTTGTGTTTTAAAAATCAGATTTTGACGATTTTATACCCCAAATGAAGATAACTAAATTATATTTAATTAAAAGATGGTTTAAAAAATTTTATCTCACTGGAATTATCCATGGAAAAGAAAAGAAAGTCACGAATTTTTTACATGGAAAATTCTATTCAATATAGAAAACTTATTTATATTTGGTATATTTGGTTTAAATTATCAAAATACACTTTTTAGAATTTAAATATAATCATATTATTAATAAAATACACTTTTTAAATATTTGATCTAACGATTTTCATTTATCTAATTAAGATGTAATGGTCCTTATTAATTTGGTTGTCTACGACCAAAATTTTGGATAAGATCCCTATTATGATTATTATATATAAGGATTTAATATAATAAGGATATCAAGTTATATACTGATATAAGTATCTTATTAACTGTTTTTACTTTTAATGTTTCGGTTTTATTTACAGTGTATATAAAATTTTAAAATACATTATTACTTAAAAATTATTAAACAGAATAAAAATTATGTTATGATTATATAAAATTTTATTCTCATATTATTATTTTCTTTATCGATTTGAATTTGTTCTTAATTAATTTTTATACTTTTTTGAAAGAAACATAAAATTTCTCTATATTTAAAAGAATTAGTGAAAAAATAAATAAATTGGTGCTACAATAATAAAAAAATATTTATTAAAATTTACATACACACTTTACTATTTGGGTTCTATCCTGAGTTTTAGAAATTGAATTTTGACGATTTTACAACCCATGCGAAACTAACGAAATTATCTTTAATTTAATGATGATTTAATAATTATTATCTAACTTGACCAGTTGACCTACTCATAAAATAAACTGAAAAGAAAAGATGGTTAAAAAGTTTTACATAAAGAATTCAATTCAATATAGAAAATCAATTCATAATTGGTTTAAATTATCAAAGCACACTTCTTAGTATTTAAATATAATCCTACATTTAATCAAATACACATTTTAATATAAGTATTATATTCAAAATTATCATTTATGAATATGAAACCCTCAATATTTTAATAATATTTTGATATTATCCTTTTAGGTTTGTTATATGTAAAATAATATAATTATAATTTAGATTAATCAAATTGTTATGTTCCTTCAGAAAAAAAGTGTTTAAATTTATTCATGTAGTTCTCGGTCCACGTGTATCATTGTAATACATATGAATTGTTATCTTGATATTTGGTGTAATAATTATTATCTAACTGAAACTATACATAAATTCAAGAGAAAATATATTTAAGAATTTTTACATAGAAAAATTTTAAATTATCAAAATACACTTTTTAGTATTTAAATATAATTCTATTATTAATCAGATACAATTTTTAATATTAGATCTAACAATTCTCATCGATCTATTTAAGATCTAACTATAATTATTAATTTGGTCGTAATCGTACACGGACGATCGATTTTAATTGTTTGTTTTGCTTCATATATGACATCTATTATCTATTATTATATATATAATAGAGCAACTAGGGGTTTAGTGAGACAATTTATTCAATGTTAAATTACTAAATTACCCCTCCTATATTATATTAATGATAAAAAAATTGTTTCTAATGGGAATTGAACTCTTGACCTCTTGATTAGAAGTAGCATTCCTTACCACTATGCTAGATATCAATTTTGGTCATATCATAAAACTCTTTATTAATATGCGCAAATACTCAATATGTTATATTCTATTTTGGTCTCTTCTTGTAATCTCCTTGATAAGGTAGATAATTCATTTTCACAAATGCCTTAAAATCATATTTTTACCAGATTAGAGAAAAACTCGCGCAAGATATACAAAATATTATAAAATTGGAATTGATCCATAAAAAAGGATTATATTAATATTTTAATATTGTAAATCATGTTTATTTGTATTAAATATATAATGACTCAGATTATATATACTATTAGATTACAAATTCTATATACTATCAGATTATATATATTAGATTCCTGATTACCTTTTCAATATTATATTGACGATAATAGATTACTAAATTACCCTTCTAATTTTTATATTGATGATAAAAAATTGTTTTTAATGAGAATTGAACCATGACCTATGTGATAATGTGACAAATATTGACATCTATAGCCACTATAACTTATTATAGTCTTTTTTAATTTTTATTTTAAAATTTAAAACTATCAACCTATTTACTCCATTCCAATTATATCCTTATATATAATAAGCGTAAAACGAATTTTATTCATCATTTAACATTTATTAATGCTTCATTATAAGATATTAACAACTTATAGATTATATACGCAGTTTTGAAATTTTAGATACTAATATAGATTAAAACTTTAGTTTTACTATGATCCTATATATTATAAATCTCGTCTTCAATAAATAAATTTTTTACGTTGATCATTTTCGAAAAATACACTATTAGTATATAAAGTATTGAACCCGAAAAATGCAAAAGAGTTTTCTTTTTGTGTACTAATAAAAAAGTTTGTATTGGAGATTTTTACAAAACAGTTGAAGTTGTCGTGATGTCATCGTATGATTAAATCAAATCTTAACTAAAATTGGTTTAGTTTTTTTGAATATCTATGATAAAATGTTAAAAGTATTAATTGTTAAATTATTTGTGCCAAGTGACAATTGTAAAGTGAAACGAGTAACTTATCACGAATCAGTTTAGCGGCTTCTTGAGAGGTATAAGTAATAGTTTTATAAATAAAGTATATCCACAACTGTACAATTATTGCATTCAACGTGTCTGTGATTATCTTTTAATCTATTATATATATAACAGAGCAACTAAGGGGGTTGAGTGAGACAAAAAAATCAGAGTGAAATTACGATTATACCCGTTAAATTATAGGATGACATTATTACCTCTTCCTTAATTATTTCATATTAATTCTCTACTATTATTACATATTAATATATCTGCACATTAATTACTAATCTTCTTTAAAGTATATTAACTGTTTTGTAATTAATACTTATTGTTTACATACATGATATTTAAATGAAATATATTATTTAAAAAGTAATAAAATATAATTTAAAATATTAATGATATTGGAATAAATATACATAACATAAATTTATGATATCGAATGGTTAGTAATGTGACATAGTTTCATGTTATCTTCATTGTGGTCAAAGTGATCTGCGAGAGAGTTATTCATTGTTAACCAATTAAGAATATGTATGTAAAAACATATCGAGTTTTTAAAAAAAAAATATGCAGTAAAAAAACATCAAATACTTACTTACTCGAAAATCAATAGCAACTTATTCACATCCAAATCATAAACATATCTAACACGAACTTCTAATTCAAGGAATACAATACAATAAAAAAGAGGAATATTAACTTTACAAACAACTATGACTAACTTAAAATTTTCAAATATCTCAATCACCAAACCATCAACACTAATTAAGAATATGTATACAAAATCATATCAAGTTTTTTAAAGAACAAATTATGCAGTAAAGAAAGATCAAAATACTTACTTACTCGAAAATCGACAACAAACTATTCACATCCAAATCATATACGTGTATCACACGAACTTCCGATTAAAGAAATAAAATATAATAAAAAATAGATATATTAATTTCACAATAACCATTTCTAACTTAAATTTTCAAATATTTCGGTAATCAAACCATCAATATGAATATACCACAAACAAATATACCGAAATTAATTACAAATTATAAAATATTTTAGAATAAACCCGTGCCTCGCACGGGTAATAAAGCTAGTTATTCTGAGAATTGTCCATCCAAATTGTAAAAATTTATGCGTCACTTCAATTTTTATGCGCAATTAATACATTGGCAGCTTTGCTGCTGCAGCCAATCTGAAAATAGAATAATACATAATTGCTGGTCCTGATTACATTAAACTAACAATGTCAAACAGCTTGCCTGTATGATAATCTGGATGTATATGATTTGATGGGTCTTGAAGGGCTGATGGTGTTGTTACACCTGCAACGACAACAGCTAGGTCAATATTAGAAAAGACTAGTGTAAATCATTAAGCTTCTGTAAAGTTTAGGTGGAACTTGGAAGTGCTGTCTACACAAGTTTTAAAACAGGACACCAAAACCAAGTGAAAGGAAGGGCTTTCTAAAAGAAAATAAAAGGATTTGCTATTGAAGTGCTCTGGACCTGAAAAAACCAGAAGAGTTTTGCATCCTGCATTTTTTCCAAATAGAATATCAGTATCCAATCTGTCACCCACCATACACATTTTTGAGGTCGAAATCTTGAACCTGCAAATGGAAAAGCAAAGCAAAGAGGGGTAAAAAGAGAAAGTAAACAAATGTTGAGTGATATATCAATCGACAATCAACATGCAATTATATGTTCACAACATGTATGATACAAATCAATCATTGGTTTTTTCTCCTTTCTAGTGACAGTAAAGGGTGATCTGCTCTTAAGATCTTCAAGACCTCAATACTTTAAAATTTATAGATTTGAAGAACAGTATAAAAAAACTACTGGTGATATTACAGTTTAATCCATCCAAAAAAAGATCATCTGCTCTGCTTCTATATTATTAATCAAGCCCAAAAGGGGTCATTTGCTTTTAGAAGAAGTGAAAACGAGTTTGAGGTGGAGAACATTATCTAGGTTGGGTTCTTTTTATATCGCATTAATGCAATAGGTAGAATTTTTTTGCTAAGAAATAGGTAGAAACATTTTGCTTACTTTTCTAGCAAAAAATCCATCATGAAAGTTGCTGGTTTTCCAACTACAATTGGTTCCTTTTCAGTGGACCCGCATATTGCAGCAACCATACATACAGCACCTGAAAAGAGAAAGCGGAGGGGTATAAATATTTTGATTTGCCGAGTCCTATGGCGATTCACAGGTCAGGAGCTACTGAGCTAGATGACCTGGCCATTCTTGTAAATCAGTCATATGGCCCACAGCATCACGGTTAGTAGCAATAAAAAGACATCCTGGATTCTCACGTATGCAAAGAGTACCATACCTGCAGGTTATTACATACCAAGCATTAACTACTACAAAACTATTGAGAAACATATGAACACAATAGATGAGTTTGCACTTTTGAGGTTTCAGGAGTTCTATGTTGTGGTATGTTCAACCTGAAAGACAAATTCTGTTCATACCCTCCCGGAAGAAGTCTCTTTGCCCGGAAGAAGTCTATTTACCTGCCAGATATGACCATGTCCCGGAAGAATTCAAGGGACAACTTGTCACACCCAAAGTGGACTAAGGAAAATAAGTGAATGCAATACTATCTCTTCCGGACCAAAGACAGTTCCTTCCTCCAGTACCTTCCACCTCTTGGGCAAAAGCTGCTCCCTTCTCCAATACTCTTACATCAACTCACACCTGTCACAAGGAAGGGAGCATTCTTCCGGACCGGGGGACAAAGGAAGGTAACACTAAACCTTATAAATACTCAAGCAGCCTCAGATATGCACAGGTTGGAATTTTTACATTCATTCTCACACTCTCACATTTTACACAAAACACTCTCAAAAACTCAGTCACCGGTAATACACTTTCCGATATTGTTTCTTGTTATTCTCCACCACCAAGTTACTTACTCTCACGCCGGAGGTGCTTGACGACCACCACCCCCGGCCAGGCATTGTTTTGCAGAGTCCCGACCGACAGCACACCACATTCCCGACCAAGCATTGCCGGAAGAGGGACTAGTACGGTAGAGTGGAGCAAGGAGCATTATCATTTGGCGCTAGGAGGGGATTTTCCTTATAGACACCCTCCATCCTTTCCAGTTTTACTTTTGGTGTTTGGGCATCCTTTGATTCCTTAGAATTAATCGACGTCCAAGCATACAAGAGAATTTTAGTCACAAATCCTTCTCAATGGGTCCGTCGAAGAATACAAGGTTGCAAGTAAGAAATATACCAGATGGGAACAACATAAACAACAATGAGGAGCAACTTCAAGACAATCAATATGAGACGATTCCTGACGTCTCTCACCATAGTGAACCCGTCCTCCAACGAGTTGGAGCAAGGGACGGGAACCCTCCTCTCAACTTGGACTTGACAAGTTTCGCTCCAAATCAAATCGATTTCCTTCTCAGTGTTGCTGCCAATCTCCAGCACCCCAACCAGCAAAATGACCCACCTCGGTCTAAAGGGAGACGGGAACCACCTCCCCACGAGGATGAAGCACATAGTGCTATCAACAATGGCACCAAAAGGCCGAGGACAACAAAATCCATCTTCTCTCGTCTCGGTTCTTCCCAAAACACTCAAAATGTCCGCCATGATAAGCCTCACCACCGTCCCGAGACATGGAAGGAAAATCGAAGAGTACGGGACTTAAGACGTCAAATTGAGGACAAAAGGGCCGAGTACGAAAGGGAAAAGCGAAGACTGGAAGAAGAATTCTACCAAGAGAAGGAAAGGGACAGGACTCCCGAACCCACCCCGGTGGGAGGTGATGGCAGCTCTCAACAAGAAATCCTCCAAACTCTCATGGAGTTAAAGCGCAAAGTTGAGGGAGAAGTTTCAGCCAGCCCGGGAGAATCCCCCTTCTCCAAAAGATTAGAAGATGAAAGTAAGCAAACACATTTGAAACACCCTCACCTGGACTCATATGATGGCAATGGAGACCCGGAAGAACACTTGAGTTATTTTGATCAAATAGCCCTTTTCTATGGGTACCGGGACTTAACATGTTGCAGATTCTTTACTTCCACCTTAAGAGGAAGTGCACAACGATGGTTTTGTAGGCTTCCTCCCCGGACCATTGACACATGGGCCGATTTCAAAAAAGCCTTTCTGAATAAGTTTAAGGCAAATCAACCACATGAAGTGCACACTGTCTTCCTTGAGACCATAGCCCAAAAGAGCGGAGAGACACTTGAAAGTTATCTAAAGAGGTTCAAGGAGGCGGTAAACAAAGTGGTGTCAGTGAATGAGACAGAAGCGTTAGTGCATCTAAGAAGGGGTCTAGACCCTTATGATTGTGAAAGATACATTTGCAAGCTCATGGAACACAAGCCCACTACGCTAGCCAGAGCATATGAATTGGCTTCTTACTTCATCACTGAGACGGAGGCCATGAGAGTCATGAAACAAACAAGGAATCCTCCCCAACCAAAGCCTTACTTCCAGAAGGAACGTTTCACTTTCCACCACACTCAGAGGCCCGTCCAGGAGCACCAAGTCCAAACCACACATGGTCCTGCTGTGTCGAGGCAAAAACCAGTCTTCGACAAGTCGAGGCTCTCTTCTTCCACCTCATCAAGGCCGGCACGGAAACCTGAACCAGAGTGGACAACCTTGAGCATGCCTAGAGCACATATCTTACGGGAGATACAAAACAAACCTTTCTACCAGGCACCTCAACCGCTTTGGACAGCCCCGGGTGACAGAGACTCCACTAAGCACTGTGAATATCATGCCACTCATGGACATACCACAGAGAATTGTCTCTCTCTCAAACACTTCCTCGAGAGGTTGGTCCGTCAAGGACTCATTAACCAATACCTTCCCCGGCAAATTACGAGCGGGAACAACTCGAATACTCCTTCCACTTCTCAAGCCAACAAAGGCAAGAACATTGTCAATGTGGTTATTAGAGGAACACAATCTCCCCCACGAGCTTCGGGAACTCAAGAAGTGTTAACGATATCAGAGAAAGACATGATGGGAGATGTTATCACTTTTTCTGACGCTGACCTGGAGGGAGTCAATCCTTACAATACTGAAGCTTTGGTGGTCACGGTAGAAACACGAGATAATGTGGTCAAGAAGGTCTTGATTGATAATGGCTCCTCGGTGGATATAATTTTCACGCACTGTTGGGAAAGGCTGAAGTTGGAAGAATGTCGAGAGGAGGCACCCCTTTACGGTTTTGGCCACAATGCAGTCCCCATAGCGGGAATAGTGAAGTTGCCTATACTCTTCGGGACAGCCCCGAAGCAAGTTCGCCATTTTATCAAGCTTTATGTGGTCAACACGCCGTCTTCTTATAATATGATCTTGGGAAGGCCGACTCTGACTCGCTTGAGGGCCATAACCTCCACTACCCACCTAAAAATGAAGTTCCCCACCATTGCAGGAATTGGAGAGATTAAAGGAGATACAGAGGCTTCAAAGTATTGCTATGGTTCCGCCCTCAACCTTGCTCAGACTGACCCAAGTAACCTAAGAAGGGCGCGAACAACTCAGCGGAAAAGGGAGAAAAGGAAGAGGCATCTCGAACACCAACGAAACCAAAGGAAGAGGACCAGGGATGTCCAAGTAGTGGAAGCCAAAAATGATCAGAACATGGAAGAATTAGAGCAGCGAATGGATGCCAACTTGAGAAAATGTTTACAGAAAGATGAAGTGCCCATTGTGACACCCGCAGTAGAAACAGAAAAGATCGAATTGGTACCCGGAGACGGTACGAAGCGAATTAGCATTGGTGCCGGTCTCGACTCGGTATTCAAGGAAGGATTGATAAAATTATTGCGAGAGTATGCCGACATTTTTGCTTGGAGCCCAAAGGAGATGCCTGGACTTGATGAGTCCGTAGCCATGCATAAATTGAATGTTCACAAAGATGCCGTCCCAAAAATGCAAAAGAGAAGGAATGTTGCTCCAGATAGGCAGAAAGCAATTGATGAAGAGATAGACAAAATGCTAGACGCTGATCTCATTTGTGAAGTTACTTACCCGGAATGGGTAGCTAATGTGGTCTTGGTAAAGAAGGCTAATGGCAAGTGGAGGGTTTGTGTCGACTACACTGATCTTAATGCTGCATGTCCAAAGGATCCTTACCCTCTTCCAAGCATCGATCAACTAATTGATGCCACTGCGGGTCACCTCATGCTAAGTTTTATGGATGCCTTTTCGGGATATAATCAAATCAAGTTAGCACCAGAAGATAGAGAGAAAACATCTTTCATCACTCATCGAGGGGTTTATTGTTACAAGGTCATGCCTTTCGGCCTTATCAATGCCGGAGCAACGTATCAAAGGATGATGAATAAAATCTTTGCTGGGCAACTTGGTAGAAACATGGAGGTATATGTTGATGATATGATTGTTAAATCTTTGCTATTAAACACTCACCTTGCAGATTTGAAGGAATGTTTCGAGAAGTTACAAGCACATAACATGAAGCTCAATCCGGACAAGTGTACATTTGCCTTGGAGGCAGGAAAGTTCTTAGGTTTCTTGGTGAGTCAAAGAGGAATAGAGGCTAATCCAGAGAAAATTCAAGCAATATTGGACATGCACCCTCCCAAGACAATTCGTGATGTCCAAAGACTAACAGGAAGGTTGGCCGCCTTGAGAAGATTCATATCAAAATTAGCAGAGAGATGTCTACCTTTCTTTGATACTCTAAGGGGAGCAACAACTACAAAGACTATCAAGTGGACTCCCGAATGTCAAATCGCTTTTGATGAGTTGAAGGCATATCTCTCATCTCCACCTTTGCTAGCAACAGCCGCTCCATCCGAGCCTTTGTCCATCTATTTGTCGGCATCAAATGCGGCAGTGGGGGCCGTCTTGATTAAGGAAGATGATGAGGGACAAAAACCCATCTATTATGTTAGTCAAGTATTGAAGGACGCGGAAACTCGTTACCCCCCTGTGGAGAAGTTTGCCTATGCCCTTGTCACTGCAAGCAGAAAATTAAGGCATTACTTCCAAGGGAGAGAGATCAAGGTTGTCACCAATCACCCTTTGAAAAAGCTTCTACACAAGCCAGACCTTTCAGGACGATTGATTAATTGGGATGTGGAGTTAAGTCAATTCTCTATCTCTTATGAGCCAAGGAAAGCAATCAAGGCTCAAGCTCTTTCAGATTTCATTGTAGAATGTTCATTTGGTAACAAAGAAAAGATCCCCTCTCTGGAGGACAATTCACCCGCCAAAGAGCCTCTCCCTCCTCCAAACCCAACATGGAAACTCTTTGTGGATGGATCTTCCACCTTGGCAAGGAGTGGAGCAGGCCTTATCTTGATTAGCCCCGAAGGGTTCCAAGTGATGCAAGCCATAAGGTTCACTTTCAAGGCTACCAATAATCAAGCTGAGTATGAAGCACTCATTGCAGGTCTCAACTTGGCACGTAGTCTCCAAGTCCAACACCTCTCCATTTTTAGTGATTCCCAAATCGTGGTAAGGCAAACCACTGGGGATTATGCTACAAAAGACATCATTCTCACCAAGTACCAAGCTTTGGTTAGATCCCTTCTCTCTTTCTTTGCTAGCCACACACTTGTTCAAGTGGATAGAGAGGACAACACTATTGCGGACTTGCTTTCCAAGCTTGTAGAATCTGAAAAGGATCACCTAGATGGTTCCGTCTATTTTGAAGAACTAAAAGTGCCAGCAATTGAAGGACAACAAATCATGGAAATTGGCACGGAAGACTCTACTTGGATGACACCCATCATCGACTACTTGAAAGATGGAATTCTACCAGAAGACTCTACCAAGGCCAAACAACTCCGCTCTCAAGCTGCCAAATACTTCATTCAAGATGACACCCTCTACAAAAGAACTTTTGATTCTCCTATCCTAAAATGCGTCGACCCTGACGAAGCCTTGTATTGTATGAGAGAAGTCCACGAGGGAATATGTGGAGATCATATGGGAGGAAAAGCTCTGGCTCACAAAATTCTACGACAAGGATACTTTTGGCCTACTTTGGCTAAGGATTGCCAAGCTTTCGTTAAGAAGTGTACACAATGCCAACTCTTCAGCAATGTTCCTAAACAAGCACCTGCCTTGCCTTCTTCCATCTTATCCCCCATTCCCTTTGCCATGTGGGGAATAGATATCATGGGACCTTTCCCAAAAGCTAAGAATGAATTGCAATATGTGATGGTAGCGATTGATTATATGACTAAGTGGGTTGAAGCTAAGGCTCTAAGGAATATCACCCAAGAGGATGCTATAAGATTTGTCAATGAAAACATAGTCACAAGATTTGGAATCCCAAGGATAATGGTGTCGGACAATGGAACTCAATTTGTTGGATCAAAGTTCGTGAAATTTCTTTCAGAAAGAGGGGTGAAACATAAGAAAGCTTCGGTGTGTCACCCTCAAAGCAACGGGCAAGTGGAAGTCACAAACCGCACTATCGTGCGAGGTCTTGAGAAAAGGCTCCAAACATCCAAGAAGAAATGGCCCGAAGAACTTCCTAATGTGTTGTGGGCTTACCGAACATCAGCTAGAAGCAGTACTAAGGAAACCCCTTACAAATTAGCCTTCGGCACTGAAGCCCTCCTCCCAGTAGAAGTAGGCTCACCCTCCTACCGAGTCTTAAACTTCGATGAAGAAGCTAACACAGAAGGCCTCCGTGACAACATCGAACTCCTTGATGAAGTCAGAGATGATGCGGTGCAAAGAATGGATACATATAAAGAGAAAACTAAGGAATACTTTGCCAAGAAGACAAGGATCCGAAAATTTGAAGAAGGAGATTTGGTGTTGCGGGCAACGGAGGCCTCAGACCCGCGCCATACGGGGAAACTCATGCCTAAATGGGAAGGTCCATACAAGGTGAAACAAGTGCTACGTCCAGGATCATACAAGTTGGAAAGGTTGGATGGAACCGAAGTAAACAACACATGGCATGGAGACAAGCTGCGAAAATATTATACCTAAGGGTAGTTTGTTCCCTATCACTACAAAGAAGTATGGAAGGCGTAATTCTATAAGCCTCCACAACAAATTATCTATGTTTTTAGTACTTTTTCAATCAAAGGCTCATGTACCTGTCTACCATGAATGAAATTTCCTTTTTCCGGTCACAATATGTTATACATTTAAATTATCTCAAACACAAGTCATACTCGTTCAGACACAAAGCGAAGAAAATACCTCAGACACAATTGCAACACCTCCGACACAATTATCTCAGACAAAATTTAGTAAATTATGTTATCACGTGAGTTTTATACAGACACAAGGCGGACGAAACCGCCACAGGAACAAATAACTTATCTCTGACACAAGTAACAATACTTCAGAAACAATTACGTGCAACATATTACCTAAGGAGAATTATTCAAACACAACATAAATACTTTTACGACAACTTTCATGAAATGCATTTTTTCCGAGTTTTATTTAGTCAAAAGAAGGATGCGGGTAAGAAACTCCAACATCATAAAATAGTTCAGCGTGATACAACTACAAATGAAAAAGTACAAGTACAAGAGCATTTTGACATGAGAAAACACTAAGTCATAATACACTAACTAATCAGAAGAAGGAGCATGTCACGGGGGCGGGTGTGCCTTCCTACGAACATAAGCCTCCCTCCGGGCTTTCATCCACTCCATAAAGAAAACATCGAAGTCATCTTTTGGCCGTCTGAGATCATCCCTAAAAAACTCTCGGCAACAAGCAACGATAAGTGGAGCCATCTTCTGGCTCTCAGCACCAACTATCTCCTTAAAGACACTAGTCCCTCGGAAGGCTGCAACAGTATCATCACAGTCTTTCTTGTACGCCGGAGAAGCTTTATAATCTCGAATCACCTCTACTGCAGATGGCATGGCAGCCAACTTCTCCTTCGCACGGTTGGCATCATCCACAGCTTCTCTCACTTGATCTTCCAAGCGTTTCCGGTCAGCAGCGAAGCCTTCTTTAGCTTCTTCTTGTAGAAGATCCATGTCAGCTATTAGGCCACCATTCTCTTGCTTCAGGGTTTTTACTTGTCTCTCTGCCACCTTCCGCCTTTTTCCCTCACGTAAAAGCTTGTTTACCAATCCGGCGCCATAACCTCCAACCTACAACAAAGCATCAAACCAGGGAAATTGTTTAGAACTAACACAAATGAAAACAAGAAGACCGTATACACAAATAATACAGAAAGCTACAACTAAGAGTGTCACTTACCCGAGCATAATGCTTCTCAAACGTTAAAATCATCTTCTTTTTCGTCACCTTCGCAAGTTTTCCACGATCGTCAGGGGTAAGCATCTCGGGTAACACCGCCTTGGGAGCTGTAGGAAACAAATATCCTACTCCTTTCCTTTGCACACCAGTAGAGGAATCTACAATCTCATCATCAGAGGACGCATCATAAGCAAAAGTGGAGTCTACCACCTGCTGCGAGCCGGACCTCCGTTTCATGCCAAGTCGGGAGCAAGAAACTAATGTCTTTGGACGGGCTCTCAGTACACACCTAGCTCCACCAGCACCCTCACCGATAGCCTCCTCTACTCGACCGAGAGTATCTCCTTCCTCAACATGTTTCTCCCTCTCACCAGGCAGACCTACATCATAAATCAAAAAATATGGTGAACATGTCCAAAATAAATAAGCAAGAAACAAAGTAGACAAGAGGTAAGAATAAGGCAACATACCAGTGCTCATCAATGGCTCCTCATTATCCGCCACTAAAGCCTCCCCCGCGGGGGCAACGCTCTCTCCATCAAGTCCCCCCACAAAGAAATCAGCCTCCATTGACACATAATCAGCAAACACCGCATGCAAGTTGACAGGATTATCTCCTTCCACCCACGCCTCTGTGGTCACATTTTCCTGATGTTTCGTCGGCTCCCTAGTATTATGTACCGGACGAGACCCAATCAAATCTACACCATTACCAACATCAACTGGGACTCTCTCATGATCACCAAGTCTCGGCTCAAACACCTCCTCATACCCACCATCCAACGCCGCATCAACACCTTCTACCTCCTCATCTTCCATATCGGCATCATCATCCTCGCCCTGTTTATTTAAGTGTTCGGGCTTAGGGGGTCCACTCTTTAAGAGCTCTTCAATCTTCCTTTTATCTTTACCCCATGCAAGCTCGGGCATGTCCATTGACGCTGGTGGATACACTGTCACAAAAAATATATACTTAGTTCATGGCCAACATAACACAAATAGCAGGCTAAGTAATACATGCACATATCATCTGACAGAATCTACCACAACAAAGGGAACACTTACATCCGTAGAATTTCAGCTTGCTAACACTCTGGAACTCAGCCTCGCCCAAGACAAACTCAAAAATACGGAGTAAATCCGCACAATGCCTCACTTGGTTATCCGACAACGTATCTCTCCGTATAACACATTGTGGCTCGACTTTAGAGGAAAATCCCGGCATGTAGCTCCAATCCCCACCACGAATTACAACATATTCATATTGCCAATGCTTCTTAGTGGTAGTCAACTTCACTGGCTTATGGCCATCTGCAAGAAGACCCACCCGGCTATTTTTGTTACCTTGGACAATCTCATAAAATGGAGCACAGTTGGACTTTTTTGATGAAAAGATCGTGAAGAATGCCTCGAAGGTGGGCTGTCGGCTGCTATGATCACATGCAGCAATGAACCACAATATCAGTCGAATGGAATTTGGCGTAAATTGGGCTGGAGTACACTTAAACTGCTGTTTAAACAAAGCTACCAAGAATTTGTGGGGTTTGGGCGTTAAACCCACTTTCAAGTGCTCAAGTGGCATAACTATCCCACCATCGTCGGGCCGTGAATATAACCTCTCGCTCGGAGTAGGAGCTCTCCAAGAATAATCTCCCCCAATTTGGAAGGCCTTCGACATAAAATCTTTCCACTTGGAATATTGAAATGAGCTCCGATATTTCAAGTGCTTATACCCTCCCCATTCAGCATCCAATTGGGAACTATCAAACTGTGGTGGATCAATGTGCTTTTCTTGATAGTATTTATCCATACTAGAAAAGTAAGCTTCGGGGTCAATAGTCACAGGAGGGACATGAAAGAGAGTAAGGGAATCCGCCCAACTACCATCCTTACGGAGCAAGCTTGTAACCGTTTTGATGTTACTTCTTCCACGAGAAGGACCAGCTCCAGCCATCTGTCAACACACAACAGAAACAAGTCAGAAACTTTCTCAATATAACAAGAAATATATTTACAATAATTTCTAAGGCAAGGTAGTGCAACAAGGCATGCAGTCACAAATTAAATCAGCCTCTTTTCCAGTTTTAAATCAGCATACACAACATACCATAAAGTTAATAAGTACATTTTTCTATACCCACGTGTCTGTTCCCCCTTCCATAACAAAAAAAAAAAACAAAAAACAAAAAAAACAAACAAAACAAACATACACCCGAGATATTTGGACAACATTTTTTCTGCCTATTTATCCCCCCCGCCGAAGCACAAATAGACACAAGGCAATAAACTTATAATCCCCCTTGCTATGCATAAAACTTTGCAAGATAAATGCTTACCAGCTCATACACAGACTAAGGCAAAGACTCCCTATTCCCGCTTCCCCCTTCCCACTCCCCACTCCCCACACTTTTCAGTCCCGCTTCCACTATGCTAAAGCCCAGTCCCGCTTCCCCACGTTACATCTGCTATAACCAAGTCAAAAACATTTTCCTAAAAACCCACCCGCTTACCGCCTCTCGAGCAGACATATACACTCTACTCCCGCTTCCCCACGTTACATCCATCCCCCACGCTGCCATAGCTTACTCAGGCTTTTCTGTACAATACCCACATCACAAAACAAAAGAGACAATCACTAAGGGTTATAAACTTAGCAAGTTTCTGTCTGAGTAAACATTCTCTAACCCTAACCCTACACACTCTAACACCCACCAGCCCAAAAACTTACACTGGGCCGATGAACAACATAATATTTGGTTTACTTCGGAATTCAGAATGAGAAGCTGAAAACATAATACATGAAAATACGTGCTTAACGGGGGTTAACGAAAACTACTTCTTTACCTCCTTCAGTCTGTAAGCTCGGGAGAATGGTGACTGGCAAAATGACACGAACATCAACATACAGGATGGAAGAATAAGAATGATTACATAAGATGACTGAAACATACACACTCGAGGAGATGAAGAAAGCCACCGCAGATTTCAGTTCAAGTAATCTTATTGAGGGTTCTGTATTTCATGGTCGTTCAAATGGCAAGAACTTGGCAATAAAGTGCACAAAGATAGAGAATGTTTCAACGATTGAATTCGGGCTACCCGTTTATACAAACAAGGAACCCCAGTTCCATTCGAAATACACATAATCGCATTGTTTACTCAAACCCACATACATATACACACTTCCGGACTAGCGCACTGCAAAATATTTCAAAACTACTCCCTTTACATAGTTTTGACATTGACTGGGAACTCAGAGAGCAAGAATCTAAGATCCTTGAAGAATATTAACATGTGTTCTGTAATCAACTGTTATGTTCTAAATGCAGTGTATTCTCTTCTGAAGTTGGTAGTCTGCTACAAAGTTTTTATCTTTACAAGGTTCTGTGGAATACTATAACGACCCAGTACAGTGTCCGATCAGAGAAGGTTCACAAACCATTATGTACAGGAGTGAGAAGGACCTGGGCTGGGAGAAGACTACGGATATTGCAATGGAAAGCAAATTAAAAGAAAATACAGATATCAGAAAATGGAATTGACTCCCTTAGCTTGGTTAGATATCAGAAAGATTGTGGAAACCATGCTAAGAGAGACTGTGTACACATAAGGAGCAGGGCTTGTCGTAAAAATCGAGGGTTTCATTGTCAAACTCATGTTAAGAATACTCGAGTTCCTGCTGCTGGAAGACGCGAGAACTACAACAGTTACAAATCTCTTCTTCGACTTAACAACACCAACAACAAGATCATCGTGACCAGAATCAGGCTACAAGTAGCAGATCAGTTTCCAGCAGAGGCGAGTACATCAGCCATGTTTCGATGCGTAAATGTCAGGGCAATGGATGATGCAGCAGAGCAAACATACAATACATATATGCACGCACACAGTTGCATATAAGTATTGCAGTCATGGGGATGGAGAAAATCAGCAACACATGCTTTCATACATAGCAACATATACACGTACCCACAAAAAAAAAAAAAAATCAAACCCCATCACTCACTCTTGAACACATAAGAGGTCAGGTTGACGAAGAACATGACCTATATACGCACATATCGCAACAAAGGCCAAAGAAAGCAAACCAAAGAGGTTTATATGTGCACCTATACTTGACCCGACTAAGGTGGAAATAGTAGTTGCGATTTATGTTTTAATTCTGGAAATTACATTTGGCAAAGTTGTGATACACATGGAAATACAGTATTACCTGGTCTTAAACTCGGCTTGAAGCCTAACTCAATTCCTGGAAAAGTGAAAATGATCTTTCTCCAGACTGTCGAGCTGGATCTTGGAGTGGTGGTCACCGTTCTAGCTCGCGTACCTTGAAAACCCAACCCAATTTACAAGTCCGGTTTCCCTTTAACACTTTATCTTACTGCTCAGATGGATGTGTCTGATAAGTATGCATGGCGTAGAGCTTATGGGAGTTGTACTGTAAATAAATCTTCTGCATGTGAGTGTTTGGATGAATTTGAGCCAAAAACTCAAAGCACGAAATAAGCTGTTGCAGATCGGTCAAGTGGATACGTAAGAAAAGTACAGTGGAGCTACACAAATGGAGATAGCTTTGTGAAGTATCCTGTATACAACGTACAACAGAGACCTAAGCAATTTCTTTCTTATATACATATACGTACAAATAAACCACCACATTCAAAAAACAAAAACCCACGGATTGGCCAAAACCATGTAGCAGGCCCGCCACCTTTTCAGTGAATCATTTTGAAATCGCGCCATGCACAGCAACCAGCTAATGTATTTGTCCTTCACCACTGTGTTATGTCCTTTATTATGAAAACATACTTACTTTAATCTTAAAAATTCATAGCCTCAGTGTTTGTCAACCCCTATTCAAAATAGTATATTGAAACAACAAAATTCACAGTACATCACAACTTGTCCTACACAGCTAAACCTCGGAAAAAGAGAAGTACTTCTATCACCTTTTTTCAACTATCCAATTCCTACTATACCATTATTATTATTTTTTATTCTCTCCCTTGATAACACAAATCCAAACCAGTGCCAACATTCCCATACAGTTCCAACCGGATGCAGCTAAATAATTATATTTTCTTGTCCGTATTTATGTCAACATACACGTTAAATTGCGGCGCACACAAGTTCAATTATTAAATAATAAATATGTACTGGCATAATAAATTATGTGCAGCATTATATTTTGTTCCTGAAATTTCAAACACAAAAATTTCTTATTTCCTCCCTTCGCAAAAATTCCGTGGTAAAATTCCAGGATGGCACCAAAAAATTCCTTCCTCCCCAGGGTTTTGCCCTCCTCCAACTACTTATACAAATTTCCACCAATAATTCCTTGGTCAAAATTTCAGGGGGGCACAAAAAATTTCCTCCTCCCCAGACAGGGTTTTGCCCTCCTCCAACTACTTATACAAATTTCCACCAATAATTCCTTGGTCAAAATTTCAGGGGGGCACAAAAAATTTCTTCCTCCCCAGACAGGGTTTTGCCCTCCTCCAACTACTTATACAAATTTCTACCAATAATTCCTTGGTCAAAATTTTAGGGGGGCACAAAAAATTTCTTCCTCCCCAGACAGGGTTTTGCCCTCCTCCAACTACTTATACAAATTTCCACCAATAATTCCTTGGTCAAAATTTCAGGGGGGCACAAAAAATTTCTTCCTCCCCAGACAGGGTTTTGCCCTCCTCCAACTACTTATACAAATTTCTACCAATAATTCCTTGGTCAAAATTTTAGGGGGGCACAAAAAATTTCTTCCTCCCCAGACAGGGTTTTGCCCTCCTCCAACTACTTATACAAATCTCCACAAATAATTCCTTGGTCAAAATTTCATGGGGCACCAAAAATTCCTTCATCCCCAGACAGGGTTTTGCCCTCCTCCAACTACTTATACAAAAATTCCTTCCTTCCCAGAAAATTTCTTTTCCCTCCTCCAAGCAAGTAGCAAATTTTCATGTTGAGATCATTGCTAGCGGGCACTACCCATCAGCAATGTCCCGGGGGGCAACACAAGCCAAAATAACAAAGGCAGCACAAACAAAAAACAAACACATTTCATTCATTGAAAAGAGTTACACGACAAAGAAGATCAATGAAAGACAAATCCGTCAAGACCTCAGTACAATATCAAATAAAAGTAAGAACACTAAACTAAGCAGAGACATCTTCATCATCGGTCTCCTCACGGTCTACCTCATCCTTCAGCTCCTGCAACTTCATCAACACAGCTTCACGCTTGGCCATCTCCCAATCCCTCAAGCGGTCAATCTTGTTCATGTAGAAGCAATGCAGCTGGTTTTTCTCACGGACTAGCTCCTCAATAGCGTCACAAGCCCGAACACCAAGAGGCTCATCAATCCAAATGTCATAGTGACATTCCCTAGCTGCACAACACCCAAATCTCTGACCAGCATTGTTCCCAGCCCATACGGTCTTCATGACCACTGGCATGTCACAGTAACAAGTAATTCTCCTACCTTCCATGAGGGAGCTTTTCAAGACCTATACAAAGGAGATAAGAGATAAAAGATTTCAAGAAAGCAAGATAATCAAACACCTGGATACAACACATGTATTTATAGGGTCTCACCAGCTAGCCGTTGTAAAAGAGCCGTTGAAGTTATTAATCTCAAGAATCCCAGCAATGGTATGCATTTACTCCTCCAACTCACTAAAGCAAGTCGAAGGAGTGGGGGGCAATGTTAATACCCTCCCGGAAGAAGTCTCTTTGCCCGGAAGAAGTCTATTTACCTGCCAGATATGACCATGTCCCGGAAGAATTCAAGGGACAACTTGTCACACCCAAAGTGGACTAAGGAAAATAAGTGAATGCAATACTATCTCTTCCGGACCAAAGACAGTTCCTTCCTCCAGTACCTTCCACCTCTTGGGCAAAAGCTGCTCCCTTCTCCAATACTCTTACATCAACTCACACCTGTCACAAGGAAGGGAGCATTCTTCCGGACCGGGGGACAAAGGAAGGTAACACTAAACCTTATAAATACTCAAGCAGCCTCAGATATGCACAGGTTGGAATTTTTACATTCATTCTCACACTCTCACATTTTACACAAAACACTCTCAAAAACTCAGTCACCGGTAATACACTTTCCGATATTGTTTTTTGTTATTCTCCACCACCAAGTTACTTACTCTCACGCCGGAGGTGCTTGACGACCACCACCCCCGGTCAGGCATTGTTTTGCAGAGTCCCGACCGACAGCACACCACATTCCCGACCAAGCATTGCCGGAAGAGGGACTAGTACGGTAGAGTGGAGCAAGGAGCATTATCACTACCACTAAAACATAGTTCCTTTTCTAGTAATTGGACACTTGCAGCATTCAACCCACCACCTTAAACAGCTACCTAGATGAGACACGGGATAACCTTTTATACCCTTACTTGCATTCTTGTATGCCTGAGGTATGAGCGGTATGAGATCATCTCATACTTATCCAGATAGTGGGGAAATAAGTTTTGATGTTTCCACCAGAGTAATTAGGCTACTTAGTAATAGTAGACAGCTAAAAAATTTCATATTTCCTTTTGAGCTTAACTTTTTATGTTTAACAAAACTACTTGTAGATTGAAGCATTAGAAGTTCAAAACTATGAAAGGCAATAAGTAATTTCATGTAAACCATGATAAGGAATTGGATCTTTTCTTTATTAATATACTTACCCAGATGACAGATTTAACTTCGACATTAAAAAGATGTCTATAATATCTCCATGAACTAAAAAAGCAGAGTTTCAATGCACTGTTGTTATAGACACCTTCTACAAGACCAACCTTGACAGAAGACTTGACTGCTAAAGTAAAGAATTGAAGGAAAAAAGAATAATAAGGTGGTTATCTTACTGAAGCTTGTAATAATTAATATACTGGTCTAATCCAACAACAACAGCTCCCACCTATAAAAATCAAATTTAATAGCATCTTCAGTTGCAGGCAGAATTAATTGAAGGAATATATTAAAAAATAGAAAAAATTACTTGAAAAGGTATGGCAAGTTGCTACATTACACTCTTATCATGCTCGAAGAGAGAGTTTGATTTA
Source organism: Heracleum sosnowskyi (assembly GCA_030848705.1). Lineage (NCBI taxonomy): Eukaryota > Viridiplantae > Streptophyta > Magnoliopsida > Apiales > Apiaceae > Heracleum > Heracleum sosnowskyi. The sequence goes on along the minus strand of CM061236.1, from coordinate 120,019,491 downwards.
AACTGCGCTATTTTTCTCCCATCTTCCTGCATAATTATGGAATAATCAGATTCACTTGTAACAAATATATGATAAAAATCGATTACGGAAATTTATAAACACAACACAAACAAAAGGAGGCTGCAAATGCATGGATTTCCTCAGAGATCACATTATGGTTACAATTTGTCCAAAAGCTATAATGCATGCTAAATTATGATTTAAAATAAAATATAAAAAAAGAACTTTAGGAAAAAAATTAGCCTGTAAAATAGACTCTCTTACAGGGCCGCCAATGCCAGTAAAACCAGCAAGCTTCAACTCTTCCAATATGCCCTCTTCACCAATCACATAAACCTGAAACAAAATAGAACAAAATAAATATAAAAAACAATATCAAAATATATCTCATGGGATGATATCAGCAGCATCAGCTAGAGCTGGACATCACGAATTTGGCCAATACAGACCCCATATTAAGATTTTGTCCTGGTCTAATTAAATCTATCTATTATATATATAATAGAGCAACTAGGGGGTTTGTGAGACAATTTAATCAAGATTGAAATGACAATTATACCCCTGAATCATAAAATGACATTATTGCCCATTCCTTATTTATTTCATATTAACACTCTACTATTATTATATATTAATATATTTACACATTAATTACTAATCTTCATTAAAGTATATTAATTGTTTTGTAATTAATACTTATTTGTTATATGCATGATATTTTTAAATGATGTATATTATTAAAAAATAATAACATATAATTTAAAAATATTAATGATATTGAAATAAATATATAAATATCATGAATTTGTGATATCGAATGGTTAGTAATGTGTCATGATTACATGTTATCTTCATTCTGGTTGACCTGATTTGTAAGAAAGTTATTCATTGTCAACGAAGTAAAAATATGTATGTAAAATCATATCGAGTTTTCCAAAAACAAATAATGGAATAAAGAAATATCAAATACTTACTTACTCGAAAATCAACAGCAACCTATTCACATCCAAATTTTAGACATGTATCACTAAGGAAGGGAATTCACCCTGTCACGTCCCGCCCAACCCCGATCCCATCCCCACTCCGAATGGGGCGGGGAATCAGGAAGTTTTTTCGAAAACGGGGTAGGAATCGGGGACAAATATATGAAAATTTTGGGGATCGGGGCGGGATTGGCGATTCGGGTCTTCCCAAACCCATCTCCGACCCCCCGAACCCTATTTATTTAAAAAAATAAATATATTTTATATGTATATTGATATGGGCTAAAAGTAAGCCCTAAAAACACATTTAATATGGCATTAATTAGATCCAACATGGTCAAAACGTTAGGCCCGATAAAAGGCCCAAAACCCTAATTATTTATTATTTTTGTAATTAATAAATAAGAGAAATACACAGCTCATTAAATGAGTCTCAAATACAGTAAATATCTTCATAGAAGGATCCAGAATCCCAATCAAATACAATGATGAGTCACATCGCTTATCAGATAAGGATAATACTTGCCTGCCAAGTAATACACTCCTTATCAGTTATCAATAGTGAGACTTATCAGCTAAAGTCTCCTGAACCTACCATAATTACGAGGCCCCAGACGCCTATATAAGGACCCTCGTCCTTCATCCTAGAACTACGTTTTGGCTTGATTCTCAATAACGAGATACGTAGGCACTCTGTGAGGACCGATTAGTCTCGAACACGGAAACAGCCATTAAAGCTCGAAGCTCATCATCAACCCTAGCATTAATTACATACAAACCCTAGCCGCGATTCGATAACCTAGTTTTTGTTCCACAACATATATTAAATAAATTATTAAGAATATATAGATATAATGTTATAACTTTAATTTTTTATCCACTCAATAATAAAACTGTTACATATTATGATACAATTTAATTCTAATAATATTATTTTTGTTTATTATTAATAGTATAAATAAAAATTAAGGTTTAAGTTGTTCTTTTAATATAAAATTAAAAACAAATATATGATTTATCATGTTAATTTATAATTAAAAAATATTATTCATAATTTTAAAAAATTAAAAAAAGTTTCTGATTCCTCGCGGGGCCCATTCCCCATTCGGGGCAGGGATCGAGGAGTTGTATAATCCCAGTTCGGAGATCGGGGCGGGTTCGGGGACGGGGATAGCGTTCCTCGGGTCCGAACCCATCTCTATGTATCACATGAAACAATTACAATATAATTAAAAAAGAGAAATATTAACTTTACAACTATTGCTAACTTAAATTTTCAAATATCTCAGTCATCAAACCATCAACACTAATTAACAATATGTATATAAAATCATATCGAGTTTTAAAAAAAAACAAATTATGCAGTAAAGAAACATCAAAACTTATTTACTCGAAAATCGACAACAAATTACCCACATCCAGATCATAAACGTGTATCCCACAAACTTCTAATTAAACAACTAAAATAAAATAAAAAATAGGAATATTAACCTTACAACATCTATTGCTAACTTAAATTTTCAAATATCTCGGTCCTCAAACTATCAACACGAATATATCACAAATAAATATACCGAAATTAATGATAAATTATTAAATAATCTAGAGTAAACCCGTGCCTCGCACGGGTTATAAAGCTAGTTTACTACTAGTACCATATGTGTATTCTTTTTTTGTCAAGAGTACTATACTGAAATCTCATCCTTGGTACGGATGAGTTTTATGCTTATTAAGATTTTATACAGTCGGGGTAGGTTAGAATTTCAAAAATTAAAAACTTTTGAATTAAAAACTTGTATATATAGATCATTCTTCTGAAGAGAATAATCTTATATATAATCTCGTAACATTCTATTATATGACATTTTGTTATTGTTGTTTTACAAAATGCTGTATAAAATATTGATTCTCATATATAATACTACGATATATATATATATATATATTTTTTATCAAATATACATCACATAAAACTTTAAAAAAAAATTGATTTTTAATTTGATTTTATAATAAAATTATTTTAAATAATTTTAATTTTCCTGTAAAATCATACCAAAATAATTATCCAATTTTACACATCCCAACCATCCCCTCTCCCCGGATCCGACCCCAATCCAGACACGCGGTAGGTGATTATGGATGGGGTAAATTGGTAAAATGTCAAATTATCTTATCTAAAGTTTTCATGTAAAATTCGTTTGCTTTAATTTATTTTTAACAACTAACGTGTTAAGCACCTACCAAGCATAAGCTGAAATTAATATCAATACTATTATATAATAGACGAAACATTAAAAGTTTGGTTGGTCGGTATGGTACGTTGTGATTTTACTTAATTAACCTTATTTTGGTTGGTCGGTATGGTATATTGTGATTTTACTTAATTGCCCTTAATTAACTGTACTTCATGTTTTTACTTAATTAACCTTACTTATTTATAGAAATATATTAATAAAAAATAATATTACCTATTTATAACCAATTACCTTTTTTAACTAAATATATCACAGGCAATTACCTTTTTTAACTAAAACATGTTAGTTTTTCTATTTTTCCTTACTAAAACCTCTCCTTTTCCAAAAATATCACGGACAAACATTTAGTTATTTATTTTTAAACATATTTTTAATATTATAATTATTTTTAAAAATTTACCTATTTTAACATGTCTACTTATTTTTATTAACAAATGCAATTACTAAAAATATTAAAATATAAATAATCAAATACCTATTTATAATCAATTACCTTTTCAGTTAAAACACATTATATATTTTTTCTAACAAAATATCACATTTTCTAAATATATCACATAAATTGCATTTTAAAATTTAATTTTTCTATTTTTCTCACTAAAATCTATTCTTTTTTCAAAAATATCACAGAAAACTCTTTACTTATTTATTTTAAAACATATTTAAATACTTTTAATTATTAAATTTTAAAACCTTATTTTCCAAAAATATCACGGGCATTTACCTTTTTAAACTAAATATATGTTACATTTTTTATTTTTTCTTAATAAAACCCCTCATTTTCAAAAAATATAACGGGCAAACTGTAACAGCCCGACTTTTCGGACTATTAAATCTAAATACAAAACTTAAATAAAGTACTATACAATGACAATTACAGACGGAAGCGTGACAAAGTTCTATACAAAGATAACTATTACAAAAGCGCAACTAACGATAATCCTCAAAATCCAAAGCTATCCCACTTGAGTTACACCGAACCTGAAAATTGTAAGGAATGAGCCATACAGCCCAGCAAGAAACCAATCGATCCAACTAGTCGGGCAAATAACATATATACATACAAGATAATACGATATTCAATACGATACAATAACGATACACAATACATAACTTACGATACACATATTCTTATTCTTTTTCTTATTCAATACGATACGATACGACACCACATAACCATATAAACAACAATAACTTGAAACCCATAATTCATGCCACGATCACTACAACCCGGTGATAACGGTCCTAAATTTTCAGAAAACTGTCACTATAACCCGGTGACTCGGTCCTTATTCTTATTCGATATTTTCACAAACCATGGCACAAATCAAAATCCCAAGACTATTGCTTACACAACACATACACAGTATCACATATCACATATCACTTTAAAATATAATCACTTGCCCAAATTTATATAATCAAACATATACTTATAACACATAGTTTCGAAAACACTAGATAAATCAATCGGAAACTTACCTCTGCGCATCCTAAATCATATATCCAATTCTGACCAGACCTGTATTTACTCTTTTTGACCCTCTAAACGATGTTTTCATGAAACACTCAAAGGACGAAAGTTGTAGAGAATTAAAAGACTTTTCTAAAAAGATATGACTTATCAAAATCGGACTTATAACGAATCGGGAATTGAATAAAACGTCTGCTGAATTTGAACAGAAACTGAAAAACAAGATCTGTTTGTGTTTTGTGATTTTAAGAACAGTTCAGAGCATAATCTGGAAAAACACTATGAAATAGAAGTTGTAGGGAACGAAAAGACATTTCCGAAAAGTCCAGAATCATCAAATTCCGACTTACAATGAATATTCTACGAATTTTACAAGACAGCTGATTTGTGAGAGACAAAGACCTACGAATTTTGATTTAAAAGACTGAGAAGAAGAATAAGATGTTTATATAACGATACAAAACCCTAACTTCAGACCTACAACTTAACTGTATCCAAATCTGATCCATATTTTAGGCCCATCAATCTAATTAAATTTTAATCCTATTCTTTTTCAGATTTTAATCTTTTTTTTTCTATTTTCTATTATTACAATTAACCTAAAAATTACGGGATATTACACAAACCCATACGTATTTATTTTAAAGTATGTTTTAATGTTTTTAATTAATTAAAAGTGTTTACCTATTTTAACATGCCTACTCATTTTTTGCACAATTACAATTAATAAAATTTTAAAAAATAATAATAAAATAACAATTAACAATCCGTGCATCCCACGGGTTTTAAGCTAGTATTTATTAATAAACAACTGAGAATAAATGCAATTAATAAGTATTATTAAAATATGTACATAAAATAATTGAATAATAAAAGTATATAATAAATTAATACAATTTAATTATACAGTTAGAGACAATCGAACCCGAGATAAAATTAAATAAATTAAAATAATTTTTGATAATAATTTTGAAACCTCTAACATTTTTCATATTTAATTAAAAAAATTAAAATAGAGAGGGAGCTTAGCCTACAAGCTCGTTATTGTACAAGTGTACACAACACAAGCGACTAGTAAAACAGAGTCGTCTCCAGTACGTTACTAGGTAAAACAGCAATTTACCAGTAGACTTGCACTTGAGTTGCCCAAATCGATTTGAAGCTCAATGGCCGGAAATTTACCTGAAGAAATGATCACCCAAATACTTATTCGAGTCCCAGTTAAGTCGTTGCTCCAATGCAAATCCGTGTGCAAGCCATGGCTGTACACAATATCAAATCCCCATTTCATTAAATCTCAACTCCATCATGCTGTCAAGGCTTCCCAGTATAAGCCCACATTACTCGATCTTCTAGATCCTCTACCCAAGCTATTTCCTGACATAGTTAACGAGGACTTTCTTTTCTTTTATGAAGAAAATTACCAGCTAAGACTTCAACTTATTTTCGAGGCGCTTCTGGACACCAACAAACATGGTTTGTCCGGTTCTCCCCTACACTTTGATCGTCTTGTGATCCCAAGTCTTTTTTATGGTTGTTATTTTGTTGCTTCTTGTAATGGCATTATATGTTTAGCTAATAATGATAGTATATACCTCTGGAATCCCTCCATCAGGAAGTGTAAGATACTTACAAATCATCCCAAGTCACACACTTCTGCAGGATTCTCACTTAACAAGGGATTTTGGTATGACTCTATAGCTGATGACTACAAGGTCTTTAGGATTATGTTTGTAGTGAGTTCTGGTTATATTTTACCACCAACAGTCCAGGTGTACTCTTCAAATGCTGATTCTTGGACAGAATTCGAGCCTCCAAATAATATGAATGACTGGGCAGATTACTATGCATCTCGATCTAGTATTGCGATAAACGGGATACTCTATATCAGTACTGACAATAACCTATTCTCGTTTGATTTGAAAAAAGAGGCTTTTGTACTAGTTCCTTTCCCTGGCCTTTATCAAGAAAAGAGATCAAAAATTATGGAGTTTCAAGGTTGTGCTGCTATGGTCTTTGAATCCGAATCAGGCGTTGCTCTATGGACTTTGGATGATGTTTCTGCACACAATGCTTGGACCAAAAGATTCGGTATCGAAGTTGATTCTGAGTGGAATATGCAACTATATTGTTATTTGGGCGCTGGACAGTTTTATGGGAAAATTTTAATCAACCAAAATGACTTGTATGGCATCTTGTATGACTACGAAAAAAGAGAGACTAAATATTATCTACCTGGAGAAGATAACATTCTTGCAACTCTCAAATACACAGAGACACTTGTTTCACTGGATGGCTTTTTGCATGTGGAGTAACATGCAAACAGAATCAGTCTCACTCAAGAAACAATTTAGAGGTAACTTAGTTTTTTCTACTTTAAATCCATGGTTCTATTGCACACATCTTCCATTATTTGTCTTTACATTGCTTGTAAATATTGGATTCAAATTCTTGAGTTACTTAGTATGATGATGAAAATTTCTAAACTGACATAGATATATAGCATTATACAATGTGCGGTTATGAGAGTTATGAGAGGATATGATCCTCCTTTTACATTTGTATGTCCTTCTTAAGTACCCTAACGTTTTGAACATGCATTTCCAAAGTTCATCTTTGGACGGCTAAGCTCCCTTCTCTTTCATTGATTACTTGTGTATATAATTTAGGAACATTACAAGATGCATGTCAGTGAAGCTCAACCGATAGTAGTATAAAAACATTAAGGAAATGTAGAACCTCGCCTTGTGCCTTGATTTTGTATTTTAAAACTGTTTATTTATATCAATTGATGATAGTTTTTAGGATTTTGACCATTTTCTATGCTCATCATTTCTGTTTCAGCTCGAATGGTTAAAACCATATAACTTTTTTAGTGATACGAACTTGTATCATTACGACGACTTTGTTAACAGTTTCACTGATTAGTGCACCGTATTAGATAACAAGCAATGCAATTAGTGTTGAATTGAAGTCTTCAGCCATAGTTTGATAACACTGTCCCTCAATCGTTTATTTCATGACTCTATCAGTATTTTCATCATATCTCCGGATCTCTGTATTTCCCAAATTTTATTTTTACCCAGAAAAAGAAAGCTGAGCAGTAACAAAATCTCTATTTGGCGGATTGTGATTACATATTGCCAATTTGCCATGTTTTGTCTATATGTACTATCAACATATGGCCATGTATTATCTTCTTCTTGCTTTAATTGTCAATTTCATTGGTAAGTTGTAAACAATGCAAGCATAATACTACTGGGTTATGTGTTTTTATAACTTGGTGCTTGGTTTCAGAACATGTCTATCTAGCATCTCACTGGGTAGGCAATTCATTTTATTTTACCTTCTTTCTTAATATATATATTAATACAAAGGAGTCTGATTTTAGAAGGGGTACAGAGTAAGTTAATGCCAAATTCAGTGCTTGGCTCAAGTTAGTGTTCTTAACTTGTAGTCACATATTTCTAGCTTCAAGGTTAATTACAAGTTTTGCCTTGCTAATGTTCATTTATCTTTTGCTGTTTTCAAGGATGGTACGTTGACCAAAATCCAAGTGGAACATGGAAATTGGCAAGTGAAGTGTGACCAGAAACGGATTTGCAGACTTATTTTTTCTTTTGTCGGGTATTTACTACTATTGCCTACATGGTAATTTAGGTTCAAGAGGATTAGAGGTTTATTGGAGAACAAGAATTTAGTATCTTTTGCCGGTTAATGTTTGCTAAGAGTTGTAGACTTGTACTTCGTTTGATTATCTTTGGTAGAAGGTCCTCTATGAGTGTCTTCAGATCTTTGTTCAGAGTTCAGAACCAGAGATTTTGTTAATGTGCTAGTGTCAATATGTTCAGCTATTAATTACTAGAAGATAACCCGTGCAGCAAGGACCTAGTTAATTTATTTAAAATTTAAAATTATTTATTTAATATAAATAAGGTTATAATCAGAAAATTAGAATTACAATATAAATTTTAGATGAGTAAGAATAAAAAAAGTTATTTAATTTGTTAATAATAACATAGTATTATTTACCCACTGCAAATTCTGCGTGAATTGATGAGAAGTTAAAAATGAATAAAAACATTCAAGTTCCATTAATCGAGCAAATACGGGGAGAATGATACCTAGCAATTAGAGTGTTTGTAGATGTTTTGGACAAAGGTAGATTAAGATAACAAATTCAAGGGTATAAAATAGATTGAGACTTGATTCAACAACTAAGTGATTATAATCGGGTCCGGTGAATTTTGATTCAACAACTAAGGGATTATAATCCGGTCTGATAAATCTTGTTTCAACAACTAAGTGATTATAATCGGGTTTGGTATTATAATTGGGTATGGTGAGTAATCTAATTTGACGCATGATTATAATAATAATATAATATATTTTAGTACAATAATAATATTATAATATATTTTTGATTTATATTTTGTTGAAAAAATAGAATTTTATGTGAGATAGAATTTTTACGTGAGATAAAATTTTTTTATTTAAAAAATAATAATATAGAACTCTACGTGACATATTTTTAAGTGACATATGATTTTAGGTGTGGAACCAAAAAAAAGGCGTGAACCAAATTTGGTACCATAATAATTTAATGTATTTAGTACAACAATAATATTATAATATATTTTAGGTTAATATATTTTTTTTTAAATCTAGAATTTTAAAAAACAACAACATAGAACTCTACGTGAGATAGGATTTTTACATGAAATAGGATTGTAGAGGTGGAACCACAAAAAAAGGTGGGAACCAAATTTGGTACCATGTTTCGCTTATTAATAAATGTTATAGATGTAGTCAAGTACAAATTTACCTGTCAAAAAAGAAAAAGGAGTTTTTTTGCAAAATATAGATTTTGATCCATGCATATCAACCACTTGCCGTTATGTTTCATTGATCGTGCTGTGGTTCAAAACCTGAAGAAGCTGTCCTCCAAATTAATAAATGCATCCTCATCTCTCTCTCTCTCAACGATTAAATTTTGCTGAGCTGCACCTCATTAATTCTCACATGCACCTCCTCTACATCCCCCTCCATAAAAAACTTGTGTTAAGAGTGCCAGTTTGATGTTTTCACTTTCCCAGCGAAAAAGATCAGATGATTACTCTTAACCATAAAAATGATATCCAAAGCTAATGACATAAGATTCTAAGTTATGAGATTATATCCACCATCTATCTTTAAACATACCAAGTCAGGAGGCATGGTTTTACCAACTTGGATTCAAATGACCATCACCATATCTTTATAAAAAATTACAAACCTGATATTTGTATGCCAAACAATTTAAACCTGAAATTTTTGGTCAAGGCGTTTTCACCTCAAAAAATGCAATCTAAATTCTTAGCTTTCATTGGCGGTCCTCCAAAAATATAAATGCACTGGACAGAGTTTAGACTAATACTCCAATTTAGCTGATTTTTAACTTAGGTCGGAGATGGTGTTAAATAGTACTTCCTCCCAATTTTAAATACCGGAACATGTAAAAAGAAACTGAGGGAGTATTATGGATTGTCTATGCATGTCAGATATAGTTATTATCAAAATCTCTAGCTGTGAAAAAAGATCAGATGAAAATCATGAAGGACCTTTCACTCGTCATAATTAACAAACATCAATAAGCAAAAGACACTATTTTGGGACGAAATAACATAAGTAAGTTAATTTAATGTAAATTCTAAATTATAGTTATGATCAATTCGGAGAGTATATGATTTCAATTTAAATTCAATAAAATATAAATCTATACTCTTTATTAATAAGCAAAACAATTTGAAAATGACGCGCGGTACTAAAATACCAAAGTACCAAATTTGATTATCACTAAATGTGGGTCGATTCCTCGCAACTACATTATTTTACAGGATTTATTTACTTGGTTCGATTCCTTGCAGCCACGCAATCGTACAAAATTTATTTATTTACCTTAATTTCTTTAGCTTTATCCACATCCACAATTCAATTATCTATAACTAAATAATTAAATAGTGGTTGTTTATTATATTATTTTTATCATTCAATTCTCGATAAATACATTTTTAATAATATTTATTAATAATTTATCAATATTAATATTTTAATATGGACTCATATTCGGCCCGTGCTTGGCAATGTAATTGCTAGAATATTGACCATATACCTTTTGCTATATCTTGCTCCATCCGTCCCAACCATTTGTTAACATTTGAAATGTAGGGGTTGACACGCATTTTAAGGCTCCTATAAAATATAGTTCCATTATTTATTTTTAAATTTTTTCTTTTTTGAATAAAAATCCAAACATTTAATTTTTATTCAGAAGAATTTTTTTAAAAACAATTAATGGAACTATACTTTAAAAGAGCCTTAAAATGCGTGCCGAGCCTTCTTTTCCAAATGTTAACTTCCGGCTGGGACGGAGGGAGTAAATGATTATATTATGAGCGAATTGGTTTATATATTTTATTGACCAGATTCGAATTTTAAAACCTTAAATCTCTCTATTGAATAATTTTAAGTATTAAATTTAATTTGATTTGAAAATTAATTAACAGATTGTGTTTTTAAAAAAATTGAAAATGATGGTTATCTTTCTTATTCAAAATTATTATTCCCCAATTTTTACATTTTGAAATACGAATCGTTTCTCATAAATGTGCACTGCCCTTAAGTACACCTAAACCACATAAACAGGCAGATAACACAGTTGCCCATTGAGTTCCCCCGAATAGAGAAATTGATTCCATTGTTTTTTTTCAAATTCTAAACTAACTCATCAATGGCAAAGACACTCTTTAGCGATTTACCGGAAGGGATGATTACCGAAGTACTTGTGCGACTTCCGGTGAAAACAGTGCTCCAATGCAAGTCAGTATGCAAACCTTGGCTTTCAATAATCTCAAACCCTCATTTCATTAAATCTCAACTCCACCATGCCATTGTCGCTTCCCAGAATAATCCCACACTACTCACTCTTGCAAAACCGCCGCCCACTGAATCAGAGCTGCTCTCTCTTTCCTTTGCCCAAGCCTTAGTTCCACCATATCCTTTCCAATTTGCTACTCTCGCCGCTGAACTCCAACATCAAAAGAAACGTCAACTTATTGACGAGGCGCTTTTAGATGTTAACGGACAAGATTTGTCCAGCTCTCCGGTACACTTTGATCGTGTTGTTATTCCCCGTGTTTTCTATCCTCACATTCAGATTGTCGGTTCTTGTAATGGCGTTATATGTCTATCTGGTATGGGTGCTCGTGTTATATATCTTTGGAATCCATCCATCAGGCAATGCAAGAAACTTGATACTGCTCCCACAAGACAAACTTCATCCGCAGTTGACATAGGGTTTGGTTATGATTCTGTGTCAAAGGACTACAAGGTTCTGACGGTTGTGTACGAACAAAATGCTGATAATTATGTACCAGTAGTACAGGTATATTCTACTAATGCTAATTGTTGGAGAGAATTTTGGGGTCCTATTCTGAAAAATTCGGAGTTTTGGGGACGAACTAATATTGTTGTAAATGGGATCCTGTACTTTGCTTCTACGGGAAGGTTATGCTCATTTGATTTGAACGAAGAGGTTTTTGGATTTGTTCCATACCCTAGCTCTGTTAAAAGCAAAAAATCAGATGTTATGGATTTCAAAGGTTCTGCTGCTATGGTCTTTGAATCTGAGTTTGGAGTTGATGTTTGGACATTGGATGATGTTTGTGGGGAGTTGTCTTGGACTAAAAAATTCAGTATTGCGGCTGATCCGGATCCTGAGATAGAGATAAGGCTCTCCAACTATCTGGGTGCAGGACAGTTTTGTGGAATTAAGATGTTGAATTCTTATATCCCTTTGTATAAAGTCTTGTATGATTATGAGAAAAAAGAAACCAAAATTTATGGACTTGGAGAAGGAAAAATTCAGGCAATTGTCAAGTACATTGGCACACTTGTTCGGCTAGATGGCTTTGAACCAGTGGATTCAGATATCAACTAAATAGTCTCACCCTAGAAACAAGTAGAGGTAACTCAATTAACAACACACTTTGTTTATATGCTTTTATCGCACAAATGCTTTATCATTGTATTTACCATCTTAAAATTCATATACTGTATTCACCACTTGAGTACTGTGGGGTTATGTTTCTTTAACGATTCTTTATGCAAGTTTATCACTCTCTTGCTTCATTTTGTTTGACTCCTTTAGCATTTTTATTACACCTTGTGAACAAGGTTGCTCCTAGTTTTCTGAATTGCTTAATGACATAAACTTCGTACAGTGGCATATATTCAGTGTTCTAAAACTTTAACATTTTTTATTATGAATTGCGAAGTCTCTCTTTGCTCTAGTATCATATTTTATGCTCAAGTTAGTGTTCTAGTTATATATGTCTAGCTTCAAGGTTAGAAGCTCTAACCTTTTCCTGTTATGCAGGACGGCAAATTTTTACCAAAAACTAAGCAGAACATGGCAAGTGAAGTGTGCCTAAGAGCAGAGTTGCAGAATTTTTTGTTTGTTATATGCTTCGTGTTTAATTAGAAGAACCCTAAATATGTATGACGTTTACTGCTACTGCCTATATGTCCATTTATGGTCAAAGTTCTGAGACTTTACTGAAGCACAAGAATCTTAGTATATTTTGCTTATTCATGATGTTAGTTAATGATTGTGGTTTGTGTAATTATCTCGATTAAAAGGTCGTCCATGATTGTCATCCGAGTTTACAACTAGAGATATTGTTAGTGCATGTACTTCCATTGTTGAAAGCTACTCTGTGGTTTGTTTCTAGTTTAATTTGGGTTGTTCAGACGAGTATGTTTGGCCTCTAGATGTTATGAGTCACTCAATTATACGACGATACAAGGTTCTTTTACCATAGGTGGATGTAGATATCTATCTGGTGATCGACAACAGGCCATTCTTGAGGAATATGGCGTCCTACTTCTGTTGCATTTTTCTGCATGTACTGCATATTGTCTATAATAGTGTGATTCTGAAGGTTATAAGAAGATATAAGAGTAAATTGCAAATTTGTGGTCGAACTTAACCTCACTTTGCATTTTGGTGGCCGAATTTTTAAATTTGCAATATGGCGGCCAGACATTACTTTTATTTTTCGAAAATGTGGCTAAGTGCCACCTTTTTGGAAAAAAAGTTCTACAAAAAGTGGCTCTTAGCCACCTTTTTGAAGACTAAAAGCAATATCTGACCATCAAATTGCAAATTTGAAAATCTAGCTACCAAAATGCTAACGCGGGTAAAGTCCAGCCACCATTTTGCAATTTACTCAAGATATAATCCTCCTTTACCTGGGCACGTTTCCAAGCCTAAATACCTTAAGAAAATAAAATCACATGTTCCACCTCTGTTTGTAGGACAGCTAAAATTTGTAACATGAATATGAGGAGTTAACAAATCTCTCTTTTTCAATTATGACTTACATACTCCATACATACCAGAGAATTTAGATCAACAAAAGCACTACTAATTATAAACTCACGATAAACCTGCAGTTTTGCAGCCTCCAATCTGGATCATAAGCACATTGAGCCTGTCCCTATTTCCATGCCCCTGTGGCCTGTGATAGTGTTTCCTAGCGTGCTCCTTGGGAAATATGAGCGGAATCAATTATGCAAGAGTATTGTCACCAAATCTTTTGCCTTGACTACAGGCCTACAAGCAAAGTATCGTCCTGCACTAGAGGCTACAAATATTTCTAGTATCTCAATTCGTAATTTTAGAATCATTTTATATCTAATTTGCCAAAAACAAATTCAGATTAATTAGCTGCCATAGTTTATTTATATAAAAAACCCATATTACAAGACCCTAATTTTCGGTTTTGGCTCGGTTTTAACTCGATTTCGATTTTTACGATGTTTTTATCGGTTTCGGTTCAATTTCGATTTTAATTCGTTTTTTTCCTCACATCCGGTCCTTACCTTACCTGAACCTAATAAATACACACAGCTACCTAAGCACATAGTCCCCCTGACTGAGTGCCTGACCTTTAAGCTTCCTCTTCCCCTTCCCCTGCATTCAGAAAAATCTGTTCCACCTTTCCACACTACCTATTTCTGAGACTCAATGGCAAACAAGACCATCAGCGATTTACCTGAAGGAATGGTTTCCGAAATACTTGTGCGACTTCCGGTGAAAACACTGCTGATATGCAAGTCAGTATGTAAGCCATGGCTATCAATGATCTCAAACCCTCATTTCGTAAAATCTCAACTCCGTCGTGCCATCATCGCTTCCATGAATACTCCCACACTACTCACTATCGAAAACCCCCCGCCCACTGCGGAGGAACTAGCCTTTAAAATGAAAGCAATTGAGATGGAGAAAAATTTTGTGACATATACTGCTCCTGCATATGAACGACTACAAGAACGTCGACGTGAACTTGTTAAGCAGGCGGTTCTTGACGCCAAAGACCAAGATTTGTCTAGCTGTCCGGTACAATTTGATCGTCTTGTTGTCCCTCGCCCTTTTTTTCCTTATGGAGTTGTTAGTTGTTGTAATGGCATTATATGTTTAGCTACTGGGTTTGGTAAAACAGTCTGTCTTTGGAATCCATCAATCAGGAAGTGTAAGAAACTTCCCCATCCTCAGCCGTACACTAGTAGAAAATATCCGGTTAAAATGGGGTTTGGTTATGATTCTATTTCTGATGCCTACAAGGTTTTTAGGGTTGTGTCTGAGAAACTGTATGATAAAGTACCGATTGTCCAGGTCTATTCAACGACTACTGATTCATGGAGAGAATTTCGGGATCCTATTCTTAAAAATTATGACAACTTCCGCCGAATTAATATTCTTGTGAATGGGGTTCTGTATTTTGATGGTGTGGAGGAGCTAATTGCTTTTGATATGCACAGTGAAGTTTTTCGAATCGTTCCATTCCCAAGCTTTTGTCATAGAAAGCGGTCAGATCTTTTGGAATTTCAAGGTTCCGTTGCTATGGTCTTCCAAACTGAATCAGGATTCGACCTATGGACATTGGATGATGTTGTTACCGGCAAGGTCTCTTGGACTAAACGATTTGGCATAGCGGTTGATTCAGAGACAGAGTTATGTCTCGCCAAGTATTTGGGCGGAGGACAGTTTTTTGGACAAAAGTTATTGTTGGATAAAAATATTATGTTGTATAATGTCTTGTATAACTATCAGAAGAAGGAAACTAGATTTTATAAACTTCCCGAAGAGAAGATTTTTGCATATCTAAAATATACAGAGACGCTTGTTTCACTGGATGGCTTTGAGCCTGTGGATGATACACCAACTGGCTTTGAGCATGTGGATGAAACACCAACTGAATCAGTCTCCGAGAAGAAAGGTAACTTAGCTATTAGCAACACATTTATATTTTGAATAATTAGTAGTTGCTACCTATGTCATTCTATTTATTAATTTTACAGATTGTACAATTTGAGTAATGATTTTCTATGAATGTTCATCACTCTTGCTTGATTTTGTGTGGTTCCTTGGAAACATTAGCATCCTTGTTTCAGTTGTACTACATTGCATCCATATATTTGGCTTTATATTTGTGAGTTTAATATAATGGGACAAAGTTTTTTGATATAAGAAAGATGTTCAGTGTTCTGCAGCGGGGGCAATCACTAAGGGATAAAAAGTTATTACAGGATGTGATCCTCTTTAACTCAGCCCCTTCTTCAGCCTAATTTCCTTTACAATTATAACATGATGACTGTGGATGGTGAATCTACTAAGCTCCCTTCTTTTAATCGCAATTCATTCATATTGCCACATATCAGAATATAGGTCATTAAAAGTCGACCAGTAATTATAACATTACTAGAATAGCATTATGTTTTTCTTGATCGTGTATGTTCTCCTTGGGTGATGATATGAAACCTTCAAATGGTTTATGGCCTTGACAATTGCAATGTGTAGGGAAATTAAATCACGAAACTTAAATAATATCCAGAGCAATGGGATTGGCTGGTAGTTTAGAAAAACATGTCTACACAGACTACACTACTGATTTTTGGTACTGCACTTTTGTGGAACCCTTGAGCTTTTCCGCAATTCTGCTGTGGATTTGTTGTTACCTTCCTGCCTATCCCAATAGCTTTGCGTTGTTTAATTTAAAATTTGAAGGAAATGATATAGAAACAATATTCAAAATAGCTTCCAAAATTTTGAGAATATCTTACCCCATATAGTGTGCTTTAGGACTCTTGATAGTAGAAATTCTGGCACCTAAACAGAAACAGCAAACATCTATATGATGAATCAAGTGATCTAAGAAACTATATATCTACGTGTTTGAAGCTTTTGCATGATATCATCAAACCTTTTGCAGGATAGCGGAGATTGATCATCATCATGCCAAGTGAACTTTGACTACGGACGGAGTAACCACGATCTTTGTTGGTTTATGTCATGGTCATGACTCACGAGGGGGAACCTAGTGTCTTAGTGATATCTACTTGTACTACCTATGTTGCTATCTATGTTCTTAGTATTGAACATTTACTAAATTTGTATCCTTGCTATGGGTTTATGTGTTTCTTACTAAGACCTATTAATGATTGTGGTTGGTTTTATCTCAAGTTTCCACAGATTTATGTTTTATGACATTTTTACTGCTTTAGGTTGGTTCTTCTTAAGGCTTATTTTGATAGTGTTTCTGTATATTAGATAAATTTACAGAGGATGGCAAAAGGCATAAGTCACATAATTGAACAGATCACAAGGCAATTTTTATGGAGGAAACTGATAAGGGAGATGATATTATGCATATAATACTGGACGCCCTCAATATGACGTAATAATATGGCGTATGAAGGTCCTTGGGAGTTCATCTGGAAGCTTAAAATTTAACCTTCATTTTATGCTCTGAAGGGTAAATTTTAAGCTTCGAGATCAACTCCCAAGGACCTTCATACGTCACATTATTACGTAAGATTTGTTTCCCATCTGCTAGAGTATCTCTGGATCTTCCGATTTCATAAATTCTATTTGTACATGCTGGTGAAGAAAAAGAAACTTGAGCAGTGTAACAAAAATTCTAAATGGTATATTGTGCTTACATATTGCCATGCTTTCTAAGAAATTTGCCTGATTTAAATAGTCTAGATAGAAAGGGAAATAAAAAAAAATCCCTAATTAGTTGTCCCGTTTTGACTTTCAGCAGTGAAATTTTAGATTAAATATACTTTCAAATAATTTAATTTTAATTATACTTTTTTTATATTACATATGTAATACTAGTATTTATGCCCGCCCTGCTGGGTTTTTTTTATTTTGTTAGAAATGAAAGAAATTATATTTGTAATGGTTTTTTTGATTTGAAATTTAAGCAGAACATGAAAAACATAGATTAATAGTCCCATACAATAATAACATTCCGTTTGAAAAATTCAACATAAACAAAGTTGTCTGAAACTCTTGTTTATTTAAAGGTATATAACTTGGTTTCTGCCAACAATGTCCTTGCTTTTGTTTCCTTCCGCTGCCTAAGTTGCTTTGAAATTTGAGTCCGACATTCCTTGCAGATGATATGTAGATGAATTTGCCTGTATTGAATATTGTTTGAATAATGAACAAAACCATGTAATTAAAATTTTCTGTCAATAACTTACCTGTGAACTTGATGGCTGTATTTCACATGATGTTTGAATTATTTGATCTCCCGGTTGAACAAATCCATTGCATATGTTTGTAGCTAAGTACAGTTGATAGTGATGAACGACATTAACTTCCTTGATTCTTAGTTGTAGTGTGTATTTTCTTTTTGCAAGTAATTTTAGGCATGGTGGAAAATCTTCCCTTTTGTTTTGCTGTTATACATTAAGAATTAGAATTTTGGAAACTATGATTAAAAATAATCTAATATAAAGGGTAAAAAAATTAGCACCTCGTTGATAATGTCTCGAGCTCTTTTTCCCACTAATGTTCGAACTTCTCTATCTGCTAGTATAATATCCATTGTTCCGGTTGCATCATAAGCGACGACATTAATGGTGTACCTATATTTTTAAAGAATTTGATATAGAAGATAAAGTAATAGAAATGAATAAGAAATTTGATAGTTTAGAAATCACCTTTTTTCAGGATGTGGGACTGTTCTGGGACAGTGTTTGCAAACATGTATTCCCTCTATAAATTCTGTGGGATGATCACATGTTGTACATGTGTTATAAAACCACTTCCCTGAATCGTCCACGTACTTGAAAAAAACTTGTGTGAAGACTTGAGCCTACAGATTATAGATTGAGTAGTGAAACAAATCATGAATTCAGAACTGTTTAGATTAACCAATTGTACAGTTACTGACATCTATGTATTCTTTTTTCAGTTTAGTTATTGCATCAACTGTGAGGAGCTCTGGTTTTTTTATTTCAGACATGTTCAAAGCCATTTCTGCAAACTGTGGTAGAGTCAACCTGTCAAATTGTAATAGTGAATTTTGTAAGATAAGTAGAAAGTGAAAAAGATTGAATTTGTAATAATTAACAGTTTTACCTCTTCCTAAGGTGAAGGACGCTGTGATGATTGTAGTTTAGGTAGATTGTTGTTGGGGCAACATTTGAGATTTCAACTTCTCCTGTTTTACGATAGAAATGATTGTATTAGAAAGCAAGATATTCTGTGTATGTACCAATATAAATTTCAGATAGTATATACCATTCCATTGGGCGATTTTCCCCGCTGATATTATGATGATGACTGGTTTCTCCACCTGGTCATTCATTCCATTTTCAAATTGTACAGCAAAGTCCTCCCAAAAAGTAACCTTTATGTTTGAACTGTTGCATGGAAGTTTAGTTAATCTGTATTTCTGTTGCTTAGTGGAATAGAAAATTATAGAATGAATATCTGCAAAACCTTCCATCCGTTATGGTCAATTTTGTTTGTTTTTGGTTGCGAAGTTCTCTAAAATCCTTTGTCTTGATTATACCAACCACATCTGTTGCAGAAGTGAGTAAAACTATAAAATTTGCAATCTACATTCATTAAGAAATTGTAGAAAGTATTAGCTTACCTGCCAAGTAAGTTTTTTGATTTGATAAGCTGTAAATTTCACTGTGGTCGACAAAATCAAAAAAGATTAGTGGTATAGTTGTTCCGTCGTCCTCCAGGTCTTCTACTTCTGTATCCCTTGAGAAGATCAACTGGTTGTCATTACGTAGGCATCGATAAATATCTGTTGGTTTATATGGTTGAACTGTAAAGTTGTTAATGCTGTGTACATTTCCCACTGTAATCTTCTCCTCTAGTTTTTCAAAACATAATCCTGGAATGAAAGCATGAATTCTATTTTTCTGCAAAGACCATAGTTTTATATTCAATCAAGTGGGAAAATAGTATGAGAAACTGAAAAATATGGATAGAATACTGTACCATGTTGTCAATAAGAATGATGTTGAATCCTTTGAAGACTTCTCCTGTTCTTGTAGATCCTCTCCACTTTTTTATGACTCTAACTTTTATTTTGTAGTCATATCTTCCTGGTCTTAGAGAAGCTATTGTGTCAAATTTGTTCTTTGACATATTTTGAATATGATTGTGTTACAGATTTGCAGTTTTGCAATTGTAACTGTGATTTGAAAAAGCTTGATGGTTGTGGACATGTATATATTTGTCACAACAAACTGATGGTGCATTTAAAGCCTATGGTAATGTTGAAAATATTGTTGATGTCATAATTTAATATACTTCAAGTGATTGTAAGTTTACTGAAGTTACATAAAGCAGAATTAGTTGTTTACATTTAAGATTACAGAAAAATATTTTCGAAATCGGCAGGTTACACATAAGCTGGAAAACTTATGAAACTATGTAGTTTGTACTTCTTCAGCCGGTTTGATTTGTTCCAGCAACACCTACTTCTGCAATGAATAATGTGAACAGATTAAATTTATCTTGAATTTCTGAAAATTTCTAACGAAAAAATCTTATCCAAATCTTTCTAACCTTTTCTTTCTTGATATTTTTGAAAGCTTTTAGTTCAACGTCCTCATTAACATCAAAGATAACGGGCTGAACATTTGTTCTTTCCCTTTTTTTTGTATTTGATGAGTTGCCGGTTGGAGGTGTTTCATTGTTCATATAATCTTCTTGGAAAGCCTAAATTTACATATGAATATTATTAAAAAAATTGGAAAAATTTGTTATTAGCAAGAAAAAGTACGAAGGCTTACTTTAAATTGTGAATCATCCTGAATTTCCATCTCAATTTTGTCCTGTGGATCAAAGGTATCTGTTATGTCGTGACTTTCCATGATCTCCTTAGCTTCATAAACAGTTGATCCTTTGTTCAAATTGTCTTGAGTTATTTGCACTGCCATGGTGTATTTTTGATTGAGAAATGCTCTTAGTATCTCCGGGAATTTTTCCTCATCCTCTTCCTATGTTTTATAACTTTTGTCAGAATGATTTGTCTAGTATAATGTATGGCAGAAATATAATCTATGGTGCATAATTTGGACGTACCTTTAAGCAATCAGAATGAATATCTACCACCGTTTTGTCAATAAATCTGTTAACTTCTGAATCAGGGATAATGACTACCATTGATCCTGTTTCGTCTGAACAAATTGTGCACAATCTAAACCTGTGAAAATGTTTTCTTAAGTTCATTCCAATTTTTTCGTTATACATTTCAGTGGTAGTAGCAAAACTTTAATAAAAATAAAACCTTTTTTCCGGGTAAGGAAAAATTCTTGGGCATTTTGTACACCTATAGATTCCTTTGTCACGTATAATTTCAATTTCACAATCAATACACTGAGCATAGTACCACTTTGCTTTTTCATCCAGTTTCTTCACTGTTACCTGACAAATAACCACTGTCTGCAGCAAAATTGTCTATTAAAAACAAATTTATTAAGGAAATTATATTACAAATTAGGTTTAAGAACTCACATCTTTGAAATCATTTTTTAAATTTCTGATTTGTTTCACTGTAAGAATTTTGTTGGGTATATCCTCATCAGTGTATGATATATCCAAAGATGGATGTTTCTCCCACCTGTTCATTATGAAGAGTTAAAATGCAACCCAAAACATTTTCTTACATCAGGTAATTATTTTCTTACTTTTCCTTCAACTCTACCAGACTGTAGTGGTTTGGGTTAATGAAAACCCTTGTAGCTGGGTAATTTGTTAAGTTTGGCGCTCCTACAAATCAAAGTACATTTCAGTTATTACAATTTAAACTGAAATAATATAAAAAAATGATTCACGTGACATTACCTTCGTATCGACCAACTTTAGCGCATGAGATAATAACAAATATATCCGTGAGATCCATTTTTTTAAAAGCTTCTTCCATTTCTATTGCAAAAGCGTCAAAAAAAGTCACTTTGACTCTAAATCTGAAATAAATGTTAACTTGGCAATGAATAAAATATAAATATAATAAAAAAATACTTTGAAATACATGTTAATTGTTTGAACTAACCTTCCGTCTGAGAGGTCAAACTTGAGCCTGGTAGTTTCCTGATTATTTTTAGTTGTTCTAATAATTTCTTGAAGATTTTCGACCTTGCCGACCATGTCTAATGTAAATTGTAATGTTATTGAGAGGGATAATTTGGAGGGAAAAAAATTAGTAAGTCTATTAAAAATTCTATATAATACCTATTAAGAAACGATTATCATCTGCTACTTTTTCAACTTCCCCCATGTAGAACAAATCAAATGCGTAATCATCTATTTGTAAGCCTTCGTTCTCATCTTTCTCAAATTTTGTGTGAGTTGTAAAATAAATATGGTGTTCATTTCTAACTGGCCTGAAAATCTCATCACCGACATATTTTTTAACTTTAAAATTTGACAAACAATAGATTTTACCAACAACTAATTTGTCAAACAAATCTTCAAAATATTTTTTGCTCGCGAAACCATGAATTCTTGAGTTCTACAGGACAAAGGAACATAAAATAAGTCAGAAATTCATCCGATGCAAAACTTATAAGGAAAAATATATTTGGTTCAGAAAAGTGTACAGAATCATCAATGAAGATCATATTTATCCCATAATATTCCTGCGTTTGTCTGTTTATTCCCTTCCAAAAAGATTGCAATCTAACTCGAGTTTGCCAGTTGTAAGTTGAGCTATTCAAGTTTTTGATGCTTTCATACTTGTTCAGTTCCATTACTGTTAAGCATGTACATATGATTTGTTACAATTTGTAAAAGATAAACAATAAATATATGTCCAAATCTATTCTGTTGAAGGTATTAAATTGTTGTCAGAGGTTTATTTACCTTTTCTGAAGATGACTCTTCCGTCTTTCGCAGAATTGAATTCGGTAGTTGTTAGGTGCCTTTAATCTTCTCTTTACTTTCCTCTTTACTCTTCTGTTCAGATCTGGGTTTGATAATAGATACTTAGGCTTTTATTTTAGTAGGTAATGTTGACTTTCTTCCGTTTTCTTGTAGATAGTGTACACGTTTAATAAAGTAACGGTGTTGATGGATGCATTGCCATTTCTGCAAAAATATCCAGTAGTAGGTTGTTTTATTACATTTTTTTTCAATTCTTCTATTTATTCTAAGACCATTCACATTGGCTTGCCCATCCTCATCCCCAGAAATTACTAAAAGTAGTAATTCCCAAAAAAAAATTCACATACTTTTTCTACTCTAAAAATTTCCTACATCCCATTCCCCATTCCTATATCTATTTTTCTTTATTAATACCCGTGCCAAGCACGGGCCAAGTATAAGTCGACAATAAAATATTAGTATTAATAAATTATTAATAAATATTATTTAAAATGTATTTCCCGAGAATTAAATGAAAAAAATATATAATAAATAAATAACTATTTAATTATGTAGTTATAGACAATCGAACTGTGCATAAAACTAAAGAAATTAGAGTAAATAAATAAATCTTGTATGAAACTATTGAATTTAAAGTAAATACATAAATCTTTTATAATTATGTAGTTGTAAGGATTCGAACCCTGGATGAAGGTAAATAATTTAAAGTAAATAAATCATGTATAATTATGTAGTTGCGAGGAATCGAACCCGGATTAAGTGATAACCAAATTTGGTACCAAGTACCAAATTTGGTACTTTGGTACCGTGCGCCATTTTCACATTGTTTTGCTTATTAATAAAGAGTATAGATTTCTTTCCTTATATTTTTAATTTTAACTTTACATTTTATCTTATTATATATTGTTATGTTGCGTTATTTTGTCATATATGATTTTTTCACGTAATTTCAAACTATGTTTAAATTAAAAATTTTTGAAAATACATTTTTTGGTACAAATTTTAAGATTAAAATTTGGAATTAAAGATATTATATTTAAATTATTAGTACGGGTGTGTAAAAGTTAAAACAAAGAAATAGTTATGAGGAAAAAAGAATTATTTAATAATATGGGGATTAAATGGGGATGAATAGTGAAACCACAAATATGGGAATTTAGTTTTAGTCCCTAAAATTATAGCCCATTTTGGGGATCGGGATGTATACTACATTTTAATAAAATGTAGCAGTTTTACCTAAAAAATACGGATGGGGTTGAGTTTGTCAACTCCAATGTGAATGCTCTGAGTCACCCTTTAAATGTGTACATATTTAATGTATTAGTTGACAGTTTTATGAAGTGACAGTGTACAAAGAAATTTAATAACTTTTTATATTTTGTTTTTTTACAAAGATACCCCATCATTTATCGAACAAACGTTAATCAAAATTTAGAATAACAATTTATCAATTCATAACATCATGACTTTGCCATTTAAAATCTTGAAATTACAACCAACGTAAATGTAGAAACACGAATTAACGCATGCAGTTGTATTACAGATTAACAGGAGGAGAAAGTACAAATTTAAGATTCAAAATGTTTAGTTGGTAATTTGTAATAGGAAATTTGTAGTAGATGACCTCGTCCCTTTTTAACTTGCATGCAATGAAAGCGTCACTCTTCATTTGCGATATTGGCTGATCCTTCATCATTCAACAACCAATCACCAAATCCTTCAACCTGTATTTCCTGCTGCTGTAGCTCTAGATAGTCCTCTTCCTCAATCAAATCAAAATCTCCCATTGCCAACCCCAACCCCATGTCCAAGTGCCAAATCTCTCGGACTCTGCCAAAAGGCCTTCTGAAAACAACCATTCGAGTTCGGTTTTGTGCTCCATCCACTGCAAGGAATCTTGCCAAACTGTTCTGCGTCTCTCGTATTACATCTACATGCATTGTTAACTTTTTATCTTTCTTACGTTTCTCAAGCTGTTGAATGACTCTCCAGTTATTTGCATCATGAAACCAACGCCATTCATTCCATTCTCTTACAGCATCGGCGCTTTCAGTTTCGAGCATAACTTTGTTCCTATTTGCATAAAAAGCACACCTCAGCCCTATGAGCATCGCCCATAGTTGATTTCCCAGTTCCGTTACATTTCTTAAGCTGCCTGAAATCATTAAAAGAATCTCTCCATGATCATCTCTTAAAACGACCCCTATCCCAGAGTTGTTACCGTTTGCGAGGTTGTTGTTGTAGTGAACTGCATGTACATTTACCTTGATAAAACCGTTCTCAGGCAACTCCCAACCTCTCTCCATTTTATGTATTATTTTATGTTGTAGTTTTCGGTATGAAGGGTTATAGTTGTGCTTAGATGTGGATGTATATGTATGTATATAGAAGATGTAGAGTAAATGTAATAATTAAAGTTACAATTTTTAACTGCCCAAGGTGAAATCAGTTACTACACGCTACAGCTTCTAATGGTGTCTGTTGCAATAATCATCTTGGGTTGGTTATTGATGGTGTTTCGGGGTGTAATGAAATTGAAAATGACAAATATTGGTCAAGTTTAAGTTACAATGCAAAGAGTACATGGTCCGCAGCTCATGAATTGATGATAAATGAGAATCATTTGCAAGACGACAATTATTATAAGGTATTACTTTTTCATACTTACCTCTATTTTGAATAGATCTCTCCACAGAATACATGATTAAGTGTAATACTTGTTGGATTAGATTTTGACAGGGGAGGCTTGTTTGAACCTGGATTTGAACTCGAGTATGAAATGGCTACATTTAGGTTTTAAAAAGCATATGTGGAATATAAATTTAAAGTGGGAGGAGGATGAAGTCTATTTTGATAGAGAGTGGAATTATTTTGCCAAGAATATTAGATTAAGTGTTGGTGACATCTGCTTATTCCTCAATACATCTCATCCACAACGTTTCCAGATAGCTATTTTTGAGAAAGCAACAGTTTGTAATTTGTACCGGGCAGGTTTGTTTTCTGGTGACATTTGAACTTATTAATTTTAGTAAAACAATCTGATTAAATCTGAAATTGGTATTTATTATTCCGTAATTAAATCTCAAATTTTAATGTGTTTTATTTTATTAGGTTGTTCGTCGAGAAAAGGTTTGCTTAAATTCTACAAAGTAATGAGTTATGAAAACATTTATAGCGGAGAAATGGTAATATTTTTCTTCTTATGTCTCAATTTTTTGTATTAAGAATAAATACTCTTCTTCAGTTTCAAGAAGTTGGTTCTTTTATTATACATGTTGTAGGAAGTGCCACGGTTGTTTTTAAATGAATTTGGAGAAGTTAAGGGTGGCAACATAAAACTTTTTCTGGCTGATGGTTGTCAATTTTCTGGTTATGTCTGTGAAAGTAGTCATGTAATGATTGGTTTGAAAGATATATTGGGAAAATATTCTGTCAAGGAGCATTATGTACTTTTCTTTGATTACGTTGGTAGTTCTACCTTCTACGTATCTATCTACAACACTTTGGGTATGAATATCTTTAATAAGATGGAGGAGAAGCTTTTGGTAGAAGAATTGGTGAAACAGGTGCAATTTTTTAGTCAAGGTTGGTTTATATTTTCATAAAATTGAAACCTACAATTAAAAAAAATTACCTTTCATTATACTTAATCATGTTGTATTATGTATTTTAGGCATGATTGAGAGGGATGTTGGAGATGCAGCAGGAGTGAGGGTTGTAGGTGTGCAAATATCAGATGTACCGCTCAATTACTTCATAGTAGACTTAAAAAAATGTAATGTTGCGCAGACTGGTCATGGCGTGGTAAGTATATATCTTAATCACCATTTTCGGTTACATTACCATTTGACTTCTCTATGTTTTAAATTGTATTTTTCACAAAAATTTGTAATGCAGTATTTTGCGCGACATCTTTTCTCAATCTATCGGACTTGGAGGAATGGGACCATTTTGAATGTAATACATGATGAGCAAACTTGGAGGGTTGCAGTTCACCGAAAGAAGAAAATGTGTCGGTTTGGAAGAGGATGGGATCAGTTTGCTAAGGCGAGCAAATTAAAAGAGGGACAAAAACTTAAATTTTGTCATGTTTCAGATGAGACATTTGCAGTTACTTCTGTTTAGAGTTTCATGTGTTGTGCAAAGTTGTTATTCAAACTTATTTTACTGAATGACAAACTGATTTCAATTAAGTATTAAATATTTTGGTCTGAATTGGTCATTATGACAAAAAACTATAGATTTGGAAGACTTGTGACAAATGTAATTGAAATTATTTTTCAACTTAAAAAACCAGTAAATTGGTCATTATGCGTTTAAACAGTTCGTATCTAACATACTTCGCACAATCTACATATAAGAAACGTGGATTACAATAAAAATGGTGGAATTGTCAAAATCATAGGATAACCAACATTTTGTTTCTTCAAAATAGATTGTATTACATACATGTCCCAAAATAACTGAATGCAACAAAATCTAAATTTAAGTCTTTTCTTACACTTTTTGCGTTCTTGGCAACGCATAGAAAACTTCCTTGTACACAACATTCTGTGTTCTATTGGTTGGCAAACCACTATCATCATCGATGAATATTTTCAAACCATGAGGAGATGTTACGCGACTTATAGCAACGTAAAACTGTCCATGGGTGAAAACAGATTTAGGCAAGAAAAGACCAACAGTTTTGAGTGATTGTCCTTGAGATTTATTAATAGTCATCGCGTAGCATAGTTGCAAAGGCATTTGTTTTCGAACCAATTTGAATGGCATCCTTGTATCACTTGGACAAAGCTCCATTCGTGGAATGAAATGCCGAGTACCAACAAATGATCCAGAAATAACCTCACACTCAACACAAAATTTTAAACATTTGGTAACAATCATTCTTGTTCCATTACACAACCCCAGTGTTTGGTTCAAATTCCTCATCAACATTACCAGAACACCTACTTTTAACTTCAATTCATGATAAGGCATACCTGGGAGACTAATTGAATTCAGATATTCAATTGGAAAGGCAAAGCTCAAATCAGCATCAGTCCCCCCAAAATCTTCTGCACTATCAACACTATAATAAGACGTCGACTCACCAGGCACTTTTTCAAGAATAAGAGTATTAAGATGACCAACAGTTTGGTTAGTAGGTGTCAAGATTGCTCGTTCACTTAAATAACTTGGATCTCTGCATTTCTCTTCAAAACGTGGATAGGTACTGCTAATCATGTTATCAACTGAATTGACATTGCTGAGATCACAAAATTCAGGTGGGACTAAAATTTCATCTTCAACAAACTCGGAAGAATTAGAATATGGAGCAATTACTTTTCCATCGCCAATATCAAGAACCCATTTCGCAAATTTATTTAACTTGTCAATTTCAACCTCAGATTTCCCTTTGTTGAGACGCATGTTCTTTGTCAGAACGAAAATCTTACAAATAGACCACAATCTGGAACGAGTTATACATGCAGAAAGAACTTCACCTCTCTCACCATGAGTAATAACTGGAAGAATTTGTCTAAAATCTCCACCGAGCAAAACTGTTATTCCTCCAAAAGGCATGAGACCACGAGATGGATGAACAGCTTTCATAATATCCCTTAATGATCGGTCTAAGCATTCAAATGCATATCGATGTTGCATTGGAGCTTCATCCCAAATAATGAGTTTTGTCTGTTTTAAAAGTTCAGCAATATCAGTTTGATGACCAATATTACAGAGAGAGAAATCATCTAGTACAATGGGAATCCGGAACCTTGAATGAGCGGTTCTTCCACCGGGAAGCAATGTTGCAGCAATTCCCGAGGATGCAACTGGTAAAACAATATCACCTTGTGATCTTAATTTGGAAATTATTGTTCTCCATAAATATGTCTTCCCACATCCTCCACTCCCATGAACGAAAAAAAAACCACCTTCCTTTTTCATTATGGACTCCAAAATTATTTTGTAAACATTCAGTTGTTCTTCATTCAAATTTCCAAGTAGTTCTTTGTACTGAGCCTCCATCTCTACAACATTGTAATTTGTTTCTTCCAAAATCAAATTATTGGATCCTTGGTTGAGATAGGATGTAGGAGGCTGTGGCAACTGGAGGAAATTCTTCAACGATTTTCCAATGGAACGAAGCAAATCATCAATTTCTATAAGCAAAAACACATATAATGTGAAGGATGTTAAAAACAGAATTAAAAATATTAAGCTCGGAATATATATTATACAATGTAGGAGTGACAAATTTACTAACCGGCAAGAGCATAGAACTGCAGTTGCTTATCATTAAGCATTAGCTTGGAGTTCCGCATTACATTGCGTCTCTTCATTAATATGTCATCTACCATGTGCTTCCAATGAGAATCCCATAAATGACGCAAATCAGTTACTTTGCAGTTAACTATAATATGCACAAAAAGTTGACGAATTTGTGGAGGTAATCCACCAATAGCACATTGATCAAGCACTTCATGCCATTCTTTGTCGTCATCGAGCAATCCATATTCCTTACATGCTTCGCGAAAAGAATTATAACAAACACCATTGACAGTCCTTAGATTCTTAAAAGAAGTAGGCCCAGCAACCTTTGTAAGCAACATACGTAAGAACCATACTTCACCGCTGGTATAATGAGCATAAGAAAGTCTTCCAATTTGATAACCTCTTTTCCTCGGATTCCATTTCCTTTCGGTATCATTCCATACGTAATGTTGAGGAATTTGGTCATAAGTGTATTGTCTGGCAGATTGATCAACAGAATTTAGATGGAAAAATGCCTCTAATTTGCTCAACCTGTACTTTTCTCTTTCTGCAACTTTTTCTAAATTCTCATTGGCACGGAAGGTGCAATTTTTTTGGCCAGGTAGGTGAAATGGCAAACGCTCAACAGAGAGTGTACGATGGTGTATAGGAAAACCATATATGCGATAAGCAGCTTCTGAACCACATATGTATCGTCCATCGAAATACGCTTCAATTTCGTCAATTGGTTGATCAACTGGTGATTGTGGGGTCTTGTTCTTCTTACCTGAAATTTTGACAGTTGCCATGTCATGTCCCTTCAGGCAATATTTAAATAGATATTTCAAACTCCGAGCATGGCAACAAATTTCAATGTTCATATGACATTGGTATTTAACCAACAAATCGCGATTGTAAGGGACAACCCATTGATTGTCAAGCTCTGCCTTCCGAACTTGAACAGTTATGTTTGTTCGCCTACGCATGTACAAAGGGAAACCACTTTCATCAAATATTGTACGTGCAGAATACCTATATATGAAATTTGATTTTAGTAATCAACAATTATATTTTGAAATAAAAATTTGGACTAAGTTACAAATAGAGCCAGGAGTAGCAAAAACTAACTTCTTAGGAAAATGTCGAATACATTTGAAGCCCTTCATGCATGGCGATTTTGGATTCTGTAGACCGCAAGGACCGTGTATCATAAATGCTTTCACTGCAGCGTAACCAACTGGATCTTTTAAAGGATCAGGAATTTCGGCTGAAACAAATTTGTCCACATTTCTTTTAAGATACATCTTCGACTGACTATCAAGCCATATGAGCATGTGTACATGAGGAAGACCTCGCTTCTGAAACTCAACGACGTACATAACTGCATTGTTTAAGAAAACAAAAATATTCAGAAAGGGTTAAACAAAGGAAAATATTTCATGTCTGAAGTAATAAAGCATACCTCCAATACATTTACCAAAGTAGGATTTTTTCTTAATGTCTGTCATTAGCTGTTCAAGTTTCAGTCTAAAAACCCGGGAAATAATATCAGGGCAGTTCTCAGTTTTACAACCAGGAATGACAGACATCATTTTCTGTATTTCATCCCAAAGTGGATTGGTGGTCATGGTGAGGAAAACATCTGGGTGTCCAACATGACGACAAACAGCAAGGGCATCTTGAAAATTCTGCTGCATATACCGTTTAGAACCAACAAATCCAGCAGGTAAAATTACACCCTTTCCCACATTAGCACTACTATCATCTCCATTACGAACAGAATCACATATATGAGTATACAATTCATTGCGTAGAATTGTTTGGTTAATACGAAACCACCATAAACGTGTTTGTTCTATTGCTGAGAAGGCATCAACCATATACTGTTGAAAAAGCCTACCCCCCAACCGAGGAGTCATTGCTGCACAAAATAGTTAAAAGGAGTTAAAGAACAAATGACCAACTGGATGGTACGCGTAAATTAAAATCCCAACAATGCTTATTACCTTCATTATGTCGAACTTGAAATCGGTAAGAATAATAAGTCTTCATGGAAATCATGTCACGGTCCTTTAAATTATTCAGATCAGCACTCTGTTTTGGAATTTTATCATGATAACCATCTTCACCCGTAGGGAACAGAAGTGGGTACTGAAGGGCCATTAACTTAGGATGAATATATGATACACGCTGAAAGAAACCCTTTTTTGGTTCAATAATAATGTCGCGGTCCGGAGTTGTGTTTGAAGTACTACCGACCATGATAGCAGCAACCTCGTCAGAAGGAGAAATATTATTCTCCCTTCCACTATCAGATCGACACATTTTCAGCTCTACTTTTAAATCCACCAAATCATTGTTTTCAAAACGATCACGTGCCATTCTAAATTTGTCAACTAATTCGTTGCTTTGATCCAACATTCTAATAAGCCCTTGAACAACCTCTGCATCCACAGGGTTGTTATCAGCAATAGTAACCCAACGCAAACGGTTATTAACTTCATTGGCAGTATCATAGATATACAATTGGCAGAATTTAGGAGTATCTCCATCATCAGGAATTAAAGAGCCAAAGACATGATGATTTTGACCATTCAACCTATAAATATAGGGTCCTCCGCCTTGATTTATAGAATGGTCAATATTTCCCCCCGTCGATGTAAACGAAAACATAGCATTGTATAACCTTATGTTTCGTTGAAAAGAGGAGCTCTTAACCTCGTCATTGTAAAGATCCATGAGATAAGTGGGTGGATTAGGAGTCGCTGGCAGCTTAACATCACCTTTCTTGCAGCAAACGGAGAACACTGGACTTCCTTTAGTGACATTTTTATTTACGCGTTCCTCTTTCCACATTCGAGCATGACAGTGTTTACATTCAACAGAAGGACTTCCAAGGGAAGCATATTCTTCAGGAATAACATGTTGCGCACGGCTGCGAATCTTACTTGACAGATTTTGTTGAAAATTATCTTCTTCGTCTGAATAACTATCAACATAGCCTGCAAATGATTGGGTGGAAAAATCATTCTTCTGCAACAGGATTTGTCTTCAACTTTATTATGATTTTAACAAAAGAAAAAACAAATAAATACTATATCTTTATTTATACTAACCGTAAGAATCATCAGAGTCAAAAAGTCCATCATCAGAAAAGCACGCACCATGAATAACAGATTCATCTATGGAACAGTCAGAAAAATACAATTACAATTTCTATCTATGAGTAGAAAGTGTTATGAAATGAACATTAAGATTAAAACCAAACCTATTTCATAATCCTGCAGGTAACTGTTGTCATCATCCTTGTTCGCAAATTGTTCTTGAAATAAGTTGCAACCGCTTTCTTCACATATTTGCTTTCGGTTACAATTGTTATTGAACTTTAGAGATGACTTCTGTGCTCCGTTACTTTCATTTGTTATGTCAAACATTGGCATCCTTAAAGAGCATTTCTGGTCATGAAATCTTTGCTTTCGTCCCTTTTTTTGTGTCACACCTAATAACATTGCGTTAAGAAGTATTAACATTACTAATTTTTTAATGTATGTAATCTGAAACATAGATGTTTACATACCTGAAGTTGAAGAAGTAAGAGGTGTTGTTCCAGAAATATCTACTTCGCATGTAAAACATGGAGTATTAACTGTGAAACAAACATAACATACTCAATTTTTTTGGGTATTCTTAACACCTAAAAACAAAAAAGGAAGAAGGACTAAGAGGAGCGTCGAGTGTTTGTGTAATCTCGGACATGTTTGTTTACATACTTGAAGTAGAAGCAGTAAAAGGTACTTCCCAGCCCAATGATGGAGTATTAACTATCAAACAAAAATAACATACTAAAAGTAAGTAACATTAACATTACATTGTAACACATATTATTTGGGAAATTGGAAATAATATCATATTAAAGTCTTCAAAAGTTACCATCTTCTGTAAAATAGTCTAAATTACAATTCTTCTTTCTTTTTCTGAACTCCTTTGCATCCTTATAAACTTTCACCAAAACATGTCATTAAAGGCCACAAATTTAAAAAACTATTAATGCATAGTAATTACCAGGGCACTACTAAATCTGATTAAATTAACAATACATGGTAAATCATATTTGTCCTGATAATAAATTGGGATTAAAGTATTAAACAATTACCATTAGCCGCAATATTTTCTTTATTACAATTGTTCATCCTCTTTCTCATCTTGTGTGCAACTTTATAACCTAAAACCAAAATCAGCTGTTAATTACAACTTTTTAAATACAACAAAGTATGATTCCGAACAAAACCAATAAATGGCGTAAATTTAAGGAAAGTACTTACCATGGATCATATCTTCAGAAGTGAATAAAGGCGACCCAGAATTCTCCTCATTTGGCTGCTGAAGATGGAAAAGTAAATCAAATCAGTAATCACATAATTAACAAATCAAAACGAAACGAAACAACAACGAAGAGAGTAAAAAGAACACATCATTCATCGCCTGAGATTGTTTTTCAAAAAACTGATATTTGCTTTTCCGAATATGAATTGAAGAGAGTGTTTAACAATATTGAGATTTTAATTTGGAGATTTAAATTTGGAGATAGATAGAGTCATTAATAGCAGCTTGTCCGAGAAGTTTAACTTTTTGAACACAGATTTGATTTTAATAAAGGAATTAAGTACAATGCAGTGTTGATTGCTTACAACATGTGTGCATATATTTACTAGTAATGTTGCCCGCTGCGCAGGGCTGGTTAAAAGTATTAAAAGGAATAAATAACCTCATAACTCATACTTCAAATTTATATGTCTGCATAACTTCATACTGTGTACAGAATGTTCAGTAAATGCAGTCGCACATTACATGGCGTTAAGGTTAAATATTACAACAAAAGGTTAATTGGAAAACATGTGATTGGGTTGTTGCATACATTCCTTATTAGTGAAGGCTAGGGCTTCGGAAGTTAAGCTGTGAAAGGCCATCAAGATGGTAGCTTGAGCTGGAGCCCTACAAAACAATATATAGTAGAAAGTAGTTGTAAGTGATAGATTTGCAGTAAAAGACTGATTCGGTATTGTGAATTTATGTATTTGACAGTTTGCACCTGGATTTCTTTCCCAGAAGATGAAGTTCCTGGTGTGTTCTGTACGTCTTCTTCATTATCATCACCATATTTTCCAAAGAAAATGTCTGTGGTTTGATAATATTTGATTAGTTTATCAACATTAGCTTGTTTGATAAGGATTTTCAAAGTGTAATCCTGTTTCTCCATTGTCCTAAGTAGTAGTGGGAAATTGTTCTCCCCTCTAGGCTGTAATGGTCATTAAAAGTATGTATCAGACATATGAAACGTAGTCTGCGTCTACCCAAAAACACATTAATATTAACCAAAATAAAATTATTTCAGACAGACTACAGTATATGTTATTCATATACCAGAGTTTCAACTTCAAAGACGTTGAGAGAGAAAATTTTTCGAATTTCCCGATCAGTCAACATGACTTCAATCTGACCACTCTCATCGGAGCACACAGTGAAAATTTGAAACCTGCAATATGAAAAGTTTGAAATTGTAACAACGTTTAAGGAATATAACATTCAATTAAATTTGTAGTAAGGCATATAGTTCGTACTTCTTATCTGGGTAAGGCACATTTCTGGCGCAAATTATACATTTGAATGATCCATTGTCATTCTCAATTTCTCGGTAGCATGATGTACATATATAAATGTACCACTTTTCAGTAGGTTCAACATACATTATCTTCAGTTCACACATTACTTGACTCTACATATATTTGAAGTTTGTTAGCTACTGATGCGAACACAATATAGCTATGGTAGATAGTAGAAGTACAAATAACCTTAGGCTGCATTTTGCTTAATTACCTCTACATATTCCGTTCCGAAGTGCTGAATATCAGTGGCAGAATACAGTTTAAGGATGTTTGAGTTATGACTTCTGAGGAATAAGTCTGCAAACATTGGTTGTGACGCCCTGTGTAGATTTATTTGTGAATATGATAGTTTAGTTTGATTATGATAAATAAAGTCATTTGATGTGACATACAATTCTCGCATTTCATGGACACTATGATGTGGGTAGTTTAGATAGAACATTGTAGCTGGAACATTTGAGATATCAATTTCTTCTGCAATAGTTAACATAAACATAGTCATTCATGTACTGGCTGTCAAAGATAAAGTGTCAAATATCTTAAGTAAGAACATCAGGAAAGTGTTTAAACCTTGCCAGCAGCCTACTCTAGCACTTGCAATTATCATGATGAGAGGCACCTCTAGTTCGTCTGTCAAAGATTTCTCTAGTAGTTCTGCTAGTGCATCCCAAAATGTAACTTTCACAGTAGTCCTTGACATTTATATGTGTTCAGAAAAGGAGCAAAAAATGGACAGTATGCAGGGGTTCACTGATATTAAATACTATCTAACCTGCCATCAGTGATCTCAAACTTGAATTGTTTTTGTGGTAACCCAAATTTGTTGACAAAATGATTTATCTCAGGGTCATCAAATTTGACAAATCCAATGACATCTTCCAGTACACAAAGAAGCAAAAAAGAAATGAAGTTAAGTTGTAATATGTTCAAAAGTATCTATATGACAGAGTAAACTAAAAGTTAAACATAAAACTGTCTCAGAATTTAGGAAAACATCAAGCTATATATATATGATAACCTTCTTCTCCACGACATAGATTGATTGATTTTGAACTTTGCTGAAGCATCTGAGTAGGAAACAACATAGCAGAGGTATTTGGACATTGTTTTGTTACATTATTAGTAGAGGATGTGGTAATCTCAGATAACGGTGACCTCAAAACACCTCTCGCAGGAAAATGAAGGTCGGTACGACCTTAAATATGATGACATTTAAAGTAGAAATTAACGACAATATTCATATGGAAGTAGGAAAACAATCTGAATTAGACAGCGAAATTTTTTTTGCCACCTGGTGTTGAGCCAGTAGAGAAAGGAGTTAGATTTGGGAATCTATTTGTTGTTGTAACATGAACATTTGGATTGCCATTTTCTTCGTTGACTAATCTTCTCCTCTTCTTAGCTACTTTTCTCCCTTTTGGACCTGTATGTAAACAATGGCAACATAGCAGTGAGGGGAGATCCCATATAACGCAGTTTCATGATTACTCTATAGATAAACTGCACATAAAACCTTGATCAACTAAATCTTCTGATGTGAATCGCCGGAAATTACGATTAGTATCCTCCACCTACACATCACATAAAACATGGGATTAACAAAATAAACCTGCAAATAATTGAACAATTTCAGTTGTAAACAGATGAGATATTAATTTTTAAAGTTTAAAAAATCTTTGTGGCATTCTATCAAACACTTAGAGAAATCAATTGTGAAAGAAAATAACATACATAACCTCGTCTTTCTCTATAATCATGATTTTGAATATATATCAAAATCATCCCAAGATCCATCTCAAAGAATCAAATAACAGTATATTCTTCATCAAGCAGCAAACATGAAGATAACCCCTAAAATATGAAACAAAACACATATATAGGCAATTATCATATCTATATACAATCATTAATCCATGAAACAAACATATCACCATGAATCCATAAAACAAATATAGAACAAAGGGTCTAAATACCTCAAAATAAGACAATTGACGTTGTCAAGTTGATGTTCGATCTACAAATTTAACCAAACAAATATATAGATATATGTCAGAGCATTAAAATTAGGATGCCAAAATTAAAAGAGAAAGAAATACAATTGAAATAGAGGAAGGGAGTATTGTGTGAATCGTTATTTGAATTTGACATCTTGAATTCGAATTCTTGGAAGATGGGATGTCAGTTTATCAGTTTATCACGTGAAGAAGAAAACAGAAGAAAGCAGAACATATACTCCACGTCTCTACGTCTATTTGTATATGATATATGAAACTGTATATAGTATAAGTCAACGGGTCAAGTGGCACTTTAGTGTAAATACAATAAATACGGAGGGGGTAATTTAATAATTAATAGCTTAAAAGAGGATCTTGGAAAGTAGTAGGTGGTTTGAGATGTAATAGAATTTTTAGTTAGAGAGGGGTATAAGTGTAAAATCAATTTCATGAAATTGAAATGGATTCAGAAACTATTATATACATTGATTACCATGTAGATAATGTTCGGTGGCATATTTGAAATTAGTTGAAACTTTGATGGCAAAGACTTAAAAATAGAATTTTACTGTAGGAATACTGTACAAAAGTGGCAACAGCCACTATTATATGTAGATTTGATCAAAATCTGGTCAATTTAACCATTCAAAAATCAGATGTGACAACGTCATTTCTCAATGACATGCTTCCAGAGATACGAAAAGCCAAATGTTTAATGCTCAGTTCCAGGTCCGCGTTTTGGAATACTTATCATTTCTCATTAATATTCATTGACTTCGTCCTTTCAAATTCTAAGCCTATAAACTGGTTCTACATTACTCATAAACAACACAGTATCTGTCATCATTCAGCTAACCATTGAGCTTCACTTGCAGTCTTCCACCTTCTTTTTCCAACTCAATGGCAGAGAAGTCGATCACCGATTTACCCCAAGGAATGATTACCAAAATACTTGTACGACTCCCAGTAAAATCATTGTTACAATGCAAGTCAGTGTGCAAGCCTTGGCTGTCAATAATCTCGAAACCTCATTTCATAAAATCTCAGCTCCACCATGCCATCACAGCTTCCACGACTACTCCTACACTACTCTCTATTTTAAATCCTCCGCGAGATGAGTACGGTTGGTTAGATATGGCCATGGAAGAGCTCGAAGTTGATATTATCAAATCCGGTTCTGGTGATCCTGAATTGCAACGTCAACAACGACGTCAACTTATTGCTGAGGCCTCTCTTGGCCAAGATTTGCTTACCTCTGCCTTAAACTTTGATCGTCTCGTCATTCCACCTCTTTTCGAGCGTACTGGAGTAATTAGTTCTTGTAATGGCATTATTTGTCTAGCTAATCCGGTTGGTAATGTTGCTTATCTATGGAATCCATCAATCAAGCAATACAAAAAAGTTCCTCCCCCAAACCTAAACGTAACTACATCACTACTTCGCAATGACATAGGGTTTGGTTATGATTTTATTTCCAATGACTACAAGGTTATTAGGATTTCATATGATCCTATCCCAGATGACTACATTCGTAGGTTTGTGCAACAAGAAATGTTTTCAATTTCGAGTTCACTAACGTATA
Source organism: Heracleum sosnowskyi (assembly GCA_030848705.1). Classification (NCBI taxonomy): domain Eukaryota; kingdom Viridiplantae; phylum Streptophyta; class Magnoliopsida; order Apiales; family Apiaceae; genus Heracleum; species Heracleum sosnowskyi. The sequence goes on along the minus strand of CM061236.1, from coordinate 119,981,053 downwards.
GAAATCTGCACTTTAATTTCAAGAACACGAATTTTTTTTACTAAAATCTGCAGATTTCCATATGTTAGTGAACTCGAAATCGAAAACTTTCACCACCGATGTTCTTGTAATCATTCGTAGATTAACATGCCAAAATTTCATTCCATTCCAAGAATTTTTGATTTTCACGTAATTGCCATGTCAGCGTTTTTGGATGGAAGGAGGAGTATCAGAAATTTTGAAAGTTTAGGTACCATAATATTTTTTCGTATAGTTCATGGACCTAAACCAAAAACAGCATATAGTTTAAGGACGAAAGAATTTATTTTCCCATAAAATATAAATCTATACTCTTTATTAATAAGCAAAACAATGTGAAAATGGCGCGCGGTACTAAAATACCAAAGTACCAAAAGTACCAAATTTGATTATCACTAAATGTGGGTCGATTCCTCGCAACTACATTATTTTACAGGATTTATTTACTTGGTTCGATTCCTTGCAGCTACGCAATCGTACAAAATTTATTTATTTACCTTAATTTCTTTAGCTTTATCCACATTCACAATTCAATTATCTATAACTAAATAATTAAATAGTGGTTGTTTATTATATTATTTTTATCATTCAATTCTCGATAAATACATTTTTAATAATATTTATTAATAATTTATCAATATTAATATTTTAATATGGACTCATATTCGGTCCGTGCTTGGCAATGTAATTGCTAGAATATTGACCATATACCTTTTGTTATATCTTGCTCCATCCGTCCCAACCATTTGTTAACATTTGAAATGTAGGGGTTGACACGCATTTTAAGGCTCCTATAAAATATAGTTCCATTATTTATTTTTAATTTTTTTCTTTTTTGAATAAAAATCCAAACATTTAATTTTTATTCAGAAGAATTTTTTTTAAAACAATTAATGGAACTATACTTCAAAGGAGCCTTAAAATGCGTGTCGAGCCTTCTTTTTCAAATGTTAACTTACGGCTGGGACGGAGGGAGTAAATGATTATATTATGAGCGAACTGGTTTATATATTTTATTGACCAGATTCGAATTTTAAAACCTTAAACCTCTCTATTGAATAATTTTAAGTATTAAATTTAATTTGATTTGAAAATTAATTAACAGATTGTGTTTTTAAAAAAATTGAAAATGATGGTTATCTTTCTTATTCAAAATTATTGTTCCCCAATTTTTACATTTTGAAATACGAATCGTTTGCCTATTGAGTTCCCCGAATAGAGAAATTGATTCCATTGTTTTTTTTCAAATTCTACACAAACTCATCAATGGCAAAGACACTCTTTAGGAAGGGATGATTACCGAAGTACTTGTGCGACTTCCGGTGAAAACAGTGCTCCAATGCAAGTCGGTATGCAAACCTTGGCTTTCAATAATCTCAAACCCTCATTTCATTAAATCTCAACTCCACCATGCCATTGTCGCTTCCCAGAATAATCCCACACTACTCACTCTTGCAAAACCGCCGCCCACTGAAGCAGAGCTGCTCTCTCTTTCCTTTGTCCGAGACTTAACTTCACCATATCCTTTCCACTTTGCTACTCTCGCCGCTGAACTCCAACATCAAAAGAAACGTCAACTTATTGACGAGGCGCTTTTAGATGTTAACGGACAAGATTTGTCCAGCTCTCCGGTACACTTTGATCGTGTTGTTATTCCCCGTGTTTTCTATCCTCACATTCAGATTGTCGGTTCTTGTAATGGCGTTATATGTCTATCTGGTATGGGTGCTCGTGTTATATATCTTTGGAATCCATCCATCAGGCAATGCAAGAAACTTGATACTGCTCCCACAAGACAAACTTCATCCGCAGTTGACATAGGGTTTGGTTATGATTCTGTGTCAAAGGACTACAAGGTTCTGACGGTTGTGTACGAACAAAATGCTGATGCTAATTATTCTACTAATGCTAATTAGTAGAGGTATATTCTACTAATGCTAATTATTTATAAGCTTTTATTGCATACATTTATACATGTTTTTTTAATTATATTGTTTATAATTGTTATAGCGTGTAGCCTGAAACCAGGGGCGGATCCAGCATGGTCTGTGGGGGTCATGGACTCCACTTGAATTTTAAAAAAAAAATTACTTAAATGTATGTATGTAATATAAGTATATAACAGTTTAATTAATATATGTTTGGGGTCACATAGGTGTAATGTGTCGGTTCATGTATAAAAAAATAGAACGGGTTTAACACAACATAATTCTCCATAGGTATAAACATATTTCAACAAAAAAAATTATATGTATAACTAAAAATGATATTTTAATATATAAAAATGTCACATTATATGATTTTGCTTAAAGTTGTTAAAAAATTGGTCCCCCTCACTCGACTCCTAAATCCGTCACTGCTTGAAACATATGTTCAAGACGGAGTATTTATATGATCCTCTTGAGTCTTGAACATCTTCCCCTCCTTCAGCCTAAATAGCTTTGCATTTAAATTATGTACTTTGGCAGTCTATTCTTGGACACCTAATTTTGTGATAGTGTGCATTACGTCTCCGACAATGATGTTTTCCTGGCTCATTCCCAGCATCACACAGGTAATGCTTGATTTCCAACCCTGTTCTATTGGATTCAGGAACATGAACATGTTAGGTACATCTAAACACTCGAAAATATTCAATCAAATTTCTAATGTTGTGTTTGGTTGGGATGAATGAAATTGAATGGAATGGAATGGATGAAATTAAAGGAAAATAATAAGAGTTGTAGGGAAGATTTGAAAAAAAATAAGAGAGTGCAAAATTATTATGATAAGATTTGTGAATAAAATGAATGAGTTAAGGAATGAAGCATTCCTATCTCAAAGTGAGGTTTTTTAATTATAATGTAGATAGTTAAGAATGGAATGAACTAAAGAATGAAAGTTACGTGTATCTTACTATTTTATGCTATAAATCTTATTCCATTCCGATCAATTCAACCAAACACAACATAAATATACTCCAAGTTCCTCCTTGAGTCACTTTTTTAACCGCTAGAGCACGACTTTGGTTCAGAATGTACTATCTGATTCAAGTGAAGTGCAATTAGAGACCGAGTTGCTGCAATCTTTGTACTATGTTTTATGCTACCTAATTTCGTATGCAAGAGGAAGAAGTACCTGATGTCTAGAAAAATTTACTTTTTTACCAGTATTTATCTGATGAAATATGTTTTTAAAGTTTACTGACTCTATATTATATTCTTGGAATGGATGACTATAAACATTGTGTAGTTTTAAAAGTCAAAAATCTGAAATAAGTTCTTCTTGCGTAGTTTTCAATGAGTGTCGTATTTCTGCTCTTCCCCTTTCTCCCTCATTCCTATGTCCTAAACGCAAGCCTTCATTCCTCTTCTACCTCCGAACCCTCTTCTCCCTCACCCCCCTTTCCTTTCTCTTCGATCTTTACCTTTGGCGTATCTTTATGCCGAACCTAAACTTTTCGTTTGGATTATTTATACATGTCCTTGCACTGATTTCAAGAAGTTTTGTTTTAATCACAAAACTTGTTTGAACTAGTATTTTAGCCGTACTACTCACTGAAAACATAATTTAAAAAAATTCAATTTTAAAATAATTATAATTGTATTACATAATAAAATTCATATCAAGTTTTATTGGCACTATGCACCGAAAATACAATGTTAAATTTTTTAAAATTTTAAATTAATTATAGATATATTATATAAAAAAACTAATATTAATTTTTTCCCAACATAGTTTTATTAACATTTCATGTTATTACAACAGAAAGTGTAGTTGAAATATTTTTTTACCCAAATAAGCATGCATTTATTAGTAAATATAAGTTATGTTATTTGTTCCTAAATATATAAATATGTATAATTAAAAATTGAATACAGTGCATAAAATATTGATTGAACACATAAATAGAATTTATCATCATATCATATTAAGATAAAAATACGATATTAGAATTTGTTTGGAATGTAACATCAATTTTTAAATTAATAAGAATGTTGAATGTCCTAAATCATTTTAGATTTTCATTTTTATCAACTCCATTACCATTGACGTGGATATACATTTATTTGTTCCTGATTTTGACTATATATTAAAATCAATAAAATTATCATTATTAGCTGAGTTAGGAAACTCCTTCAAAAGAAACAAAATGATTGAGTTATTAAGAAGGCAAATTTGATGTTGAACAAATATCACAAATGATTATTTCAATTGGAAATTGGATGTTCATCACCACATAATTAACCATGTATGATGTGATTTTAGATTCTTGTGAGGCGTTGTAACTCTAGAGTTGAACTAATTTTACCATATTCGAGGTAAAGTATATTGTATTGCTATAAAGTTATTAAATTTCAATCATTAAAAGATACGTTGCATGTCAGATATTTTTCTTGTGATAATTTTTAGGATATTGATTCTGTTTTTCTTCTTATATATGATAGTGGTCTTTAATTTGTTTGGAAAAAAATTTAATGTTACATTCAAAATGCTATATTTTTAGGATTTTGTATTTATTACGTCATCACCTTTAGATTCTGACCACTGAGATTGTCGTCTACATTTGTTGATATTCATCGCCTCATTTCACAATCTTTGAATTACATCACTTGAATTAATAATGTAGATGGGCTACATGGACACCCTAAACCTAATAAAATTATATATATAATTATGGCAAAGAGGATAAAAAGAATAATATTTTCGAAGCATACGATTTATTGAACATAACGTCTCATGTTCGGATTTGAGATGATTTTGCCACATTTTCATTTGTAGGTATTGTTTAATGATATAGAAATCCCCCGCGCAGAGGTCACATATTCGACACTGCAAAACAATGTTCTAAAAAATGCTAGGCGGGTCTAGGCGGTTAGCCTACCTTCTAGCGATTAATCGGCTAGGTGGTGATTAATCGGAATGATTAATAGGAACATTAATCAGATGTATTTAAATATAATATTTTATATAATTTAATTATAACATTAAAATATATTATTTATACATGTAAAAATATAGATATTAAAATTTTGTTATCAAACAGAATAAGTGAATTTCTCCTTTCATGTATAAATTCTATTTATTATTTTAAAAAAATAATAAATTTTTACCATTTAATTCTTAATTTGACCATTTTTTAAAATTTTGAGTGATTAATCCCATCTAAATTTTTTTTCAACTAATTCCGCCTAAATTTTTACTGACTAATCCTGCGCCTAGATCCTTAATCACTGATTTCACAAAAAACGTTCTTTGACCGATTTTCAAAAAAAATTAGGTATTTTTGCACATCCTAGCGCCTAGGCGCCGATTAATTGGCCGTCTAAGCTGATTTTTAGAATACTGCTGCAAAGTCATAAATGAGATATCGCTTCCATCTGCATTAAGATTTTAAAAGTTCAACATTGAAAAATTGTGGAGTCTAATGATTGCATTTAGGGCTCATTTGTTTGGCCCTTAACACAGTTGAACATAAACTTATCTGAGCGATTCTACTAATCATATCATTTGGATAATCATTATACAGCTGACCGAATCTACTAGACAACTGAGTGCTTCATACCTAAATTTTAATTGAATGCATTCATATTGATGCCGCAACTGAGTGCTTCATACCTAAATTTTAATTGAATGCATTCATATTGATGCCGCCCCCTTGCTGTTGTATTCTTCTTTTCTAGTTTTATGCACTCTTTAGAAGAAGAAAAAAAATCTTTTGTTAGAACCCAACAAAAAAAATATAGTAAATGGAGAAAAATCTTGTGTTGGTCCCAACAAAAAAAAAATGGTTGCAACTTATGCAAGTCAAAGTACAATTACAGTTTATTTTTGGGCAAAAATTATTTTAAGATTTATTAGCTTAAAAATTCTACGAAGCAAAGATTATTTTTAATAGTTATTATTTTATTATATACATTTTAATATTTTATTAATTATATTTTGCTAAAAAAAGTTAAAACAGGTAAACTTTTTAAAATATTTAAAAGCATTAAAAAAGATTTTATAATAAATAAATAAGGATTTTTCCGGGACATTTTTGAAAAAACAAGGGTTTTAGGAAGAAAATAAAAAAAAGAAATTGATAAATAAGCTTCGAGTATTGATATTTAAGTACCATTCCCATATGTAAACTAAAGTAATGGATATTTAAATATCAATACTTGGAGCTTATTCAATTCTCATAAAAAGGTAACGTATTTTAGTTGAAAAATATAATTGTTCGTTATATTTTTGAAAAGGGAGAGGATTTTTTTTAGAAGATGATATGTTCGTCCAAATATGATTTTAAGAATTACCTGTAAATTAATTCAAAATTTTAAATCTAATGGAATTTAAATGACTATTATTTTAAATCGGCTTAAAAGGCACCTTAGTTACCAACCAACATGTAATCTCAATGGGATAGGTTTAAAATAGTTATATATTGATAAATTGAGGCGAACATCGTATTAAAATAATTTTTTCACTTTTAAAATTTTAATATTTATTTAAAGCATACGATAATGTCACCATTAATCAATATATTGAATATAATATGCATATAAATATGAATAACAAATCGTTATTAAAATTATGTATTATAAATTTTGGACTTGAATTGAATTATTAATGTCGTATTTAATGTAAAATATTAATCAAATTGGATAATTAATAAATATTTATGAAATTTTAATTTTAAATATGATAGTATAATTTGTGACTAATTTAAATAAAATAGTGATTTATCAACAAATATATTTGTGACTAAAACGAATATGTAATTACATGGTTATTTTAAATCAAATAATTAACGTATTTAAATTAGAAATGTCAACTAATCATGACTATAAAAGTAGGAAGAGAATTATAAATAAGGAAAACTTTTGATGTAATATGTTTGGTCTAAAATTTAGGAGTTATATCTGATAGGTCTTAAAATAATTATTATTTCTGATTAGTTAACTGTATAGCATGTAGAATCAAACATTATAATAAAATATTACAATAATTTTTATACACAAAAGATCTACAAAATAAAATCAACCATTTCAAGTATCTATTAATATATTAAGTAACATTTTCTTTATTTTTTAATATAATCAATTAACATCGAACTTGTTTAATTATAATAAATAATATTAATATTGAATGATTACCCTCGTATTTCTATGTAAAGACCTTAAATTGCGATTTTTAACAATTAAATAATAAACAAATATACTTATAATGTTTACTCATTAAGTGTATTAGATCATGTAATAGTATTATAAGTTTATCTATAGAATAAACAATTTTATATTGAACGCATAGTACAAATGATGACCAAAATCTCGAAGTATATAAATATAATAAATGATTTAAATTAAAATTAAAAATAAAATATTTTTAATTGTTAACCAAATTCTCAAAATATAAAAGTAGAATAATAAATGGATATAAATTTTTTTATGTAATCAATTAACATCGGATTTTTTAATTACAATAAATATATTAATCATGGATAACTACTTTCATATTTTTGTGGGAAAACCTTAAATTATGACCTTTAACAATTAAATAATCAAAAATATAAATTATTGATTAAAGTCGTAAAGATTATACATATACTCGTAATGTTTTCTCACTCACTGTGTTGGGTCACAGGGTGGTATTAGAAGTTTATCTATAAGATAGACGATTTTATATTAAACAGACAGTGCAATTTGTGATCAAAATCTCGAAGTATATAAATATTATAAAGCAGGTTTGAAAGCTCCACGACCAAGTTGAAGAAAATTTTAATTCTAATTAAATATAAAATAATGTTAATTGATAACCATATTCCTGAAATGTATAAATTCTAATTAAAACAAAATAATTTTTAAATTTTAATTGGTTAATCGTGTTAAATGGATAGTCTAACCACCTTTTTTAATAAAATAATATGAGAAAATTTTTAATGAATTCAAATTCTAATTAAAACCAAAATAATTATTGAATGTTGATTGGTTAATCGCGTGGATAGTTTAACTACCCTTGATTAATAAAATTATATGAGAAAATTTTCAATGGATTTAAATTTTAATTAAAAAAATAAATTAATTTTTGAATTTTGATTGGTTAATCGCGTTGTATGGGTAGTCTAATCACCATTGGTTATTAATTCTATTTAAATATGAAATAATTTTAATTTGATAACCATGTTCTTGAAATATATAGATATAATAGTTAATAAATTTTAATTCTAATTACAAATAAAATAATTTTTAAATTTTGATTAGTTAATCGCATTGAATGAATAGTCTAACCACCTTTTTCAATAAAATAATATGAGGAAAGTTTTGATGAATTCAAATTCTACTTAAAACCAAAATAATTATTGAATGTTGATTGGTTAATCGTGTGGATAGTCTAACTACCCTTTATTAATAAAATTATATGAGAAAATTTTCAATGGTTTTAGATTCGGATTAAAAAATAAATTAATTTTTGAATTTTGATTGGTTAATCACGTTGTATGGATAGTCTAATCACCATTGGTTATAAAATTATATGAGGAAAGTTTTTTGGCTCTTGTGACTGGTCTAAAATTTAGGATTGATATATGATTGGTTAACCACCTTTATTAATATAATTATATGAGAAAAGTTAATGAATTTAAAGTCTAGTTTAAAATTATACGAGGAAATAGTTTAGACTCTTCTGATTGGTCTAAAATTTAGGATCTGATTGGCTAACCAGCTTTGGTTAATATAATTATATGAGGAAAATTTTAATTGATTTAAATTCTAATTAAAATAAAATAAGTTTTGAATTTTGATTGGTTAATCGCGTTGTATGGACAGTTTAACCACCCTTGGTTAATAAAATTATACGAGGAAAGTTTTTAGACTCTTGTGATTGGTCTAAAATTTAGGATTGACATCTGATTGACCCTAAAATAATTCATATTTTCTAATTGGTTAATTGTATACCTGGGTAGACTCGGGTATTATAATAAAGGATGTTTGGGTTTCCAAGAATCATGAGGTTCTTCTTATCCGTGAACTCTTTCTGGATAGGTGCAGTATGGTGGACTTGCTTTTGTCCCCGATGTTTGCCACACTTATCAGATCTGAAATTTTGGGAACAATCACTAAATTGCTCTCATGTGTGGATTCTTTATTAAACACAGTTACTACATCTCAATATCGGAAGATTGGTGAGATTGAAAAGGATACTCCAATTGAAGCTTCAGAACTCATTCACAAGCGAACCACTAATGATTTGGTCAACTCAAATTTGGATGTCCAAAGGTAGAGAGGCTATAGCGTCTCTAAAGCAAAGCGTAAACAGGTTTTACTCTATGACTTTACTCTTCGTTACATGGATTTTGCGTTTGTCAATGATTTTGTGCTTGCTATGAGTTGTAATTATGTTAGCTTTAGGACTTTGAAATCTTACTTTGATTTTTCAGACTATACTTTGAGAGCCTACGAGTCTAGTTTTATCGCCAATTTTGACCACAAGATTATTGAGGTTGATTTGGTTATGAATCTTGCTGATGATTACAAAGTTATGTTGGGAGAAACTAATTATTTTGGAATATTCCGTATATTCTATCATGATTTGGAATTTATGCTTGTTCGATTTGGGGGCATGGATAGGGTCTTTAAGTTTATGTTTGCCACTGCTCATGACCATTTTGGTATGATGGTACAGACTTATGGGATTTGTCCTTACTCACCTAAGAGAGAATACATGATGGCAGTTATGTTCGGTATTGAGAAATCAATACTTTCGCACAATAGGATTAATGTGAGGAAGACATTTCGACGAGTTCATTTGAGTTTGGTTGAATTGGTGACTATTTCTAGTGGTCTACTTCGGAATGGTCATGACTCTCGATCTTTTTATAGACATTACAGGTATGTTATCTTTGGGTATCACAGTGATGCGGAAGAATGCACTGGTGGGTTGGAGGATGAATCGGTTAAAAAACGAAATACAATTGTGGATGCTGATAGTGTTGGTGTAGGATTTGCTATAGGGTTCTTGAATGAAAAACATGATCTGTGTTGTGTGGGTTTTTACAAAGATGACTCTGTTGATCTAGCTAGTGTGGGCAAACAAGCAAAAAATGGCACTAAAGCTTATGGAGCTATTGGAACTGATGCAGCTACAATGCAAGAAGTAGATCATGAGACTGCTACTAAGGGGTTACAAAAGAGCTGGGGAGCTGCTCTTTCGGAAGTTGCTGGTGGACATAATGTTGTTAAACATGATGGTGTTACTCCAATTTTGGCCACCATGGCAATGTGGTACAGGAAAATGCTGCAGGAGAATTCTATATGCTCTTGGTGATCAAGCCCGAGGAACTGCTCATGCTCATACCTTTGCACATGCTCCTGAAGGTGCACAATTGATCTGCTGCAGATGGGAGTCAGGAAGGCACTGTTGCTGGTTCAGGAGGAGGAAGGCTGTGGATTGGGACTTGCTGGTCTTGAAGGCCAAGAAGATGAAAGTCATAAATGAATCTAGTTTGGACCTGTTGTGTTGTTTTGGTGCTTTCTTTTGACTTTGTTTTATTTCATCAGACATGTAGCTTAATTTGGTCGTTGTTAATGGTTGTTGAACTATATTCTTGCTATGCCTTGGCATGGTAAGATTGAACTTGCTCATTAGGGAGCTTGGGTCTCTGTAATGAATTCTGATAGGTCCCGTGTATGGGTAAGATAAGCTAGAAGGGGGGGGGGGGTTGAATAACTTATCACCTTTTTAAAATTTAGAGCTTGGCCTTTTGAAAGCTTCTTACCTCTTTTTCGTATTTGTTACTTGTCAACAAGTAAATCCAGTGAGGAATAAAAAGAGAGAAATAAAAGAGAGTATGGCACGGTCGATTTTATCCTGGTTCGCGATGGCGCAATCCCTAATGGATTCGCTCACCCCTACTCCAGTCCCCGAGCTTCTCCCCAGACTCGAGATTTTCACCATTATAAAAAACTCCTTATATTAGGCGGAGAAGCCTTTACAACCTCTAACCACTATTTATTTATCTTGGAACGAAACACACACGTAACCTCCTCAAAATAAAATTGCAAAAACAACCTACAAGACTTGTCTTGGAGCGTAACCTCTTGTCACCTCCTCAAAGACTTTGTAGTACCCTTTGTAGACTATGTACTTCTACCTCTATGCCGGTCTTGGATCTTAGGTCTTAGGTCTTGGGTCTTTCCTTTTCCTCATGGTGCGAAGGCTACTAACTCCCCGTTAGTACGCCTAAGACTTGGGTCTTAGAACAAGGATCACCTCACTTCACTTTACTTCACTGCAAAGATTAGAATACAAGTACTACACATTAATATCCTTATAAGAAAAGAGTTAGCACAATAATATATATATAATACAGTAATACACTATAAATAGCCGAAGCGTATATATAATATAATATATAGTTGATTCGTTATTAGTTAAAGTCGAGCAAGTCATGACGCCAATTGGAAAAGCTACAAACTTCAGTGGTGTGTGCAAGATGTGTTTAATTATTCAACTCACAAGTGTGAGGACCGTGAAAAACGTTATTATGCGTACACTAGTGCGAAAAGTATATAAAGTGCAAGAAAGTAAATTTAAACTACACATACGGATAAGGAAAGCCTTGAGTACACACACATACAAGTAAGTAAATTTATACTAAACACGGACAAGACAAAGTCTTGAATACTCACACGAACAAGAATATATATAAAAGGCTTTCGCCACGCTATTACGCGTTAAACTAAACACACACGAACAAGTATTTAAACACACAACACAAGTATAATAACACAAGACGAATATAAACAACAAGTAAGTAAACAAACAAAGTAAGAAAACAAAAATACAAGTACTAAAGAGTACTTCGGCCGAATGGTTAAGAAATGGGCCGAATGGTGCAACTTGTAACAATACAAGTTCACTTGGTCTTATTTCGTTAAGTTCTTGAAAAATAATTGAGCTCGTTTAAAGATCAAAGAACTTGGCTGAACAAGAACAAGAGGTGAGCCTTTTCTTTTGGTTACTTAAATAATCAAGTTTATACTACTTAAGATAAACAAGACTATAACTTTGTAAACCAAACCAAAAGATAGCTTATGGCCTTTTTACCCTAACAAGTGGATTTATCAAGGACTTGAGGGAATCTTAGGATAATCTTTTAAGTGCTTCCAAGTTCTTACAAATTGCCAAAATATACACTAAACGAATAAACTTCAAGAACAAGTGTATATAAGTAACAAAATGCAAGTATGCTTAAATGAAATGTATAAATGGATGGATCTAACAATAATAACGACAAATATACAATATTTAAGCAAAATAACCAACTTATCACTTCAGTTGTCGTAAGGGATAGGCTGTTCGTACTTGTGACAACCCGGGTCAAATCCCAAGCCTTTTTCGAAAATCAAGTCAACTCCCGATTCCGAGTCCGAATAAGCCGAAACCTACTGGCCCAAACGCAGCCAACTTGGGTAATGACTAGCCCACCACAGGCCCCCAAAAGATCATGATTTGTTGGTGCTAATTAGTAGTAGTACTTTACCTTATAAACTGAACAGAAGTCCCAAATCTACTCGATGTGGGACTGGGGTGTTACAAACTCCCCCACTTAAACTCCTGACGTCCTCGTCAGGCCTGAACGGATATCCATAGGTTCCAAGATCGTTCATCTCTAGCCATTGTGGGATAATATCGGCTGGCTTCGTGTCCCCACATCTGGACCTCTGTCCATTGTGGGATAATACCACCAACCTTCATGTCCCCACCTCCGGTAACTTGATGCATCAAGCTTTCGAGAGTCGGCTCTGATACCATATGTGACAACCCGGGTCAAATCCTAAGTCTTTTTCGAAAATCGAGTCAACTCCCGATTCCGAGTCCGAATAAGCCGAAACCTACTGGCCCAAACGCAGCTAACTTGGGTAACGACTAGCCCACCACATGCCCCCAAAAGATCATGATTTGTTGGTGCTAATTAGTAGTAGTACTTTGCCTTATAAACTGAACAGAAGTCCCAAATCTACTCGATGTGGGACTGGGGTGTTACAGTACTTCCACCTTATGTGCCTGGAAATATTGTCTTAATTTCCAGGAAGCTAGGATCAATGCATACACGAGTTTCTTCATGTTTGTATATCGAGTCTCCGTGTCTAGAAGTCTTTTAGTCACATAGTATACTGGGAACTGCGTGTCCCCCTTTTCACGAACTAAAACCCCACTAACTGGATATTCCGAGACCGCTAGATATAAAACCAGAATTTCCCCCTCTAAAGGCTTTAACAACAAAGGTGGGGAGCCTAAATGATCCTTCAACTGTTGAAAAGCTTCTTCACATTCTGGTGTCCACTCGAATTTCTTTCTTGCTCCTTTGATGACCTTGAAAAATTCTTTGCATTAATCTGATGATTTAGATACAAAACGGTTAAAAGTAGCCACCCTTCTGGTCAAACTCCTTACCTCCTTCACTATTTTAGGTGACCTCATATCAAGAAGAGCCTGTATTTTGATGTGATTAACCTATATGCCTCGATGATTCACCATGAATCCCAAGAATTTTCCAGATTCCACCCCAAACACACACTTTTGAGGGTTGAGTTTCATCCTATACTTCCGTAGGATTTGAAACATCTTATCTAAATGTTTGATATGATCCTCTACTTCCTTGGATTTCACTAGCATATCATCTACGTAGACCTCCATTGTTTTCCCAATTTGTTCTTTGAACATCATATTTACCAACCTCTGATAAGTGGCGCCAACATTGATCAAACCGAAAGGCATCCCAATGTAACAATATAGCCCTCTATTTGTGATAAAAGAAGTATCCTCTTGATCTGACACATTCATGGGAATTTGATTATATCCGGAATACGCATCCATAAAACTGAGCAATGCATGTCCTCCAGTGGCATCCACAAGTTGATCGATCCGAGAGAGAGGGAAACTGTCTTTCAGACAAGCCTTGTTCAAATTGATGAAATCTATACACACCCTCCACTTGCCATTAGGCTTTTTCACAAGGACGGGATTTACAAGACAATTGGGGTAAAAAGATTCATGGACCAACCCTACTTGCAAAAGATGATCCATCTCCTCCTTTAAAGCAATTGCCCTCTCACCACTAATTGCACGCCTCTTTTGTCTGAATCCCTTTTTCCTCAGGGGGTCCACATTGAGCCGGTGGCACATTACCTCATGCTCAATTCCAATCATATCTGCATGACTCCACGTAAAGACATCTAAATTTTCCTTCAAGAATTTAATCAATCTCGCTCGAAGACCCGGTGATACTCTAGCCCCGATATGCAACACCTTCGTTGAATCAACTTCATCCATAAGGATGGATAATGTGTCTTCAGCCGGTCCCATTTGTTTGTCAGGTTCTGGAAACCGTGGATCCAAATCGAAATCCAATTCCTTAGTATCCATAGGCTCTCCAACTTCTTGAACCGAGATTGCCGCAGGAGTTTGGACAACTGTCTCTGTCCGTGGAGGTAGAGAGGGGAGTCTTGTATGTTGAGATTCTCCCGAGAATTCCACAATTGGATCATCTTTATACTTCATGATGAATTTACCTTTCTTTGCTCGAAGAGAACGTTGCTCCTCCTCCTCGTCACTCGCATCTTCCACAATCCCTTTCTGAAAGACGGGGTGGTGAAGTGGTGGGGGAGCCTCAATCATTAAAACTCTTTGAGTTTCATATTGAGATAAAGAAGTGACTTCACCCGCCGCTAGGGCCATTCTATTAACTGCTCTATCACTCATCGACACTTGAAGTGACCTATCTGCTTGCGGAGGTGACTCAAGATAAAAAAATTGGTGTCCCACTCCTTACCAGAGCTTCATATTTTTCCAGTGTGTCGTCTGGAGGAAATTCAATAGTGTAGACCATATTAGTAGTTGCTTTCTTTGAATAAGCTGAACCAAAAGAATTTTGAGTTTCCAAAGCACTTTCCTCTTTAAAATCCGGCATGTCGGAGTCATCTTCTACCCTCTGCCTCCCCTTGTAAGAAGACTTCACCATTTTACTGTAACAATCTCTTGAGTCATACTGGTACCCTTTAATGCAACCTACTCCTCCAGGAGTATGGAATTTCATGGAGAGATGATATATTGATGTGACTACCCGGATCTCCTTTAATATCGGTCGTCCAAGAAGTGCATTATAATAAGTTGGTTGATCAATAACTAAAAACTCGCATACTTGTGTAGCAGATAAAGGATCTGTTCCTAACGTGAGCGGAAGTTTGATCACACCCTTCACCCGAATAGAGTCTCATGTGAATCCATAAATGTGGGAAGTCCCCTAAGTTAACTCTTTGTCTAATAAACCCATCTTCTTGAAAGTTTCATAATACAAGATGTTCACAGAGCTACCGTTATCGATGAATACCCGATGAACCCATTTGGAATCCTCTTCGGAAAAAATTATTTGTATATCCTCCCCTTTGAACAACTTGGGAGGCCTTTCAGAGAGATGATTCACATTTGTTAGAGGCGGATTTTGAGCTTCATGAACATACATTTCCATAGCCTTCCTACCATTGCCCCCACATGAAGGCCTCCAAAGATTGTGTGAATGCTTGTTTCACGGATGAAAACCGGGTCCTTAGGAACTTGTGGCTCTTTTTTCTCTTCACTTTTCTGTTCTCCCTTGGCTAAAGCTTCCTCCTTATGTTTCTTGACTTCTTTGACTATCCATTCTATAAGTTTTCCTTCTCGAATAAGGTTCTCAATCTCTTCCTTCAATTGTCTGCAGGTATAAGTGTGATGCCCGTGAGATTGGTGATAAGCGCAATACTTGTGTCTATCTTTCATCGCGGCCTTTGATAGAGGCGCGGGTTTGTTAAATAAACCTTGTCCTTTTGTAACCTCATAAATATGTTCAATTGATGCCACAAGCGGAGTGTAACGATCGTAAGGAAGTGTCTGATCTTCTTGTTGATATAAAAGTGAAGGTGGAAACCGAGGAGGGCTAAGTGACTTTGATCGGGTGAACCTTGAGTTCCTCCCCCTATCACGTCTCAGACTAGGAGATCTTGTAAACTTGTGAGTCTCTACAACATTGACATCACTTCTATTGTTATTTTCTTGTCACCCTTTGGACTTGGGGACCTCTTCTTGCGCTTCCCTCTGCGAGGGGCATCTCCGTAATCACTTCTTTTCAGAGCCTCTTCTTCCCGCTTAAATGGTTCATCTTGAAGATAAAGGGCTTCCAGAGTAGGTGGCTCCTTCCGCTGAAGATTCTTCTAAAAATCGGTTCCCACACGTACTCCAGCAATCAAGAAATTTTTAATAGTCTCCTCAGAGGCTCCGCGTACAGTAGGTACTTCTGCATTAAACCGCTTAAAGTATGTGTTATGGATTAAAACATGTGCTTTGTGAATTAAATGTTAGGGTTTGTGAGCGTTCAAGCTTTAATGGCTGCTCTTGCGTTTCGGGACTAAATCGGTCCTCACAAGATGCCTACGTATCTCTGTTGTATAGAGAATCAAGCCAATAAAAATGTAGTTCTAGAATGAAGGACGAGGGTCCTTATATAGGCGTCAGGAGCCTTGTATTTAGAGTATGTTTAGGAGACCTAATAGATAAGTCTCGTTATTGATAACTGATAAGGAGTGTTTTGCTTGGCATGCAAGTATTGTCCTTATCTGATAAGTACTGTGACTCATCATTTTATTTGATTGGGATTCTGGACCCTTCTATGAAGATACTACTTTGATTTGGTCTCTATTTATGAGCTGTGTTTTTCCCTTTTTCATTAATTACGAAATTAGTAAATAATTAGGGTTTCGGGCCTTTTGTCGGGCCTAATTCGTGAACCAAACTAGGTCTAATCAATATATCATTAATTACTTTTAGGGATATATTTCAGCCCGTATCATTTGCCCCCCAATTTCTGGGAAAATTCCCTTGGGATTTTTGTAGAAGTTATCACATTTTTTCCTGAATTTTTCCATTTTTTCCAGAGCATTTTCGACCAGAATTCTAGGTCATTTTCGACCAGGATTCTAGGTCACTTTCGACCAGGACTGGGATGAGGTCGAATAGTTCGACCAGGAATTTTAGTATAAATTCGCCCAGGAATTTTCGACCAGGAATCCAGGCTGTTTTCGACCAGGAATTCTCGACCAAGAATCCAGGCTATTTTCGACCAGGAATCCAGACTATTTTCGACCAGAAATCCAGGCTATTTTCGACCAGAATTCTAGGTCATTTTCGACCAGGACTGGGATGAGGTCGAATAGTTCGACCAGGAATTTTGGTCTAAATTCGACCAGGATTTTTCGACCAGAAATCCAGGCTATTTTCGACCAGAATTCTAGGTCATTTTCGACCAGGACTGGGATGAGGTCGAATAGTTCGACCAGGAATTTTGGTCTAAATTCGACCAGGATTTTTCGACCAGAAATCCAGGCTATTTTCGACCAGGAATTTTAGGTCATTTTCACAGTTGTTTTCGACTAGGAAGTAGGACGAAGTCGAACATGTCGACCATGATTTCTAATGTAAATTCGACCCCATTTCTTCGAACTTGATTTCCAGTGTCTTTCGACCAGGGATTTTTTAGTCCAATTTCGAACAGAAGTTTTGGCCAGGGTCTAGTGTATTTGCGAGCAAAAACTTCGACCAGGACCGTATCGAGGTCGAACATGTCGACCTCAACTCTTAATTGAATTTCGAACAGGATTTTTCGACTTCAATTTATTTAGATTCGAGCTCAGCTTAACAATTTCGATCAAAAATTTTAAGGTGTTTTTCGAACTCGAATTTTCCAAGCTCAACTTGGGTCTTTTTTTACCTCAATTTTTCAATTCAAACTCGACCTCAAATTGCCACAAGGTCGAATAATTCGATTTCTTTTTTCAGTTTATTTTCGAACTCACTTTTCCGATCTCGATTTTTGGTAATTTCGAGCTCGATTTCGTAGTTGTTTTTCTACCTCAAATAGGTTTCAAGTCGTTTAGTCTGATTTGGTTTTTTAAGGTAATTTCGAACTCGATTTCTCGAACTTACTTTCAGCATATTTTCGATCTTGAATTCGCTTTATTGCCTTAGAATTATTTCTAAATTTTGAGATAGAATTTTCTCAAGCTTTCAACCTTTTGGGCCTTTATATTGGGCCTTCGTATTCTGTTGGGCTCTATTGAGATTGAGCCTTCCTTTTAGACTTTGGGCCTTGAATTTTTTGGGCCCTAATTTCTTATCAGTCCTCGAACCCTCTTAGGTTTAATTCTTGAGCCTCCTCTTTTATTTGGGCCTTGGGCCTTGACTTTTATTGATCATAACTCTTTTTGGGCCTTAATTCCAGCAGCCCAAAGAGTAATTGTGGGCTTTGACTGGCTGTAACCGGTTAGACTTTCCTAACCGGTTGAGTTTCCAGTCAATTTGCCTATAAAAGAGTGAGATTTCACTTCTTACTTTTCACTCAAACTTTCCAAAAAAAATTACTTTCCTTAAATCTCTCTGTCTTTCTTCCCTTCTTTCTCTTTTTCTCCGTAGTAAGGCGATTTCCGGCGAGCTTTTACGGTGGTGTTCTTATTTTTCTGGGCTCAAATCTCCTTCCCAAGAAGGTTTCTGGGTTTTAATCTTCATAGCTTGAAGATTTTCTGGGTTTCTGGGCTTTCACCTTCATCCCTTGAAGGTTTTCTGAGTTTTTGTTGAAGATTTTCTGCATATTCTTTGAAGATTTGAAGATGGCTGATCGTTCTGCTCAACGTTTGCAGAAAATGAACCAAGCGTCGAAAAGAGGTATCACTATCCGTTCTCCTACTATGTATTTACAAGATATGATCTTAGAACGTAGTGAAGAATATCCCTCTGTATCGCATTTAGATTCCTTCAACCATAACAATAGATTTCATGATGCTGATGCAATTGCTAATTATAAGAATATGTATAAAATTAGGCCACCTTATAGGTTAGTCGTAGCTGGTCCTGGGGATCGTTCCTGCCATTGGCGCCCAAATGCTCTTTGCATTTATAAGGGGGTCCTTGCTGCAGGAGTTCGATTCCCATTCCATCCTTTCATTCCCCTACTTTTAGCCGATGTAAGAATTAACCCTTGTCAGCTTCCTCCTAATGCTTGGAGGTTGATTATGTGTTTTATCGTTTTGTGTCTAAAAAACAAATTTTCTTTGTCTGTCGCCCTTTTTAGAAAGATATTTCAGTTTAAGAATAGTTCTTCCAACACCCTGGGTTGGGTATACATTAGTCACCGTTCTTCGACTCCCCCAATTTTCCACCCAAAATCTATTCCTGACAACAATCCTAAGTGGAAGGATGAGTTTATGTATTTGATGTGGGACGAAGGGGATTGGGGCACCCTTTTTCAGAGCTCGTTCAGTAGAGTGTCAGATGGTAGCCCAGATGACATAATCTTGACTGAGTAGGAGACTCGTGCTTATGCTGAACTTATCAAGGATGATTATGCAACCAAGGCTTGGGAGCTCTTGGACGAATTTGTTCTGAAACTTTCAAAAGTTTCTGATCAGGGTAATTCCCTTTCTTTTATTTTCTTATAGTTGTATTAAGATTGCCTTATACCGATTGTTTTCCTTGACTTTTGTTTGCAGATGCTGAGTTTATTAACAAGCAGAATGAGCCGGAAGGCGGGGAGACAGCCAGAATCAAGAGGGCTTGCTTGAAGGACCCCAGGCTGGCTGCTAAAGGCCCTTCTATTCTGAGGCCTCATGTAGCCGAGGTTGAAGAAGTCGAGGGCTCTTCCTCAGTTAAGAGCTCAGTTTGGCGCCCCAACTGGGGGATTAGGAAGAAGGACACCATAGTTGGGGTGGCCCAGCATGCTGTTGAGTGGTCACATCATTCCTTAACTCCTTGTGACTACAAGGATTTTGTGGCCAACTCGACCATTGAGGGAGCTGAAAGCGCGGGCTCTCAAGCTTTTGCTGCTGTAAGTCTTTATTCCCTTTTTATTTGTAGTCCTTAGTATATATTAAGTTATCATACTAACTTGTGATCTGTTTGTAGGCAAATGCCAGCTTTCAAGGGGCTTTATTCCAAGACAAATCTTGGTGTGCATCCTCGGAGGCCAACAAGGCTAAGTTTGATAAGTCCCAGCTGGAGGTGGGTTCTCTTAGGGCTTCTTTGGACCAGAGGGAGAAGGAGCTGTTGGATGCTCAAGCGGAGCTGGTGGAGCTCAGGAAGGGGAAAGATCGCATTATTGATGAGTACTTTGACTCTGCCGAGTACCAGGAGATCATTACTCAGCACGATGATCTCCTTTTCCCCGTCCAGTTCACTAAAGGATGGGATGAGGGTTTGGCTGAGGTTTCAAGGAGACTTCCTGGATCTCTTACTATTTCTGACTTCCCCAGCCCCCATGCTCCTAATCAGTTGGAGAAGGCCTTGGCCGGAGGGGATGATATGGATGAGGATGATAGGATTCTCAATCCTGAACATGCCTCTCAGCCTGGCGAAGAGTCTGAGGAATCCAGCTCTGGTGAGGAGGAGTCCGGTGAGGAGTCCGGTGAGGAGGAGTCCGGTGAGGAGGAGGAATCTGAGGAGGGAGAGGATTCTGAAGGGGAGTCTGGCCCTGAGGAGCCATAGCTGTTTGTAGCTTTTATTTATTTTATGTAATTCTGCCTTCAGGCATAACTTTAACTTTATTGAAAGTTATTTAACTTATTTTCTTCGTGCCTTTTAATTTCTCGTGTCTGCGTACTTAATTCGTACTTTAAACCTTATGAACATCAATATGCAATGCTTTGTAGAATATTTTGGAAATTGCTGAATAAATTCATAACTTGAAGAAATGGGTTCAACCCTTACATAGTTTGCTACTTCTACCTCAAGTTTAAAAACTTGGATTGGTTTCATCGATCTTATTTCTACTTGTCCTAGTAGTGAGTCCAATTAGGATACACTTAAATATAGTAAACTTTCAAGTTTGCAGCATGCCAAGTTCTAGGCACTTCAATCCCTTCCATAGTTTCCAACTTGTATGAGCCTCGTCCATACACATTCTTGACCCGATAGGGCCCTTCCCAGTTTGGGGCTAACTTTCCCTTTTGTCCAACTCCAGATGCTTCAATTTTTCTAAGGACCAAGTCCCCTTGACGAAAGAATCTCTCTTTAACCCTTAGGTTGTAGTAGAGAGATGCTCGTTTCTGATGTTCAACTATCTTGGCATTCACCTCATCTCTAATTTCATCAATTAGATCCAAGGCTAGCCTCAAGCCTTCTTCATTTACTTCTGGTTCATAAGCCTCAACTCTAGGAGATGTGTGAGTAATCTCCACTGGAACCACTGCCTCGGCCCCATATGCTAGCAAGAAGAGGGTAGCTCCAGTGGTGACTTTACAAGTAGTACGATAAGCCCATAGTATGGGAAGCAATTCATCTACCCAAGTATTTCTGGAGCGTTCAACTCTTTTCTTCAGTCCATCTAGGATAATTCGATTTGCAACCTCAGCTTGCCCATTTTCTTGAGGATGGGCAACGGAAGTGAAGCGCAACTTGATATCATTCTCATCACAATACTTCTTGAACTCGTCATTGTTGAATTGAGTTCCATTGTCCGTTACCAGGATTCGTGGAATTCCATATCTGCATATCACATTTTCCCAAAAGAAGTGCATCACTTGCTTGGTGGTTATCTTGGCCAAAGGTTTAGCCTCAATCCACTTAGTGAAGTAGTCAATTGCTACTATCAGGAATTTTCTCTGTGCACTTGCCATCGGGAATGGCCCAAGTATATCCATTCCCCACATAGCAAAAGGGATAGGTGAGTTTACGGATGTCAACATCTCAGGTGGTTGTCTAACCACTGGTGCATGCTTCTGGCACCGTTCACATTTCTTCACATAACTTTTTGCATCAGCAAGCATACTTGGCCAATAGAAACCTAGACGAGTAACTTTATGGGCCAAAGCTCTGCCCCCCAAGTGCTGTCCACAAATCCCTTCATGAACTTCTTTCAGGGCCAATTCTGCCTCTTGAGGTCTCAAACACTTCAGGTATGGAATAACAAAAGATTTCTTATATAGAATTCCCTCAATTAGGGCATACCTTAGTGCTCTGACGTATAGCTTTCGTGCTTCTGAGGTGTCATTAGGTAGCCACCCAGTTTCCAAATGAGCTTTGATGGGGTCAATCCAGCAACTAGCAACACCAATAGGTGCTATCAGTTTTCCATTGATGCTCGGGGTTTTCAAGACTTGGAAGTATACACTTCCTGCATAATTCTCGATTTCAGAAGAGGCAAACTTAGACAGGGCATCTGCCTTCATGTTTTCTTCCCTTGGAATGTGCTCCACATAGCATTCATCGAACTGAGTCATGATAGCTTTGACAAGTTTCAGATACTTTGCCATAACTTCATCTCTGGCTTCGAACTCTCCATTCACTTGAGAAATGACTAACCTTGAGTCTCCACATACTTTGAGAGTCTTAACTCTCAGGGCCCCAGCTAGGCCCAAACCAGCTATCAGAGCCTCGTACTCTGCTTCGTTGTTTGTTGTCGGGAAGTCTAGTTTTAGTGCATACTCTATGAGAAATCCATCAGGACTTTGTAACACCAAACCTGCTCCACTTGATTTTGTTTTTGATGCCCCGTCAAAATAGAGCACCCAACTTTCCTTGGACACGATATCTTCATCTTTGTTGTCTTCTACCACTACTTCCTGCCCCCCGACTTCCTGGTTGTCAATGGTACATTCAACCATGAAGTCAGCGAGTGCTTGAGCTTTTATGGCCGTACGAGGCTTATACTTGATATCAAATTCCCCCAACTCAATAGCCCATTTGATCAATCTTCCACTAACCTGAGGGCTGTGCAGAATGTTCCTTAGAGGTTGATTAGTCAAAACCTCTATCTTGTGCGCCTGGAAGTATGGACGTAGCTTTCTTGAGGCTAAGGCAAACTTTTCTATGGTAGAGTAGTTTATTTCTGCCCCATGCAGAATCTTACTCACATAGTAGATGGGTTTCTGAACCTTCAATTCTTCCTTTACCAAAACAGCTCCAAGGGCAGTGTCGGAGACTGCCAAGTATAGATAGAGTATCTCTCCTGGCTTTGGTTTTGCCAACAGTGGTGCTTCGGCCATGTATTTCTTCAGGGCCTCAAAGGTTTCTTGGATTTCAGGTGTCCACTCGAAATTTTTCACATTTTTGAGTGCCTTGAAGAAAGGTAAGCACTTTTCTCCTGACTTGGAGATGAACCTTCCCAAAGCTGCAACTCTTCCTGTCAGTTTCTGCACATCCTTAACAGACTTAGGTGGTTCCATGTCTAGGATTGCCTTGATCTTGTCGGGGTTAGCTTCAATTCCTCTCTTGGAGACCATTAGGCCTAAAAACTTTCCTGAGCCAACCCCGAAGGCACACTTCGCTGGGTTTAACATCTCTTGTGGTGCCTCAGCACTTCAAATGCTTCGTGAAGATGTTTTATATGGTCTGCCTTGTCGAGGCTCTTGACTAGCATGTCATCCACATAAACTTCCATTGTTTTACCAATCAGTGGTTCAAAAATCTTGTTCACCAACCTTTGGTATGTTGCCCCTGCATTCTTAAGTCCAAATGCCATGACTAAATAACAGAAAACACCAAAGTCGGTGATGAATGATACCTTGGAGATGTCGTCCTTGTGTATTTTGATTTGGTTGTATCCACTGAAGCCATCCATGAAACTTAGCATCTCGTGCCCAGCAGTGGCATCTATCAAAGCATCAATCCTTGGTAAGGGAAAACAATCCTTAGGACATGCATCATTCAAGTCGGTGAAGTCCACACACATTCTCCACTTTCCATTAGCCTTCTTGACCATCACTGGGTTAGCCAACCATTCAGGAAACTGAATTTCTTCAATGAAGCCTGCTTCCAAGAGTTTTTCTACCTCCTGCTTGATGACTTCTTGCCTTTCTGGAGCAAAATTTCTTTTCTTTTGTTTCACTGTCTTTCTTTCAGGATCCACATTCAATTTGTGGGTTATCAATTGGGGATCAATCCCTGGCATATCAGCTGTTGTCCAAGCAAATACATCACTATTTTCTTGAAGAAAGGATGTCAACTTGCTTTTCATAGATTCAGGTAGTAGAGCTCCAATGTAGGTGTCCTTGTCTGGTTCTCCTGGGATCAAGGGGATGGGAACAAGATCCTCAGCTGGCTTTCCTCTTCTTTCTTCATCGTTTCTGATGTCCATGTCCTCAATTGGGAGAACCTGCCCCCCAACTCCATCAGGCCTCAACGCGGCTACATAACAACTTTTAGCCATTTTCTGATCGCCTTTCTCTTCGCCAATTCCATTTCTGGTAGGGAACTTGATCTTCAAATGATAAGATGAGGCAACAACCTTGAATGCATGAAGACCTGTTCTTCCCAGAATTGCATTGTAGGTTGAAGTCGCTTTGATAACTATGAAGTTCAGCATTTGAGTAGACGTCTTTGAACCTTGTCTCATTGTCATGGGGAGTTGAATCGGGCCTTCTACCTTCGATTCTACTCCATTGAATCCATATATGGGCATGTTTGAGGGTGTTAGCTGAGAGTCAGTGTAACCCATCTTAATGAAAGCATCATGGAACAAGATGTCCACTGAGGCTCCATTGTCAACAAGAACTCTCTTTGTTTCAGAGTTGCCTATCACAGGTACTATGACCAGAGGGTCATCATGGGGAAATTTCACTCCCTCAAGATCAGAATCATCAAAATTCAAAGATACTTCAGTCTTGGCACGCTTTGGTGCTTCTCCAACCACAGTCATTACTTCACGGGCATAAGCTTTTCTCGAATTTCTGGAAGGTCCGGCAGCAGTTGGCCCTCCAAATATCATATTGATGACAGGCCCTCGGGGCTTGGGATTTCGGTCTTGATCATTGTCCCATCTATCATAGTCTTTCCTTTCATAATTTCCTCTCTGACTTCCCTGGTTTCCCTCTTTGGTGTACTTACTAAGCTTTCCTCTTCTAATCAAGAACTCAATTTCATCTTTCAGTTGCCTACAGTCATCTGTCTCGTGGCCAACTTCTTTGTGAAACCGGCAGTATTGGTTTTGATTTCTTTTTGACACATCGGCCCTCATAGGCTTCGGCCATTTAAGGTCTTCTTCCTTTGCAATCTCCATCAGAATTTGGCTCCTAGGAGCATTCAATCTTGCATACTCCGTAAACTTAGGCCCAAAATTGTTCTTCTTGGGTGGTGAATCAGAATCCTTTGATGTCCTAGGATACTTCTCCCTTGCATCATACTCTGGAGCATCCTTTCTCTTCTTTGAATTTCCATTGCCATTAGCAACGGGCTCATACTTTCTCATGCTCTCCTCAGCCTTGATGTATTTCCCAGCTCTATCTTGTAGTGACAACATGTTTTCGGGGGGGGGGTGTTTAGCCAAAGACCTCCTGAAGTGGTCATCGGTAGTTCCTTGCTGTAGGGCTATCATTGCCACTTTATCTTCCAAATCTGGGACTTTTATAGCCTCCTTAGTGAAGCTACTCAAGTATTCTCTCAATGTTTCATTCTTGCCTTGTCGAATCCCCATAAGAGAGGCGGAACTTTTCTCATGTATCTTTCCACTAACAAATTGATTGATGAATGGCTTACTCAGCTCTTTGAAGGATCCAATAGAATTGGGCGGAAGGCGACTATACCAACGTTGAGCCATACCCGCTAGGGTTTGTGGAAACGCTCTACACTTTGCAGCGTCATTGGCAGGCTGCAACAGCAGTGCATTTGAGAAGGTTCTTACATGATTTGCGGGATCTCCCGTTCCATCATAAGTTTTAATGGTTGGCATTTTAAACTTCGTGGATATAGTGGCCTTCATTATCTCTTGAGTGAAGGGTGGTGTAGGATCGTCAGGATCTCCTAGGGGTAATAATACAGTAGGATCTCCTCTTGGGGTTTCAACCCTTCTGGATCTCGGAGGGGTAGGATCCAGATTAATTACCGGAGTCTTCCCGGCTGCTCTTGCAGCCTCTTCTTCCTCTAACTTCTTTTTGAGTTTTGCAACCTCTGCCTCATGGGCTGCAATCCTTTCCTGAGTAGTTGGTTCCTTGTTTGCAGAACGTCTCCTTCACGGGGGATAGTCGTCATCAGTATTGTAATTTTCATCCTCAGTGTGAGGACCAGAGAAATCGTCTCGAAACATCTGATGAGTTTGGGTTTGTCGGTTCAGGGGTTCCAAACCTTGGACGTAAGGGGGCACGTAGGCCTCATGGTGTACTATATTAGTGCCACTACCGCCCACCGGGGGTCGAGGGGGCCTGCTATGGGTAGGCATCCCAAGGGTCTGATTCACATATTGAGGGAGATCAGTAGTATGGAGTTGAAGGCTTCTCGGGGCATTCACGAGCAGTGGGGAGGTAGTGATCAGTTGCTGGTGAGTGGTCTCTTGTTGATTAGATCCATGAATGACCACCTGCAGGGGATTCGTCCCTTCAATTGGGATCTCCGGTCCTTGAGTGTTGGTGGGGATATTCGTCCCTTCAGTGCTGGTAATTGGTGGCGGTTGAGCTCCTTGAACACCGGCCTCAGAGGCAACAGGAGTTCCTTCAGAAGTTTGATTTGTTCTTCGTGTAACTGCCATGGTTTGATATTCGTGTCCCACAGACGGCGCCAAATGTTATGGATTAAAACACGTGCTTTGTGAATTAAATGTTAGGATTTGTGAGCGTTCAAGCTTTAATGGCTGCTCTTGCGTTTCGGGACTAAATCGGTCCTCACAAGATGCCTACGTATCTCTGCTGTATAGAGAATCAAGCCAATAAAAATGTAGTTCTAGAATGAAGGACGAGGGTCCTTATATAGGAGTCAGGAGCCTTGCATTTAGAGTATGTTTAGGAGACCTAATAGATAAGTCTCGTTATTGATAACTGATAAGGAGTGTTTTGCTTGGCATGCAAGTATTGTCCTTATCTAATAAGTACTGTGACTCATCATTTTATTTGATTGGGATTCTGGACCCTTCTATGAAGATACTACTTTGATTTGGTCTCTATTTATGAGCTGTGTTTTTCCCTTTTTCATTAATTACGAAATTAGTAAATAATTAGGGTTTCGGGCCTTTTGTCGGGCCTAATTCGTGGACCAAACTAGGTCTAATCAATATATCATTAATTACTTTTAGGGATATATTTCAGCCCGTATCAGTATTCTTGGAGAGTCTCCCCTTCTCGCTGCTTGACGTTAGCCAAAGTAGTAACAGGTGGAGCATACTGAATGGAAGATTGAAATTGAATTAGAAACATCTTACGCATCTGTTCCCATGAGGTAATGGAGGCTGGTACTAGTTTTTGAAACCATTGGTGAGCGTTCCTCCCTCAAAGTAGAGGCTATAGGCCTACACTTTGTTAAATCTTCAACCTGATAGAGTTCCACCTCTGTGTTGAATCTTCCAATGTATTCGACAGGATCTGTGGTTCCAGTAAAACGTAAGTCTCATGTGCCTCTGAATGTTGGTGGTAAAGGAGCTTCTTGTACTACGGAATAGAAAGGTGAAGGTGCTGCATTAGGTATGGCACCCCCTTGGCCTTCAGACTGAGAAATGAGCCTTCGCAAAACGTCCATGTTTATATCACCAAAGTCGGGAATAGCATGGGTTCCAACCACTGGATCTGGTTGAGGTATTGGTCCCAACTGTGGAGGAGTAAGCCCCATTTGTTGAGGTGTTAGCTCCCTCTGCTGAGGTGTAGGCTCCCACTGTTGATAACGTCATGTTCCTGCAGTTTCAAATTGTTGTGGACCGGTACTGTGGTAAACATGATCTCTGCCCCCACTGTTTCGAAACAAAATCACATCCCTGTTCTGATTTTCTTCTGATCCTCCATATGGGGGTCTCTGATCCGAATGTAGCCTTTTCTCTTCCCGTCGCTGGTCATAAGCTAGCGGCCTCCTACCATCTTCATAATCATAAGCTCCCCTACTATGATTTATGTATTCACCCCTTCGTACCGTCTGCAAGGGAATTGGATCTATTATCACAACATCATTGCTTGAGTGGGAATCCCCAGAACATCCTCTGTCATATTGGCTAGCCCCTACCCATGGTTGAGGGTGTCGCTCTCTCTCAGATCTCCATTGATTCGCCCTTTGATAAATTTACATCCTTTCGTGTGGATTCTCCGGTGTATGTGGCCTAGAGTGTCGTCTGTTTTGGTCATAAATCTCAATTCTTAGTCTGCTTGGACCTTGACCTCTTGGAGTAGGGGCACTTGGAGGAGGACTTGAGTGATCGGGAGGGAACTCCACGTATGGCTCATCGTAAGTTAACACTCTGGGGTCACATCACGAAATCTTTGAGCATTTCTAGTCTCTTCTACCGTGCAAATCTCTCTTTCAGGTGGGTGGTCCCTTCTTGAGGCCTCTCCCTGATTTTTCATAGGCTCATTCCCGGGGCGATGAGATCCTCCAGAAGTATATTGACGTTGATCATCGAAAGGTGGGAAATGCATGTCCCTGATAGGAAAGTGTCGCCTTTCGGGACTACGGTGAGGTCGTTCCAACAATCGCCTCTCTCTTTCCAACGATTCCATTTTTTCCGCCATTCAATTCACTGTGTTCCCCATGTGTGCGATTTGGCTCAAAAGCTCGGTGTTGCTCATCAGGACAGGTGGATCCCCCCTAGCCGTGGGGCGGGGTTTGTCTAATTCGGCGTGGCGGCCTCTCTCAGATCTGGTTGTTGTCTTGATGGTGGTGGGGGCAGATCCGTCGTGCGAACCAGAACCCCCTCCACACAATTACCATCATCAGCATGTTGCGACATCCTTCCTCTAGAGATGTCAAAAAACCCCTCCTTCTTGCGCCAATTGTTAACCGAGGAATTTGGTGAAAACAAATTCGGGGAGGGTTGCTGGAATTTTGGTGGTTATTGATGATGGCGAACGACGTAGGACGTGAGGGTTAGGGTTTGTGATTTGGGGAGGCTAAGATTGTATGTGAGATTTTGTTCACAATCAGGATCGAATATTGAATTCTCTCTTTTTTGTAAGCTTGCATCGTACCATACAATGTGTCTACGTACCTTAATTATAGGGATCAAGCCAAATGTAGTTCTTGGGGAACAAGTCACCGACATGGGCTGGGTTTCCTTGTTGGCCCATAGAATAGGGGTTACCGTCTTTAGTAAATCATCATAGGCTCATTAACCCAACTATTTTCTCAGAGAGTGACAGTCAAGTTATCGATCCGAGATTATCGGAGTCAACACTTTCCTGGATCCACAAAGAAATATAGTTAGACAGAGGACTAGGCTTTTGATTACCAAAGGGTGACGCTCTTCGACCCCTAGTGGGGATACCCACTAATCTGGGTGGGGTCTAATCTATTTCCACATGTGCGATAATTAATGTAAAAATAGATAATATGAGTATGGTCCTTAAGTTTCCATGATTCCTTAAATAACTACCAAATGGATTTTCCCCATCATTCTTCAAAAATATAGGCGACGCCTAACCAAGAGGCCAGGCTCAATAAAGATATGATTCAATAATAATGTTTCTGATAAGATAAGGAAATATAGACCCCCTTCTTATAATAGGCCAGCCTATATCAATTAGGTTCCTTTAATCCTGTCATAACGTTTCACTTTTAGGCATTAGGCACGTAAACTGGATGATGTCAAGCTCTTATTGGGCAAGGACCAATAAAATATCCTGGAAAAGCTTTCTGACGGACGAGACTCAATTATCTCTCAGCCTATTACTCTTTCTGGGCTTTGGCCCAATAATGGGCAAGGCTGCTTATTGAGCGAGGCAATTTATATCCATAACAATCTTCTACTGGATCAGGGCCCAATATGTACAACATCCGAGGCATCTAGTATGGGCGAGGTAGTATTTTGCCCATAACATCTATTTATACTATTATATAATAGTCGAAATATTAAAAATTTTAATTTTTTTTTTATTATTTATTTTATTTAATAAATAATAAAATAATATAAAAAGAGTAACTAAACCCATTGTCTTTTATAATTAAAACACATTGTTCTATTTTTTCTAACAAAATTCACTATTTTTCCAAAAATATTACGGATAATTATCTTTTTTAATTAAAACATGTTACCTTTTCTATTTGTTCATACTAAAATATCTCATTTTCCAAAAATATAACGGGCAACCCTTACTTATTTATTTTAAAACATATTTTAATACTTTTAATTATTTAAAAAAGTTTACCTATTTTAACATGTCTACTTATTTTTTTAACAAATACAATTAATAATATATTAAAACGTAAATAATAAAATAATAACGATTAAAAATAATCTGTGCATTGCACGGATTTTCAGCTAGTTATTATATAATAAATAAATAATTATTAAATAAATTTTCAGAAAATTAATATGTATACTATATATATCTATCTATACTATATTATTATAAGCAAACTAACATCTATTTGGTTGGTCGTTAGTACTTTAAATAACAATCGTTAGATTGAAAAATAGATAAAAGGAGAACCGTTAGATGTATTATTAAAAGAATATTTTTTTTCTTGATATTCAAAATGATCCCACGAGTTCAAGGTTCGAATTCCGTCAACAACATATTAATATTAAATATTTATATTAACTATTTTTCTAAGATACATTCAGAAGTTCAAGATATTATTTCGGTTTACAATATATTAAAAAAATTTATCATCAAAATACAAATAAATGTTTACAATAACATCATACATACATTATTAATTTTTAAAAATTTATTTTCTACTGATAAAATCATATAATCAAAATACAGACAATAAAATCAAAAAATTTTAAAATTCATCTAGCACGAATTATAGGCTAGTATATAATTGTCTTTCTTGGATTGTGGATTCGTCTCAGTTCTCAAAGGTAATTTATATGGACTTGTACTCGTGTCCTTGATCTTCTTCAACTTAACCTTTATGTGCGCTCGCTATGTGACTGCCTTTCCGAATTTAGTATACTTTAATATAAACTCCTCTGATCTAAATGAAAAGTAATCTCCGAGTTTATCGTAACTTAAGAGATTGACTTTTTCTATATTTATCCTACACGTAACTTCATTATTATTCTTGTGCAAACAAACCAAACCCTCCGTTGTCTATTAAATTTTGGAGAAAAACCAATAGACAATCACAATCATCTGGTGGTGAATATAATTACAAACATTAAAGACACAAACACATGTGATGTTTCCGCGTTAATGGTTTCATAATTTAACCACAAATCTTCCCGTAATCTCTTTGCTTATCTATATTTAATAATAGTATGAGACATGAAGTTCTGTAAGAGATATGAGGAGTACATGCAAGGACAAGACCATCAAAAATTGCCCGGTGTTGGTTTTAAGAAGCTCAAGAAGATTTTGAAAAAGTGTCGAAAAGAGGATCAACAAAATCATCAGTTTCTTTCGCAAAATCGAAGCCTTGATACTTCTCTCCATGGCTCTTTCACCTGCCCGGACCATTGTTCTGGTATTTAACAATTTTACCTTCTTTTCTATATTGTTTTTCTAATTTTGTAGTTTTTTTTAACCCCCAGGCTGGATTTTAGAAGGGGGTCCTGGGACGAATTGGTTGAGAGACCAACATGCGTGCAAACTAGTGAATTT
The DNA here is from genome assembly GCA_030848705.1 of Heracleum sosnowskyi. NCBI lineage: Eukaryota > Viridiplantae > Streptophyta > Magnoliopsida > Apiales > Apiaceae > Heracleum > Heracleum sosnowskyi. Next base: position 119,949,545 of record CM061236.1, on the reverse strand, counting down.
ATTTGAATTTTTAGTGAATTGCAAACTTGATATGGTTTTTAAAACAACTTCTATGTTCCAGAATGGTAGTTCATATCCTAGGATCTTTTCAATACAATCTTTAGGTGAATCACCATCATCCGTTTGTATTTTTTACGTGTTTGTGCATATTCCTAAAAGAGTTAAAAGTGTCGATTTTTTGTTATATTATATATGATTTTTGGTCAATATTAACCAGGTCCGGCCGACCAGCCCCATGGTCAACACCGGCAGGTAAATCATGCTAACCGTGCGGTAAGACCCAGTGGCTGGGCTTCCCTGCGATACGCAAGATACACCACACCCTGTTTTCGTCAAAGTTTCCACTGTCTCTCCAACACGGCTACACGCAGGGGGCGGGTGAGGTTCGAACCCGTGACCCTTTAGATCAACGCTAGGCCTCGTTTTCCACTGAGGCAGCTCTCACGCTCTATTATATATGATTTTCCTTTTGCTGTTTATTTACTTGACTTAGATCTTTTGTTTTCCCCCTTTGTTTATGTTATTTCTCGGTTGTTTCGTTGCATTAATAATTGATGTAATAATTGTATTATTTGTTTGCTTTGTCAGTTTGTGTCTACTGAATTGATTCTCCTTTAACTGGGTTGTAAAAGAAATCTTATTGAGGTCGCATACTAGCTTTATTAATATCATTAGATCTTTCTGAACTTTATGTCTAGTTGATTTTTCACTCACTAACTTCTATTAAACCTCACAATGGCATGACAAACACAGAAGTAGTGACCATTGAAATAGATTAATGTTTCAGCAAAAGCGCTAAACTAGAATGGTATTTGCTGCTGGTTTTGACTTGATCAACAATCATCACAGTGTGAACAATACAGCAATAACTATCATTTGCTGAAAGATAAATGGAAACCTATTCATTCTAGATTTATGAAGAGTATAACTTTAACAAATAAATGTCAGTTTTTAGTATGTTGACTTTTAATTATTCAATTGTATCTCTGTCTTATAAAGAACCTTGTTCCCATTTCTATTGTTTCTAATTGTATCATTGGCATATTACAGTTTGCGATGGAACGTTTTTCCCATCCCTTCTCGATGAAATGTCTGCTGTAGTTGGTAGCTTCAATGAGCGTGCACAAAAATTGCTGGAATTGCATTTAGCTTCAGGTGTTAGCAAATGCTTTATCTGGTTCAAATACAAAATACAGGGGAACGATGTTGCTTTAGTTCAAGAAGGAAAGGATTTGGTCAGTTATGCTTTGATCAATGCCACTGCCATGCGTAAAATACTGAAAAAATATGATAAGGTATGTTTATAAGCTCTCCATTGTATTAATTTATATATTTTAAAACAACCGTTATAATTACTCATTACAAATGTTAACCTCAGTTCCTGTCTGATGCAGGTTCATTATTCAAATCAAGGCCAAGTATTTAAATCACAAGTCCAGAAAATGCATATCGAGATCCTTCAGTCCCCCTGGCTGTGTGAACTTATGGCTTTCCACATTAATTTAAGGGAAACAAAGGCCAAGAAAAGCAAGGGGGCTGCATTCTTTGAAGGCTGTTCCCTTGTCTTCGACGATGGAAAACCATCTCTCTCCTGTGACCTCCTTGATTCTGTCAAGATGGACATTGACTTGACTTGTTCTATATGCTTGGTTAGTATTCTATTCTCCTTTATAACTTTCGTAACAATTGAAAAAGTAGGCCTAACCTGTTCTTCTGGAATGAAATTGCTGAGTAAAATTCTGAAATTCATGTTTTCTCATATTGATATTATACATGATTTTATATTGGCAAGTTGCAGCAAGTAGATGATAAAATTTATTATTTGGTTCCTGTTAATTGTTAAAACTCGCGGAAATGAAATTTTATTTTTGTAGCTGTAGTGTTGAGAGCCTCCTGTGCTCCAGTATGAAGCTTGTTCTGATACTTTGGTAAATCTTTCATTCTTATGCTCTCTTTATCAAAGGGACTAGTATTTTCTTGCTCTAGCCAAAATTTGTCTACATTCATATCTATCTGACCATTAATACACCCAAATATGAATCGCTTCATTCTTCGTTTGTCCTTACTAAATACTTCAGTTGGCATGAACATTTAGTTATTTAGTACATCTCTCTTAAATGAATGGAGAGGAAGAAGTTGTGATTTGCATTCTCCTTTCCGATCAACATTGCTAATTAGTGTGCCTCATTTCAAACAGGATACAGTATTTGATCCAGTATCTCTGACATGTGGTCACATCTTCTGCTATATGTGTGCTTGCAAGGCTGCATCCGTGACAATAATAGATGGTCTGATTGCCACAGGGTCCAAGGAGAAATGTGCTCTGTGTCGAGAGGTAAATGTTGGTTCACATATCTGTATAACTTCATTTCTTTGTTGTATGACTTGTGTTATGCATGCTATTTGAAGCCTCTTTTGAGTGCTTATCACAGTGTATTAAGCTTAACATTCCATGATTCCATTTTCAAGATGACTACTTCTAGTAATGGAAGAAAACATGCTCATAAAATTTAAAAGTTAGGGAGAACCCTTTGGAATAATTCTCCTCTAGACTTTTTATGTTTATACACTCTTACTTGGGCATCATACCTGATAATGACCATAATTAAGGTCTGTGATTACTAATTATATACTTCAGTCTCCTCAAAGGCTGCGCCGAATGCACAAGGCTCTCACATATAGTTGTGGGGAAAGATGCACTATCAATCTTAGCTCTATTTATAAAGTTATTGTTTCCAACTTAAATACCATTGACGCAATTAAGCTAGATGCACTAAATCTTTCCTCCAAAAACCTGCTCAAGTGCGCAACTTCCTTCAGAATTAGTATAACTATTAAATATAAATAAAAAAATTATATTGATATTAAAAGACTGTGTCAGTGTCTGGACATAGGTTCATGACATCTTGTAAGTCTCAACTATTTTAAAATTGTGATTCACTTGACTAGTTACAGTTGCAGGTGGAAATTGATGGTGCAAGTTCTATTTGGTCCCAATGAACAATAGTTATCTCAAAGAAAAGAAGAAATTTAAATTTACGTCCTCCTCAGGTAGAAACCAGAAAAGGAGTTTATGTTGATGCACATAGTAAGTTTAACCAACGAGACTTTCTTCCGCACTAGTTACCCAAGGAGTTTTTTTCCCTTGCCCAGCCTATCTAGAGTTGAGTGATACTTCAGGTTTTGGACAAATAATATGTAAACAATTATATTTTTTGCTAAATAAAATAATATGTCAACATATGAACAGTTCATACCTAAAGTAAATTAATCTTAGAAGAAAAATGGCAACAACATGCATCTCTCATATCTATCTCTATTTTGTGAACAGTTAACAATCAAAAGTTGTGTGATTGTAAGTAGGTTTATTAATAGTTGATCAGCTAATAACTTTTTGATTTCTTTGCTTTGCTTTCAGGCAGGAGTTTATGAAGGTGCTCTTCATCTGGAAGAGTTGAACATTTTATTAAGCAGAAGGTATGGACTTGTTTGATTCTCCTGTATAATTGTCTGCTATCAGCTGGCATATGTATTCGTCTATTTACTTAATATTTTACCTGTTGTTTACTCGCTTGGACACGTATTTTAACAGGTGCCCCGAGTACCGGGAAGAACGTCTCCAGTGTGAAAGATCTGAGCGCACAAAGCAGGCAAAGGAGCACTGGGAATCTCAATGCCGACTATTCATTGGTGTCTGAATATAGTTTCTTTTCTATATAAACCACTTCTTGTCCCCTAGCTTTCTGTATGACTTGTAGCTTCTAACGATAATTATGAATAAAAATCCATTAACATTGCTATTCTATTGTGTTTATTTCAGCAAATTCATAAACATTCTTGCTGACCAAATCTTGCTGCAAGATATTCAGAGCCTCTTGTTGATTCAATAAATTTTCTTTGTTTTCTTAATTTTTTAAAGGATATCGGTCCAGATCCCCGGGATATCCCCTGCCCTCGATGTTTCATTGAGGGCGGTTGTTTTTAAACAAATAATTAAAAATAGAATAATATTAGAAAAAAAATATAACATTCATCACAAAAATAGTGGACATGTTTTTCTGGATACGTATAAATTTAAATTCAAATTTTGCATAATTTTCTATTTTTATTTAATTTTTTAGGTAAATTTACAATAATAATAAATATCCTCCTGCCCTCAATGTTTCATTGAGGGCGTTCGTTTAAAAAAATTAATTTTAAAATATATAAAAAGTCAAAATTAAAATTCATACACACCCAAGCAATCGTAGTAACTATTTTTCTCACGAATGTTACCTTATTTCAACTAATTTTCTAATAATCGAATTTTTTTTACTCATTTTAACTACTTTGTAAATTTACTTGAAAATTTAAATAAAATAGAAAAAAGGTGAAAATTAAATTTAAAATTCATACACACACAAGTAATCGTAGTTACCATTTTTGTGACGAATTTTACCTTATTTTCATTAATTTTCTAATTGTTGAATTTTTTTCACTCATTTTAACTACTTTGTAGATTTACTTGAAAAAATAAATAAAAATTGTAAAAAGGCAAAATTTGAATTAAAATCCATACACAACCAAGTAATCATACTCACTATAAACACTATCAACAACAAAAGATTCAAAGATTTTAGTTATATAAGAGAAATTTTAGAAATTTTAAAGTTTAGGGGTTACCATAACCCCTAAACCCTAAATTCTATACCCTATACTCTAAATTTATACATACCCAAGTAATCGTACTCACTCACTATTAACACTATAAGACAACTAAAAATAGTAATAGTAATAGCACTGTAAATAATGATTCGAGTAGAATAAACAGGGTCCAACACCTTAATGTTTCGTTACGGGCAGTCACTTTGAAAAACTAAATAAAAATATAAGAAAAGGAAAATTTTGAATTTAAATTCATACACATCAAAGTAATCATACTCACTACAAACACTACAAGACAACTAAAAATAGTAGTAGCAGCAACAATGAAGGTACAGATACTTGCGAGAGAATAAGAAACATTGTCCAACAACTCAAATAAAGCTTTAAACAATGACGATGTTATAGATAGCACCAGAGATCAAATAAAATGGTATGCATAATGCCTAATCAACTTATCAATTACAAAGAGATTCAAAGATTTTGGTTATATAAGAAAAATATTAGAAATTTTAAAGTTTACGGGTTATCCTAACCCCTAAATCCTAAATCATATATCCTAAATCCTAAACCCTGTATTATATGCTCTAAATTCATACACACCCAAGTAATCACACTCACTCTGATTAACACTATAAGAATACTAAAAATAGTCGTAGTAGTAGTAGCAATGTAAGTAATGATTCCAAGAAGAGAAGAAGAAACGGGGTCTAACAACTCCATGTTTTATTACGGGGAAGAAAATTTGAAAAAAATATAACATTCATCACAAAAATAGTGGGCATGTTTTTCTGGATACGTATAAATTCAAATTCAAATTTTGCATAATTTTCTATTTTTTATTTAATTTTTTAGGTAAATTTACAATAATAATAAATATCTCTATGCCCTCAATGTTTCATTGAGGGCGTTCGTTTAAAAAAATTAATTTTAAAATATATAAAAAGTCAAAATTAAAATGCATACACACCTAAGCAATCGTAGTAACTATTTTTCTGACGAATGTTACCTTATTTCAACTAATTTTCTAATCATTGAATTTTTTTACTCATTTTTAACTACTTTGTGAATTTACTTTTAAAATTAAATAAAATAGAAAAAAGGTGAAAATTAAATTTAAAATTCATACACACACAATTAATCGTAGTTACCATTTTTGTGATGAATTTTACTTTATTTTCATTAATTTTTTAATTGTTGAATTTTTTCCACTCATTTTAACTACTTTGTAGATTTACTTGAAAAAATAAATAAAAATTGTAAAAAGACAAAATTTGAATTAAAATTCATACACAACCAAGTAATCATACTCACTACAAACACTACAAGCACTACAAGGAAACTAAAAATAGTAGTAATAGCAATGGAGGTACGGATACTTGCGAGAGAATAAGAAACATTGTCCAACAACTCAAATAAAGCTTTAAACAATGACGATGTTATAGATAGCATCAGAGATCAAATAAAATGGTACGCATCATGCCTAATCAACTTATCAATTACAAAGAGATTCAAAGATTTTGGTTATATAAGAAAAACAAAAAACAACGAAAACAAAAAACAAAAACACCATCATCAATATCATCAATATCTATTTTTTCACGAATTTCATCACCATTATCATCAAAAAATTTACGATAAATATTAAAAATGGATATTATATTATTTTTTGATTAAAAAAAAGGAAAAATAGAATAAATAGCCATATAAAATGAAATATTTGAAAAAAATGAATTAATTATTATTTTTTAATCTTCGAAATGTAAAAATAGGATAAATAGCAATATGAAATGAAATATTCCAAATAAATGAATATTATATTATTTTTTATTTTAATAAAAGAAATTATAAAATTAAAATTTAAAAAGGCAAAATCAGAGTTGAAGCAGAAGCAATAAAATTAAAATGAAAAATAAATAAAAAATAAATATTTATTATTATTATTATTATTATATTATTGAGGGCACCCTCAATGAAACATTGAGGGCGCCCAGTTTTAGATAATTTGTAAATTTACATGAAAAATTAAATAAAAATCGAAAATTGTACAAAATTTGAATTTAAATTTATATGTATTTAAAAAAACGTGCCCACTATTTTTGTGATGAATGTTATATTTTTTTCTAGTATTTTTCTATTTTTAATTATTTATTTTAAAACGTACGCGCTCAATGAAATATTGAGGGGCCGGGGAACGCCCCCCTTTTTTAAATATTGGCCAGAAAATACTGTGATGTATGAATGCTCAATGTTCCGTTATGACTAAAATTTTGTTACAAAATATACAGTGCATCTCATACATTACTTTTCTTCATATATGAAGCATAATATTGTGCTACTCCAAATCTGAAAATAAGGTTTTTTTTATCGAAACACCATCTACAGACTACAATTTTAGTTCAATGACAAATACAAATTACAAACATTATACTGTCTTCTGTTCCAAAGATTGTCCTCAATTAATATCCTGAGACAAAATTATTTTTCGATAAAATGCATAAAAGTGTTTTTGTAATCAGCCCGTTATTCTCAAATAGAGTATGATGTGGTTAAGATTGGCCTAATGTAAATAGGTTAAGACTAGACTATTTTCTCATATGTTGAATAAGAATGTTTTTTTTTTTTGACAAAATTTGAATAAGAATGTTTTATAATTACACAATTGGATTGAATTTACAACTATACTCTTAAAATTTTACTTGTAAAATCTTTTAAATTCAAGATTGTCACCTGAATTTGTCCTAGGTTCATGATTTTTTTGCTAGTTAAACATATTCATAGACCACCTTATTTTCGATAAATTTTGAACCGTTAATATTTCGTAAAAATATCATAACACCAAAAGATATGGGGTGCATACCTTTTTATTTTTCTTTTTTAATTATCCTAGGTCCATTATTCTCAAATAGAGTATGCATACTAGAAGAGTATGCATATCTACATCATCTATGTTGAGAAGTCTGGCAATGCTGGTATCTTCTCTGCAAAATGTTTGCTTAGAATTGGATTCCTTATCGAATTTAAATCTTTAACGAAGATTTTTTTTTTCTTTACCAAGATACGGAGTCATATACAACTCCTTTTCTTATTTGAAGTACGTAAGAGCTTCTCAACTGGTATAGAGTTTTTAGCTATAATATTTACTTGTTTATAACCCGGTACGGGCCAAAGAAGATTAAAAAATTACAAACTAAAAAAATTAATGGGAACGGAAAATATTAAATTAGGAATAAAAATCAATGTGATAAATTATAAAATGAGAAACTTAAATATTAATTTGAACATAGAAAAAAAATAATACAAATGGGGCTGAGAAGAGCAAGAGGATGGGGAGAGGAAGCTGGAGAGACGCTGGAGCCACTTTTGAATTTCAAAAAAAGATCGAGGGCTCAAAGGATCGGCAGCAGAAGGAGAGCACTACTACAACCAACTCGGCAGAGAGGAGCAAGGATAATGTGTGGGAGGAGGTCGTGGCAGTCTCAGAGAATTCTTGGGAGGACTTCAAGACGGAAGCTCTACGTATTAAAGCATTACTGGAGAAGGATGTCGTTCGAGCAATCGAAAAAGGTAATATAAATATTTTGTGGTACTTGGTGAATCGATTATACAGAATTCGAAAGAGTGTGAAGGTAGATGTGCTACAAAAGGTTTCGGAGGGAGATAATAAAGCGGTTGAAAGTGCTTTACGGACCATGTTATTAAGTAAATGAGAAGGACCCATTGTAAAGTTTCTAGATAAGGATAGGCAAGCAAGGATGATTAAGGGTGAAGAAGAACATATGAGATTTATTGCAAACAACCTAGATTGGATTGACCCAAATGTGCAAGCAATGGCAATGGAGGATGATAATGAAGGGATTAGGATGGCCTCAAATCAAATACATTACTAGAGTCTAAGAGACTTAAAAGGGGAAGAATATCATGATGATTTCAAAATGAAATCATATGCTCAAGCTTTAGGTGTCCATAAATTCCAGGGCAAAACAAAGAAGGTGCTAGATCTAGACAATGGTTGGATATTGGTGGAAAACAGAAAGAAGAAAGCAAAATCAGTTGATAAAGAGAAGATTTATCCTCTACCAACTGCGATCACTATTTTTAAGTGGTAGTCAAAAGTGTGTTGGATCTCATTGTTTTGGGATGAAGTCTAAGTAAACAAGAGCCCACTTCAAAACCCTTACAAATGAAAATCCTGGAAGCAACTTCACTAGTGAAATTTTACGGGAAATTAAAACTCATTTACTCCAACCTTAACTCATTGGTGCAGTATTTGAACAATTAGGGGTTAAGTGCGGTCTTTGGGATAATGAAAAGTCTAAAACCAGATTTAATGCATGCATGTTAAATAGTGCCCCTTAGATCTACACACTCACTTCTCTTCTTCATTCTTCTCTGCATTGTTGAGCATGGAAATGAGATGGATATTTCCAAAGAAACACTTCGTTAAAGTTAACACACATGTTGTAAAATACCCAAATAGGTTACCGAATGGTAACTCAATGGGGTTGGGAGTGGTTATAAGGGATCGTAGAGGTGTTGTGGTGATGATGGTCTCTGGTACCATTAGAGGTCTGACAGCTGTAAAATCCGTGATTTTATTTTTATTAATTAGATAATTATTTTAGTTAGAAAATATTGAAATTTGTTGCACTAATTATTTTGAATAAAGGATAAGATTCTATATTAAGGATGATATCAATTAGAATATTTTAGAAAATCAATATCTGTTAAATTGAGATATTTGTGTAAATTAGAATATTTTTAATTTAGATATTAGTTAAAGAGATTGGACAATTTTTAGAAAAAGATTCTAGCCTTACCTAATTGATTTTAGGATTTTGTGTGGCTATATAATTAAACTTTAGAACAAAGAAAAGACTGGTACAACTCTTCAGTTTATAGCCGCAGGTATGTTTTCGTCCCTTCACTGAGTATTAGTAAAGTACTTATTTTATGTGTTATTCCTGTATTTCTCGTATTTCTCAGTACTGATTTAGAATGACGTTATGTTATATGCATGTAAGTGTTTAATATGTCATCGTGGGTACCATGTTTGATTTGAATATTAACACGGGCTTCATGCACTGTAAAGGGGTTTGTCAGATTGGTTCTTCTCTTTTGCAATTTTAAAATAGTCTCATTTGATTCCCTATTGTCCTAGTTATATGTATTTATGCTCTTGATTTTACTATAGATTTCTAAACAATACAAAGATTACGTCTTTTAAACGAACTAATTGGACCATGTTATTTTGATACTTACTGTATGCACATAACTAGTTTGGGATGATTAAATGTTTTGTTTCATTTAGTTCTTTGATGAATATGACATGTGTGAATTTTGTATTAAAAGAATTTTAATAGTATTTAAATATTATTTTGTATAACTGTGTGTGAGATATACTCTGTAATTTTTATATATTTAAATACTAAGTATACTAGATTTTGATGAAAAATCTGATTAAAGTTTTATGATTAAATTTGTGTAACCCTTTTCTAATTTTAATGTCCTGTTTTGTTTATAAAATATAACCACTAAAATTATTAGTGCTCTCACTTGTACATTAGATAATGGCCAGGTCTTTCATGTGTAGTTAGATTGGTTAATTCTTTTACCAAGCATGCGTACATATTTATAATTTATTAATATTATTTTATGGTACTGCAAATTATGGAATCATGTGGTTCAATAATCATGTTGTCATACATAAGTCACTGATTAGGTGTGTGTAATTAATATAGCTCATACATGTACAACTTGAAGCATTTGTTTATATAAAATTTCTTTTGTTTTGTTAATTTATTCTAATTTAGTTTATATGTATTTCATGATATTTGTTTTATAAAATTACAAGTTAATAAACTTGATCTGTAGTTAATATTCATGCTTAGTGTTTTAGCTCTATATTATTTTAATTCGTGCGCCTACGTGTCTGCCTATTTTTCTTGTCAATTTTTCTTGCTTATTTCCTAATTGTTAAGTGCTTGCATGCTAGTATATTACAACCTAGCTAGATTTATTTAGGTGTACAATCCCATGTTAAAATATGAAAAGGTCAGGGAGGTTGTCACATTTTACCATTTAATTGGACAATGTCTGTTGTGTTCCGGGATGGGCTTAAGGTCCAGTTTTCTTTTGATTTGTTATTTGCATGGTTTAGTTTATAGTTGTTTATATGATATTTGTAAGTATAAAAATTTTCAAATCTTCTGTTAGTTAAATTTAAGAGTTAAAGTTCACCCTTTGTATGACTTCTGTAACTGTCAATGGTAGTTTCTGTTTAGATTGTAAAATAAATGATTAATTGTTTCGTCTTTTATTAATTAAATTATAGGATTTGCTCGTGTTAATTTACGGTATTCAATCGACTTTGAGGTAAGTACTTTTGACTTACTTTTCGTTTTTGAAAAATATATTTATATTGTGATCTTCAGATTTTCGTATAAGATATAAGAATTTTGTTTCGAATTTTATAAGATATAAGTATTTGAATTTTAGAACACAATCTCTACGTTATCGAACTTGTTCGTAATTTACGCTATAGTTCCGGAACTAGCCTTAGATACCCTTAGTAGGCGCACAAGTGTGCAACTTTAGATACCTATTAAGGGTGCGTAATTATTGAACTTTAGATGCTGGTCACTGGCAAAGTGTGACATATAAGAATAAGAATAAGATCCTGGCTACTGGGAAAGTGTGGTCGTAGAGCAAGACTGTGGTACTTTCGATTTTCGTTCTGTTTCTATTCCTGCTTCTGTATCTTCTTTAAATTCTGTATCTGTTTTAAATTCTGAAATTTTAAAATGTAAACTTTGGGCTGGGTCAATTTTGCAAAGGTTTTGCAACTTATTATATTTTGACCAAATCTGTTTTAATAAAACCGCCCATTGATTTTAAAGAATATCTGTTTGTCAATTTGTACTTGCTGAGCTTTGTAGCTCATCCATTTCCCTATATTTCAGGTTCATTGTGGAAGCTTAGTAAGAATAAGGATGTGGACTCTGGATTTCGTGCAATTTGATTTTGTTTAAAGACCATTTGAATAGATTTGATTATTTGTTAGACATTGAATATTGGTTTATGGAGTTTCGTCTCCGTTTTTGTGATTTTGGATTATCGTTAAGTTTGACCGCTGCGTTTGAATTTTGTAAATTTTGGTTTATCAAATAAAGTATTATGTTTTATTTAAGTTTTGATTTAGAAATAATAGTCTGAAAAGTCGGGCTGTTACAGATGGGCAGTGAACCATGAGCTTTACTCATCGGGTTAAGATGTGCTTTCTATCAAGGGGAGGAGATGGTTCAACTGAAAACAGATAATGAAGAAAGGATTCAGGAATGGAACGACTGGCGTTGGAGGTGGGGTCAAAATCTTCATCATAGAGGGCTGATTGAGCAACTGGAGCATTGAAAGTCTGATCCAAACCTGACTCTTGAAATGGATACCATTAGGGCGAGCCAAAATAGATTTGCCAGGTTTCTTGCAGTAGATGGTGCTCAGAATCGTAACAGACTGATAGTCTTTCGTAGAGGCATTGGGAGAGCTAGAGAAACATGGAGATTGGATATGGGGCTAGGCCCATTGGATGCTCATTTCCAGGTGGTGGAGGAGGATGTTGTTGCAGCACAGAAGGTGGCGGAGGAAGAAGTCGAAGGCGTGGGGGAGTGGCTAGTGCAAGACCTGAGATCGCAAAGTATGGGTGTCCAGAACCGAGAATCAGAATTCGAGCTCTCCAAGGTTGGGATATAGAAATTGTGTCGATCAGTTTTACTTACCTTTAATTAAGTTTTCTTTAAGTTGTATTAGTGGTAGTTTTCAATGGCCTTTATTGTCATACATTTTCCAAGTGTCCGAGGAAGGTTATATCGTAAGTTGATCCTTTTAAACATGATTTTAGTGTTCACCTTGTGCCCTTTATTTGATGTATTGGGCCTTGGTTGGTTATTGGGGCTTCCCCTTTTATAATATTCTCTGTTTACCAAAAAAAAGAAGCTGAGAAAGATAAATTGTGCATTATTAATATTATTTTATTATTTATTAAAATAATATTAATAATAAGGACAAATAGAAAAGCTAACATGTTTTAATAAAAAAAAAAGTAACTACTCGTGATATTTTTGAAAATGTTTTAATTATATTTATTAAAAAAATCCGTTGGCATGTTAAAATAGGTAAGTTTTTTTAGAGTAAAGTGCACTTTGTGTACCTGTACTTTAACGGAGACACCACTTACAATATTATTCTTTAAAAGACCTCAGTTGCAATATTGTACTTACAAACCCGTCATGCTTTGTGTATCGCCGTTAATTTCAGTTAACACCGTCAACATATGTTTGTTCATACCTTATATAAACAATAAATTTCGATTGATTAACTATTATACCAGTCATGTTACTCCATCTTATTTCAAGATTGCTCAAAATTGAATTGTGAATATGTATATAATACACAAACACACATCTTTCATCTTCTTTTCCAAATTTTTATTCATCTTTGTAAATATATACATACACATATACATACATACACACATGTTTCATTTTTTTCCCAAATTAATTTCATCTTTGTTTTCTCTTTAAATCTATTCACGCTTCATCATGTTTACCACATAATTTCCAAATTTAAACTCAATTAAAACAAATGACTGATAAAAAAAGTTCAACAAAAGAAGATGAAATTCAAAATGGGTTTGATTAAAAACCCTAATTTAAATTACAAAATATCATTCATAATTCATTGAAATGAATAATAGTTAGTTTTGATGAAAAGACACATTTACCCTCAAAAATTTAACGGAGTTAATTAGAAATAGACGGTGATACACTAAGTGTAGCTGGTTTGCAAATTTAGTATTATAAGTGGAGTTTTTCAAAAATCAATATTGCAAGTGATGTCCCGCTAAAAGTATAGGTACATGAAGTGCACTTTACTCTTTTTTTTAATAATTAAAAGTATTAAAATAGATTTTAAAATAAACTAGCTTAAAACCCGTGTGATGCATGGATTGTTAATTATTATTTTATTAATTGTATTTGTTAAAAAAATAAGTACGCATGTTAAAATAGCTAAACATTTTTAATTAATTAAAAATATTAAAATCAATAAGTAAAGATTTGCCCGTTATATATTTGGAAAATGAGAGGTTTTAGTAATGAAAAATAAAAAATGTAACATATATTTAGTTTAAAAAGGTAAATGTCCGTGATATTTTTGGAAAATGAGGTTTTAAAAATTTATAATTAAAATATTTATATACGTGTTAAAATAAATAAGTAAATGGTTTGTTGTGATATTTTTTGAAAAAAGAATGGATTTTAGTGAGAAAAATAGAAAAAGTAAATTGAAAAAGACAATTTCCCGTGATATATTTAGAAAATGAGGGATTTTGTTAGAAAAAAAATCTATAATGTGTTTTAGCTGAAAAAGTAATTGGTTATAAATATGTATTTGATTATTTATATTTTAATATTTTTAGTAATTGCATTTGTTAAGAAAATAAGTAGGCATGTTAAAATAGGTAAACTTTTAAAAAATAATTATAATATTAAAATAGGTTTAAAAATAAATAACTAAAGGTTTGTTCGTGATATTTTTGGAAAATGAGGGGTTTTAATAAGGTAAAATAGAAAAACTAACATGTTTTAGTTAGAAAAGATAATTGCCCGTGATATATTTGAAAAGTAGGGGAATTTGTTAGAAAAAATAATGTATTTTAGGTGAAAAAAGTAATTGGTTATAAATAGGTAATATTATTATTTAATAATATATTTCTATAAATAAGTAAGGTTAATTAAGTAAAAATACGAAGTACAGTTAAGTAAGGGCAATTAAGTAAAATCACAACGTACCGTACCGACCAACCAAACTTTTAATGTTTCGTCTATTATATAATAGTATTGATTGATAGGTAAGGTTTGCACCTGATATTTTTGGAAAACATAGATTTTAGTGAGAATAAATATAAAGGTAATATGTTTTAATTTAATGGTAATTGCGCGCGATATTTTTGAAAAATGAGTAGATTTTGTTAGAAAAGTTTTAATTATTAAAGGTGATCAACTAGTTACTATTTTTATATTATTTTATTATTTATTAAATAAAATAAATGACCGAAAACCAAAATTATAAATGCACGGGCTCTCAAATGAGATTTAAAAATAACAAATTAAAAAAATTAATGGGATCAAAAAATATTAAATAAATAATAAAAATCAATATGATAAATTATAAATGAGAAACTTAAATATTAATTGGAATATAGAAAATATAAATAAAGAATACAAATGGGACTGAGGAAGATAAATGGGGCATTATTAATATTATTTTATTATTTATTAAAATAATATTAATAGTAAGGACAAATATAAAAGCTAATATGTTTTGATTAAAAATAATAATTGTCCGTGATATTTTTAGAAGTGTTTTAATTATATTAATTATATTTGTTAAAAAAATACGTTGAAATGTTAAAATGGGTAAGCATTTTTAAATAATAAAAAACATTAAAATAGATTTTAAAATAAAAAAGTAAGAGTTGCACCCAATATTTTTGGAAAATAGAGATTTTAGTGAGAACAAATATAAAAGGTAATATGTTTTTATTTAAAGGTAATTTCCCGTGATATTTTTGGAATAATCAATACTATTATATAATAGACGAAACATTAAAAGTTTAGTTGATCGGTTTGGTACGTTGTGATTTTACTTAATTGCCCTTAATTAACTTTACTTCGTGTTTTTACTTAATTAACTTTACTTATTTATAGAAATATATTATTAAATAATAATATTACCTATTTATATCCAATTACCTTTTTCACTTAAAATACATTATTTTTTCTAACAAATTCCCCTACTTTTTCAAATATATCAGGGACAATTACCTTTTTTTAACTAAAACATGTTAGTTTTTCTATTTTTCCTTACTAAAACCCCTCATTTTCCAAAAATATCACGGACAAACATTTAGTTATTTATTTTTAAACCTATTTTAATATTATAATTGTTTTTTAAAAGTTTACCTATTTTAACATGTCTACTTATTTTTCTTAACAAATGCAATTACTAAAAATATTAAAATATAAATAATCAAATTCCCTCATTTTCTAAATATATCACGGGAAATTGTCTTTTACAATTTACTTTTTCTATTTTTCTCACTAAAATCTATTCTTTTCCCAAAAATATCACAGGAAACCCTTTACTTATTTATTTTAAAACATATTTAAATACTTTTAATTATTAAATTTTAAAACCTTATTTTCCAAAAATATCATGGACATTTACCTTTTTAAACTATATATATGTTACATTTTTTATTTTTTCTTACCAAAACCTCCCATTTCCAAAAACATAACTAGCAAACACATACTTATTTATTTTAAAATCTGTTTTAATGTTTTAATTAATTAAAAGTGTTTAGCTATTTTAACATGTCTACTTATTTTTTGCACAATTACAATTAATAAAATATTAAAAAAATAATAATAAAATAACAATTAACAATCCGTGCATCGCACGGGTTTTAAACTAGTATTAATAATAATGACAAATAGAAAAGCTAACATGTTTTAATTAAAAACAATTAAATGCCCATGAATGAGGACAAATAGAAAAGCTAACATGTTTTAATTAAAAAAAATATATGTTCGTGATATTTTTAGAAGTGTTTTAATTATATTAATTGTATTTGTTAAAAAAATACGTTGGCATGTAAAAATATGTAAGATTTTTTAAATAATTAAATGCATTAAAATGGGTTTTAAAATAAATAAGTAAGAGTTGCACCTAATATTTTTAGAAAAGAGAGATTTTAGTGAGAACAAATATTAAAGATAATATGTTTTAATTTAAAGGTAATTGTCAGTGATATTTTTGGAAAAGGTATAGATTTTGTAGTGAGAACAAATATAAAAAGTAATATGTTTTAATTTAAAGGTAATTGTCCGTGATATTTTTTGAAAAGGAGTAGATTTTGTTAGAAAAGGTGTTTTAATTATAAAAGGCGATCAGCTAGTTACTATTATTATATTTTTTTAATATTTATTAAATAGAATAAATGACCGAAAACCGAAAACCAAAACTTTTAATGTTTCGATTTTAATAATATAGTATAGATGTGGCACATGTTGTAAGGAATTTGTAAAAAAGAAAATTGCATTCAAATGCAACAAAATCCTTTGCAAACATTTTGGACACTCTTATTTCATTTACTATATTTGTTAAACCAAAATATCTCTTAAAAATAATACTAGGGAATTATCCTGTGCTACGCACACGGATGAAATTTGATGAATTTATTTAATATTTTATAATATAATATTTCATGAATATTATTTAATCAAATATTTTATTCATATTACATAGCGTTAAATGATATTTTCTCCTCATGGAGTTTCTTGAGTCTTGCAGTCTCTGCCTCATGGGCTGCAATTTTCTCCTTAGTAGTTTGGGGTTGATCCCGATTTGTCTGGGAAGAACGTCTTCTTCTTGGGGCGACATCCTCCCCAGTTGTATAACCCTCATCCTCGGTGTATGGGCCCGAGTAATCTCGAACGAAAGGGGTCTGGCGAGTTTGTTGATTTTGGGGTCCCAGACCTTGAATATAAGGGGGCACATATGCGTCGTGGTAGATTGGATTAGTTCCACTACCGCCCACCATGGGTCGAGGGGGCATACCATAACTTGGCATCCCCAAAGTCTGATTCGCGTATTGAGAGAGATCAGTAGTATGGAGTTGAAGGCTTCTCGGTGCATTCATGATGAGTGGAGAAGTCGAGATTGGTTGCTGGTGAACGGTCGCTTGTGGATTAGATCCATGAATGACCATCTGCAGGGGATTCATCCCTTCAACCGAAATCGGGATTTCCGGTCCTTGAGTGTTGGTGGGGATATTCGCCCCTTGAGTGCCAGTAGTCGGCGGTGGTTGATTTCCGTGAGTATCAGCCTCAGAGGTGATAGGGCGATCCTCAGGAGTTTGAGTATCCCGAGATGTTCTTCGTGTGTTTGTCATGGTTGATGTTGTCTTCCCACAGACGGCGCCAAATGTTATGGAATAAAAACTGAGTTTGCGAATTTAATGCTAGGGTTAGAGAGCTTCGAGCTTTAATGGCTGCACTTGTGTTTCGAGACTAAATCGGTCCTCACAAGATGCCTACGTATCTCAATTCGTTATTGAGAATCAAGCCAAAGACGTAATTCTGATTGTAGGATCAGGGACCTTATATAGGCGTCTGGAGCCTAGTATTTATGGTATGTTTGGGAGTCTTAGCGAATAAGTCTCCTTTTTGATATTGGATAAACATTTTATTTCTTGTTGAATAAGTCGTTTCCTTGTTGATAAATGCTATGACTCATTAATTGGGATTCTGAATCCTTCTTTGACCAATTTTCCATAATTTGGACTCTTTTCGTGAGCTGTAAATTTTTCCTATTTATTAATTACGAAATTAATGAATAATCAGGGTTTCGGGCCTTGAATATTGGGCTGTGTTCTTGGACCAATTCGGGTCTAATTAATATGTCATTAATTATATTTTTAGGGTTATTTTTAGCCCATATCACCCTTACTTATTTATTTTAAAACCTATTTTTATTCCTTTTAATTACGGGCAATTACCTTTTCAGCTAAAACATGTTACTGTTTCTATTTTTACATTTTAAAAACAAAACTATTATTAAACAATAACATTATTTATAACCAATTAACATTTCAGCTAAAATGCATTTCATTTTCTATTTTTTCTAACAATATCCTCTCTTTTTCTGAAAAAATCACGGGTAATTACACTTTTCAACTTTACTCTTTCTATTTTGTGTTACTAAAACCCATCTTTTTCCAAAAATATCACGAGCAAATCACTACTTATTTATTTTAAAACCTTTTTTAATACTTTTAATTATGGGTAATTACTTTTTCAGATAAAACATGTTATTTTTTCTATTTTTTCATTTTTTGAAAAAACTATTATTAAATATTAAAATTATTTATAACCAATTACTTTTTTAGTTAAAATACATTATCTTTTCTATTTTTCTAATAAAGTCCTTTCTTTTTCTATAAAATCACGAGCAATCATCTTTTTCAACTAAGATATATGTTACTCTTTCTATTTTTCCTTACTAAAACCCCTACTTTTCCAAAAATATCACGGGTAAACCCTTACTTATTTATTTTAAAACCTATTTTAATACTTTTAATTGCGGGCAATTACCTTTTCAGCTAAAACATGTTACTCTTTCTATTTTTCCTTACTAAAACATCTCATTTTCCAAAAATATCACAAACAAGCATTTACTTATTTATTTTAAAATCTATTTTTAATACTTTTAATTATTTTAAAAAGTTTAACACGCCTACTTTTTTTTAGCAAATGCAATTAATCTGTATTATCTATACTATAATTGAAACAGTGAAAGGTTTGGTTTTCGGTTTTCGGTCATTTATTCAATTTAATAAATAATACTATAATATAGTATAATTGTTATTTATACTATATTATATATATTTCTATTATTAATACAAAAGAAAATAATATAAAAATAAATAATTTACTATAAAATAAATATTATATTATATTAAAAGAAGCTCGTGCTTTGCACGGGTTATAAGTTAGTATTATTAAAGACGAAACATTAAAAGTTTGGTTGGTCGGAACAGTTTTTTGGTACTTCGTGTATTTACTTAATTACCTTTACTTATGTTTAAAAAAATATCATTAAAAATTTCAGTTAAAGGTTTCTCAGCGTCGCCTAACGGCGACACCTCGCAATTCAAACACTATACAATTAAAAACTCAACAAAAAAAGAAAATAAAATAACTAAATACTTGGGATTTAAAATTACTGTATGTGGCACAATATCATCCACTATATATATATATAGAGTTGCACTCTAGGAAGAACACCTTATATAAAGAACACCATCATAAACACTTTATTTTTCATAAAAATTGATTTTTTTAAATTAGAATCATAAAATTGAACAACAATTAAGCCTAACATATCGAATTTAACGTAGAATCTCATCTAATATTAAAAATTAAACATTACATATAATCCAGTATAGAATCCATTACAGAATCTTGTATATATATTTATCACAATGAAATTACATGTAATCATGTTTTATTTGATTCTAATTTTTTGTTAGATTCTATTTTTATTCGTAATAAACCTTTTTTGGTGAGAAAATTAGAATCAACATGCAATTTATGTAAGATTCTAAGGTGTTCTTTATTGTTCTTTATATAAGAGTGTTTTTCATGGAGCAATGATCTATATATATATATATATATATAAACTAATTTATTTTTAATCATATTTTGCATATTTCTGTAATTAAAAAAAACTAAACAAATATATGTGAACTATAGAAATGAACATATTAAAATTTTAACATCTAAAAGAAACACAAACTACTAAGAGAAAAAACACTAAAATTACAAATATCATCGATTAACCCAAACAAATATAAGTATAAACAAAATTTATTGAATTAAAACCTTATTTCTTTGACAAATTGAATTCTACAGATGCTAAGAACGTTTGTGATTAAGTGGTAGAACAAATACGATTTTTGAAAAAGCTTGTCATGGATACACATGCAAATTAGTTCGAAAGTAACGATTCGGTTCCTTAAAAATATGTAAGCAAATTCATAAAAATACAAACAGAAAAAATCAATCATGAGTAAGTAAAACAAATAAAACATGACTAATGAAAAAAGAAAATAAAATCATATACAAAGCAAAATAAACTAAACATATCAAACATCTATCAATATTATACACAACAATACAATGTGCAATTATAGACACATACATAAATATTTGATACATACTTAGGTACAATTTGATTAAAAAAATTACAGTAATCTATCAATATCTGGTCTACCTTCCGTGAGCGCTAATGTATAGACACATACATAAATATTTTATTCATAATTAACAATCGTTAAAGTAACTCTATTAATGATCATTCATGTTTCATATTATGCAAGTTCAAATATATATGATGTAAGTAATAATATATTATACACAATCACATATATAATTAATACTCACACAAATAGAATGAGATACATACATATAAACAATCAAAATTTTGAATTTGAAAAAAATGATAACACCAATTAAGAATTGATTTGAAACATATTCTATAATTTAAAAATTATTTTTAGATTGATCCATAATATAAGGATATTATTGAATTCACGTATATCTATTGTAGGTGTCAAAATGGGAAAAAATTAAATATTTTAGGTCATAACAAAATTAATGGTTTTTTTTATTTATAAGGAAACATGACATAAGAGTAGTGAATTTAAATTTGGAAAATTTAAGATTGTAGAAAATTTTGAAAGATTTGGTTGAAGAAATTGATTATAATTTGTACACTGATCTAATTTTCATATTTACTTGTGTATGTGCATACTTTCACTAATTATGCAAATAAAATATATGATACTTTATTAATTTTATATACTAATAACTTTACATTCTTACTTTCAAAATAATTTTATATTCTTGATTGGTGTGCAAGTATAATTATGTTATACATGTTTATTTGTTGTATATATGTAACTTTACAACAACTATCCAAATAGTATATATGTATATATGCGCACACATAGAACGATAATAGAGAAATATGAGTCATAAATTTCTCCAAAATAAATTCAAATATGTTATTTAAATGACATTCAATATGATTCTTACCATAATTTATGACCATATATATCAATAAAACCCTTGATTTAGGTACTTTGATTTGATTGAGTAATAAAAAAAAGGAAAGAAATTGAATGATCTTTTCAAATTTCAAAATTATGAGATCAGGTGATTTGAATGTTGAGATGATACAAATTATAAAATTTAGAATTGAAAATATTGAAAATATATATCAAATAGTAATTAAGTTTTCATAAAACTTCAGTTAAAATCTTTTCGGTGCCGCCTAACGACGATCTCTCGCAATTAAACCATATACATTTTAAAAGTCAACTAAAAAAAGATAAATTAACAAAATATATATGATATAAATTATTAAGTGTAATACCAATGTCACCCACTAAAATGTGTACATATTTCTATTTATGATCAAAATACTATAATTAATTATTATATATTGCATATGTTATATAATTAAAATATTTTGAATAAATATAAGTGTACCATACAGGTAAACATATAAAACATTTAACATTTGAAAGATGCACAAACTACTAAAAGAAAATTAAAATTACAAACATCACAAATTAATCCAAACAAATGTTATTATGAGTAACATAGTAAGTCACAATTATACGGATATCTTAAGTTGCAATTACGCATACAATTCATTTGAAACATAGATATCATCTATACCAAATATCATAAACACAAAAAGAAGTATGATTAAACATCCATCAAGCAAATATCATGTCAATATCAAACCAATAACATTCAACAAAAAGTGTATCACGATCTCTTTCGATCAGGAGTTTCATGGATGCCACAATCTCTTCCAGTCAAGAATTTCAATATATACGATTTGAGATTCACCTGCAATTGGTTTGACCTTCAACACAAAATAAATAAATATTTGGCAAATTTAAGTAAACAACAAATATATTCGACAAAAAATGCATATATGCATTACATATATATAAAATGTAATCTTTATTTTTTGTCCACTTTGAATTCATAGATATTACGACCTCTTATGATAAAAAAACCCAAGTCTATAAAATTTGGAATTCACTTGCAATTATTATATAACAACATCAACGTAGGTAACAATGCAATATAGCGTACATATGTGTTTAATTATCATGCTTGTTGTCCTTGAAAAAATGATTCAAACTTTTGTATTCTGCACAATTTAAACAAACATTAGTAACATATTTAAGTAATCAACAAAATGGAAAGACAATAGACAGAGAAGAAGAGAGAAAATGGAAAAAGGGATAAAAAAAATAGTGAGAAAGAAGATATTAAAATTAACACTGTGAATGGCGAAGATCAAAGTTTTATAGTCAATAAATACTTGTAACCAAATATGAATTTGAATTTTGAAAATAGATGACAAAAATTACGGATAGAAATGCATATATTTGTATGTGTATTTATCATATCTGATTCAAAATTTGAAACTAAAATATGGATATTAGCTGTTGATTGATTTAAAAGATATGGAAAGTATTGATTACATGTGTGAGTATATGGATATTGTTGTTGAATGATCCACAATTTAAAGTAAATATTAATTATTTCTTTTATTAATTATATTTTTTGATTATGATATTATCGTATTGTTAACTTGATTTTAGGTAAACCAAATTTAAAATGAATAATATCCATGTATGTTTATGGATAGCTGACAATCTGCATATTCAAAATTGGAATAAATTACAACATTGATTATGATTTATACATTGATTTGATTTACATATCTACTTGTGTATGACATATTTTTCATGATCAAATTTATTTATGTGATTATTTAATGATTTCACTAATTGAGCCAATAAATAGATATTAACTTCTTGATTTGATATATTGTCAATTTTATATCCTTAACTGGTGCGTGATTATAATAATATACTAAGGGAATGATGTCATGTTGACATAATATTTTAGAATTGGGAATTTACAAGAATAACCTTAAAATGTATGAATTGAATAGATTATTAAGGGTAAAATGCGGATATATACATATCCTTCACTAGCAACTATTAAGAATATAATAGATAATAGATAATAGATAGATATAATAATCATATGATATATATATAAAAAAATATAATAGATAATAGTAATCTTTACTATAGCTAAACCCACATTTCCCCTTTGTAAAATTTTGACTGTTTTCTTTTAAAAAGAAATTTAGTCAACCATTAATTATATCTATTAATCTTGGAGACACTCTAACATTTGAATTTCATAAATTTGTTATTAATTCACAATATAAATTTTATTATGGTCATCATTTCTATTTCTATTATACATTGCTCTTATTATGTATTTATTTATGGTATTACATTATTTACACATGAATTTTATGGAAAAACAGTATTTCTCCTCCTTTTTAAAAGTAAAAATCAAATACAAACACATTTTTATCCTCTCAAAATCATACGTTTTTTCTTAATTTAGTCGATAGTAGATAATTTATTGGGCTTGGATTTTGTAAACCCATGATGGCAATACATACAAATGAAAAAGACAAGAAAGACGGCCCAACCCAAAAGGAGGGGGGGAGAGTAGTACATTCTAGGCATCTAAACCTAACCCCCTAATCTGGACCGTTAAAAATTGACCCCTTTGTTGATCTTGAAAGACCGTCTTAAAAGAGAGGAACAAACCCACCACTCTGTCTTTCCTTTGCTCTTAAACACACACAACCCCCCCTTTGCTTCTCTTCTAGGGTTTTCATTTTCTTCACTCCTCAAACCCTAATTCATCAACATGAGGTAACCCCCCTTTTGTTTTCTTTCATTTTTTTCATTATCTTTTAGTTTCAGTTCGTCTGTTTCACGATCTATGCTTTTACTTACAAACCCCATGTTTTTGTTTACTTTTATTGTTAGTCTTATGTTGTTTTCAATCATATGTATGTGTTTATGTTGTTAGTTTGTTGGATTTGTGGGTTGAAATGGAACTTGCTAATGATGGGTTGTTTCTAGTTGGTGAATATTTTAATTTACATTTATGTGTATTTATGTTTGTGTTTACTCTTGTAAATGGTTACTGTAGTAAAGTATATATTGAGATTTGTTAGATGTGTTGGTCAAATAGAGCTTAGAGATGTTGTGTTAGGTGTTTCTGATGAATATTACAAGTAGTGTGTGTGTGTGTTGGTGTATTATTTTGAAGTTAATTATAATGGGACTTTTATGATATGTTGTGTTATATCAATATATACATGTTTCCGGGTGTCACCTCGGGTACTTATCTGAGGTAATAAGTTGGAAAAACTGTTGTGTACAAAAATAGAGTCATATTCTTGTAAATATTGAACCTGCCCTGTATTTACAGTTATACCCTCTTGTTTATTTGTATGGAAAATCGACTATATACCTGTGGGATATGTATATTGTTAGTGTATTTTGTAAATCTTAAATGAATTGAGAACTGTGTGTTATGTGGATAGAAATTTTTATCTAAGGATACTTGTAAATTTGGTACAATTGATTGATTAAGGACTTGCTAGAAAAAATAGTTGGCTTCTATTCGAAGATCGTGTATTGAGTTGTTATGTTGTGTTGGTTTGTTACGAATGCTTCATAAGATTATAACTTGATACTTTAATGTGTTATTTGTGTTCATGATTTGCCATTCTAATATGATGTTAATTTTGAAGTCGCCATCCTGAGGTCAAGTGGGCCCAAAGAGAGGACAAGATTTTTATCACTGTTCTGTTGGCAGACACAAAAGACTCCAAAGTTAATGTTGAGCCTGAAGGTGTCTTCAAATTTTCTGCTACTGCTGGTGCAGATAATCACTATGAACTGATGCTTGAGCTGCTCGATAAGATTAACGTAGAGGTATGCTTCTCCTTTTTGTATTTCTTTTACCCAGTGCTTGGATTGTATGTTTGAATTTGTGAAATTTCTATTCATGTTTTTGTGTTACTATATTTTACAACATAAGTCGACTCTATATTAGTCCCTGCTCTTGTGGTGTGTTGTTTCACTTGGTTATTAGTTGGATTTGTCGAGATTGATATGCATTTGGGAATATGTATTAAATAACTAATTTGTTTGGTGGGTTATGTATTAGAGTGACCTGGCTGTACAGTTAATTTTTTTTTTCCTCATGGATTGCTGGCACGTTGTGCTTGAGTACTTGACATCTCAGCTGGACTGATTTATTGCTAATCTTGTTTTATTTGGTTTATTTATTTACAGGAAAGCAAAATAAACATTGGCCCACGGAGCATATTTTGTATTTTGGAGAAAGCAGAGAGTAAATGGTGGAATAAACTATTGAAGGGAGATGCTAGAACACCGCACTATGTGAAAGTAGACTGGGACAAATGGGTTGATGAAGATGATGACCCTGGTACTTCATATAGCTTCTTTTGTTATATTCAGCTTTTGGACTTTATTTTATTCAACTTATTTGAAATTGGCTAATGTAATAGCGGTCTTCATTTGTTAATGTGTTACAGCTCCTGCTGATGCGGGTATGGATGGAATGGATTTCTCGGTGAGGCTCTTTTAGTTTTTAGTCAGTCCTTGATACTTTGCTTGAAAATTTGATTTGTTAAGAGTACTTACTTTATGTTTTCTTAGAGCATGGGCGGCATGGGAGGCATGGGTGGCATGGGAGGTATGGGAGGCATGCCTGGCATGGAAGCATTGGCAGGCATGGGTGGAATGGGAGGCATGGGTGGAATGGGAGGCATGGGCGGCATGCCTGGCATGGAAGCATTGGCAGGCATGGGCGGCATGGGTGGCATGGGTGGCATGGGCGGCATGCCTGGCATGGGGGGGATGCCTGGCATGGGTGATTTTGGGGATGACTTTGACGACAGTGATGATGAAGGTAATGATCAAAATAGCATTTCTACTCTGCGCATTACTCTTTTACTTGTTGTTTTGTTATGTTACAATGGGAGTATATACAGTAATACTGGAACTGCTCAATACTAAATATGTTTCTGTCCTTGGGCAATATTAAAATATAATATGGGGTATTTTTGGTAAGAGCAAGTTTAGTACTGCAGAATTTGATGCAGATGTATATGTTGTCCTTGAGGTAACTAGGGTTTGAATAGACAGTGATCTCTTTTTCTTTGCAGTTCAAGAGGCATCAAAACCCGAAGGTGAAGTCGAGAAGGCTGGCGAGGAAACTAAAACAGGAATATCAGAGGAGAAAGCAGAAGCACCTTCAAGCACATGAGTATCTGCTCACTAACTGAATGCACCATGTCTCTAGCATAGTTCTCTTGCTTTGATGTTGGACCTAGGCACTTTTATTGGCAGTGCTCATTTTCGCCAAGTACTTTAGTTTTTAAAACAATGTTATGCTTTGGCGTGCAGATATCATATCCCTGCCTTGTGAACTTGAGTTTGACTGTTGTATTTCATGATTGATTGTAATATGGTTACAGTGGTGCACGGTTTTTTGGATGATATTATGATAAACCTTTATTGCTATAGTTGAAACTTCATTCACATCGTATTCCCACATCATCCTGCTTTTACGGTTTACTGATTTATATCTATCTTTACTGTTTAAATGTTTAATAGCTTGTCAAGTGAACTTGCTTTACAAAGTAGGGTGGAAAATGGATGATATTTGCATTTTCCTGGATTTCAACAAGTTCCCAAGCTGTATGAAATCCACAGGTGCAGAGTGAAAACAAGAAATGAGCTGCTAATAGGTCGACATTTACCCCCTTGAAATGAGCTTGAAAACAAGCTGTGTGTAGTTTTACTTCATTTTTGACAGATACTGAATATGACTAAACATGGTGAATAATCAGTAGAGGCCCATTGAGCAATCTGCATCAAGTAATTAACAGTGATCTTCCATATTTCCATTTCTAGGCTAAAGTAGAATTTGTCCAAGGAAAATTGAGCCCCGACAGAGGCGACCTTTACCCCCTTGTCCAGGTTAGTCTACAGAATTGCTTCATTCCACTAATTCAAAGACCATTACAACTGCTGCTTCGTAGAAGTATTATCAAAGAAAAACATCATATGTTATGTGAAAGGGGGCTCTGATGCCATCAAGCAGCAAATTCAGCAACCCTGTTCAGCACCTGAACCAAAGATTATTACCCCGTCTTGCCAACTGCAACCAATTCCAGCAGGTCTCTTTTATTAAGTGGGCTGAAGGAAAAAACAATCATCTTACAAAAACAAGATGAAGTGCAATCATTGATAAACATTGTCATTAGCTTTTCTTTTTATTCCTTCCAAAGAATTTTGTGATACAGATAACTGTGGATTTTTCAGTACCTCCCATTACTTCCATACTCAATTTGGGTTGGATGCTGGTAAAGCACCAGAAGCTTTAGATTAACGTGGAGATATAGGCATGTAGCTTTTCTAGGAAAGCCGCAGTCACGTTGTATGTAGTTTTTCTTGTAAAATCCAGTAGCTTGGACTTACAAAGCAGTTAATCGTTGAAATCGTCTGCTTCTTAGGGAAAAAGCTACGGTGAACTACCATGATAGTAGCTAAGAAGTAGAGGTGAGTGGGATGCGGGTATACCTCATCTGGAACTGTAAGATATTTAATAATATTAACTCAGATGTATCATTCAGGCATTCTCCAAACCTTTGTGGATGTCCCTGTCCTGCATAGGAGCCATGTTCATCCAAGTATCACAGCTGGCCAAATGTCCACTGTAATATCTTCCATTTTCAGGCTCTTATAAACAACTCTAACACCAAGGAAATTTAAAAGGAATGCAATATACCAGAAAACATTAAAGGGAAACTAATAGCTAGAGTAATTGTATGCAGAGTAACTATGTCATTACAAAACTGTCCGCCTATGAGAATAGAGGAGAGAATGGAAGTAAATGTTAGAATATAATATATGATCCTGGAAAGTGCCTTCCTCTGACACCTTAAGGTTTTAGATGAGCTGGTTAGCGCTCGTGATCCACTCTTCGACTCAAAAATGGGCACTCGAGTGAGGGGGAGTGTTAGAATATAATATATGATCCTGGAAAATGCCTTCCTCTAACACCTTCAGGTTTTAGATGAGCTGGTTACTCAACAATGCATTCAGTGCAACTACGATAATTTTAAATCTCCGGAGTACATAATATTATGGTAATCTTCTCAGCATTTTCTTAAACATAATATTATGTTTATTAGAGCTACCAACACACGTGTGTGTGTGCACACCTACATGCCGGAATTATCAGTAGAGAAACATAATATTTGGCACATCCTAGGAGCAACTCTAACGCTGCTCAACGAACGTCACTCTGGTCATAATAGCTAGCCAAGTAGCGAGAATAAAGCTCCAACGGGATGACATGGATCAGCATTTGTTTGGCTAGTTACCAATCTCCTGGCTATTTATAGCAAGGATTTTTCACTGGCTATCTTACAAATATATAACATTTCTGCAGCTTTTTTCTTTTCTCGAGCATGTTTTTAGTTTTGATTCGTTTTTTTCCTTTTACCTTTTTTTCTTAATGAATTTTATAACAAAGTAAAGAAATAGCTAGCCAATTTGACTAGTATGGTCAGAGGAAAATAAAATATGACTAACAAAATTTTTACCTATTCAATATTTTCTACTCCCTCCGTCGTTATTTAGTTGTCTCTTTCGGAAAAAAAATTCTCAAATTAGTTGTACATCTCTAACTCCAAATATCCACTAAAAAGGGACAAAGGGAGTAATTATTTAGCTAGTCAAATGAAGAGATGCTCCAACTCCAATAGCCTCGCAATTTCTTGTTGTTATAGTTTTCCAGGACCTTTTTCAGCTTTAATTCATCTCTTTTCAATCACTTTATAAAACCCCCTTATGAATGTAAAATCGTATATGGATCAATAAACAAGTCTTTCTCTTATTATTATGAAGATGAGTAAATACAATAATACATTCTTAGGAGGTTCCTCCTTAGTCTAATTTTCCAACCCCTTTTAATGTGGGGGTTGAGAGGTATTTATAGGGATAGCCTAGTTGGGCTTGTTTCTCTTTGAACCTATTTACAAGTGGGCCTATATACAAACTAATATTTTAAGCCCTGTTTGAGAAGTGGGCTGTGGCCCAACATTTGTCCCCCCCCTTGTTGAGAGCTATATCTTTTAGATTAGCCGGGACCCTGAAATCAAAGATAAAAAAGCAGAATGATAAAAATATGTTGAATTAAAGTAACACAGACAAAAGAGAGATCGTATTTGGGAACAAAATAAAGATAAAAAATAAAAGGTAAAAATGAAGAAATAAAACAAATATAATCGCGAATTTGTTTTGCTGTATTTTTACCGTTGTTTTTGGCTTTAATAATTAGTTTTTTATTTGAAAAATCGTCGTGTTTGCCAGTTGTACGGAACCCGGGGCCTGACTGTGTCGTTTCGACTTCCTTTTGCATTTGGTGGCGTTCCCTTATTTCCTCTCTCCGTAGCAGTTTGTAAAGCTATCTTGCTTAATATCACTTCCCTCTTCCTACAGGTGCGTCCCCTCTGCTTTATTTTCGAATATTTTATCGTTTTATAAACTGTTTTGCTTTCTGTTACTCTGATTCTTCCACACCATGTCCATTCCGTCCAACTCATCTGAGGCCACCGTTAGTCAGAATCCTCATAGAAATTCACCATTGGGCCAATCTCTCGACTCCCCTTTTAATCTAGATCACTTGGATCTTCCTGACGCCGAAATGGGTTCTGGGTTTAGTTTTTCTGGGGACGAGGAGAAGGGGGAGGCTCATGTCTCGCCTCCTTTGACTCCCGGGACTGTGGCCGAGCGTGAGAGAGTGGTTGAAGAAGCTCTCGTTTCTGGTCGATTAGAATTTAGTGATAACGCTAGCCTTAATATGTCTAGTGTCTTCTCAAATCCCTCATTGCGAGTGGATATAGACAAGAGTTGGGTGGACCTGTCTATTGGGGGTTACCGATGTGAGATCCCTCACCCTGATGACCGGATATGGGTAATGCCGGAGTACGGGATGCATGGCATACCACTGATTCACTTCGATTATGGGCTACGTTTACCTCTCCACCCCTTTTTCCTCTGTATGTTTGAAGCCATTGGGTGCGGGGTGGCCCAAATGACCCCCAATGCTATTGCGCAGATAAGCGGGTTTATAGCTCGTTGCGCCGAGGTCAATAGGCTGCCTTCTTTAAATTTGTTTTTTTCAATTTATAGTATCCACTATACCCATGGTCAAGTTTACTTTTATAAGCGAGCTGGGGTTCGTCTTGTAAACGTGAAGTCTTCGAACCACGGTTGGCATGGTAAATGGTTGTTTTGGTATGGGAAGGATCTCGAGTTCGTGCCTTCCTGTCGGGCTGTGCCCAAGGATACTGTTGACCTTTTGAACGGTCTGAGTAAATATGATGCTCCTTTTTTAAGGACTTTCTTAGGATCTTGGTCGCCGTACACTTGGTCGCAGTTAAAAGATGAATCTTTTTTAGGGAATCACAATCGTAAGATTACTATTTGTCAGTAACGTTTTGTTATTCTGCGCGTTGAGGTCGTTATTTAACCTTTTTCTTTATAGATTCTTTTGTGTTTTTGTTTTCAGTTTCTGGGCAATCTCTACGGCAAGTGTTGGACGGAGGATTGAAAGACGAGATGGATAAAGCGCTGATGTTGCTCGCCAAGAGACCGCGTCCGCAGTTAGTGCGAGGTAGCCTGGATGCGGCCCCTGGTGGAAGTGGTTCGGGGGTTGGTGTTGGCGGAGATGCTACCTCGAGGCCGCCGCAGATTGTAGACATTAACGATGGAACAAGCCTGGAGTGGAGTGAGAGCGTCGAGTTGGTGACGCGCGAGCGCAAGAGGTCACGCGTCGACGCGGGGTCTGACGGCTTGGAGAGGGTCGCTGCCCGGAAGGGGCTAGAGCCGTCTAAGCCCGGGGGTGCGAAGTCATTGGTCATCACGGGGCTTCAAGGCGGCGACCGCCCTTCCGTACTTCAACCTGAGACTGCGGTGGAGCCCGCCCGCTTCGAGATCCAATCTTTTGAGAGATGGACTGTGGGCCCGCACGTGCCGTTGCGAGTATGTGTTGTTTTCTTATTTTACTTCTTGTTCTGTTATGTTGCCGTGTAAACTTGTGTGGTGTCCTATTAATCCCTCTCTTGCGTTAGCAGGTTTTTGAAGCCTTTGACCTACCACAAGACTTTAGTTCCTATGTGGACCGAGGTCGGGCTGAGGTTGCTGAACGTTGTCTTACTCGCGCTGGACGGGTAAGCCTTCCTATTGTAACTTTCGTTCTCTTTACTGTACCGGCCTTAATGTCGTAATGTCGTTAGTTGATACGTGTTCCTGTGTTTGTTATTTTTCAGTTTCTGGCCGACATGAAGCACATAGTTCGTGAGTATCGTGCCGATGTGGACGGCCAGTGGCGGTCTGAATCGATACGAGAAATAGCGACCATAAAAGAACAACGGGCTGTTGCTGAGAAACGAGCTGGAGACGCTGAGTTACGTGTGCAAGATTTATCTGGTGAGATTGAGAAGTTGAAGGTGGAAGGTGGTAAATCTACGCAAACAATAAACAATCTATCAGAGGAGTTGGATGGAAGTAAAAAGTTGTGCGAGGAGGCGCAGAAGGAAATTGATGAACTGAAGTCCGAGCTTGAGCGTTGTCGGGATGAGAAGAAAGTTCTCGCGAGAGAGGTTGACAATCTCAAGATCGAGGTCGAGAAGGGAGTGGAGGAGATCGCGAACGGGCTAGAGGCAGGGTATGGTCGCTGTTATGCCCGGGCGGTCGCCGCCGGGCTGGACATGACAGGACATACTTTTGATGACTTTTGTACAGAGTTAGCTCAACGATCCCAGGATATGGAGCCTGAAAAGGTGTCTGCTTGAAGGTGGGGGATGCCCCGTTGTTATGTATTATTGGTTCTAACTGGCCCTGGTTTTTTTTAACATTGTTTTTTATAAACTTTGGTGGGAGCCCCTTCCTGGGCTCGAGCTGTATGGTCATTTGGTGGTGTGAACTTTATCGTAACTTTATTATTGGGTAACTTTACTTGTTTTCCTCCCTTTGGTGCGTTATATTAGTGTGGCGTTTCTATATTACTTATGGTAGAACTCGTGATGTGAAGTTGTGCTTATTGTAGTAAGTAAGGGTTTTTAAGGGGGACATAATCTTTGGTTCGTGACCCCTTGTTTGGTCCGGTAGACTTAGATCTGCTAATCATAACAGCATGGATCAAGTTGGTCTAGATTAGACATGAAAATATATTAGCGTAGTTCATGACAGTTTAGACATACAGATCTCTAACTGGATTTTGGTTGAAAACCTTTGATATGTAACCATGCTTAAGCACCCACGTTAAATGTTTGGGAATACATGCCTTGAACTAGGCTTGATTAAAAATAACTTAATAGAAAACCTTGAGTGTGCCAAATTTTCTTCCCTCATTGGAAGAACTTCTTCAGGTGGATCGCATTCCATGCGTTCTTTACGGGCTCGCCGTTGAGTTGAATGAGTTCATA
This sequence comes from Heracleum sosnowskyi, assembly GCA_030848705.1. Taxonomy (NCBI): domain Eukaryota; kingdom Viridiplantae; phylum Streptophyta; class Magnoliopsida; order Apiales; family Apiaceae; genus Heracleum; species Heracleum sosnowskyi. The sequence continues at coordinate 119,916,782 of CM061236.1, read as the reverse complement.
AGTGCCCGACCTGATAACTTTGGAAATTTTGTATGGGCCTTCCCAAGGTGCTTTAAACTTCCCTGTGACTGTGGGCTGAGATGACGCAGATTCTCGCAAAACCAGATCGTTCACCTGAAAGTTTTTTATCTTTACCTTTTTGTCAAAGTACTTAGCCACCTTTTTCTGGTGGCGTTCCGCGGCCAGGTTGGCCTCGTTTCTGACCTCTTCCAATAGGTCGTTATCGAGATGCAGCCCTTCCAACGAGGCATCCGGGTTGAAGGAGTCCACTCTGGGTGAGCTTAAGCTTGTTTCCAGAGGGATGACAACATCCGTTCCGTAGGCTAGTCTGAAGGGAGTATCACCTGTCGAGGACCGAGGTGTGGTCCTGTATGACCATAGGACATTTGGGAGTTCATCCGCCCATGAGCGAGGTTGTTCTTGAAGTCGTTTTTTAAGCCCCTGGAGAATGATTCTGTTAGTCACCTCTACTTGCCCATTAGCTTGGGGGTAAGCTACTGAAGCCTTGGAGTGTTTGATGTTGAGATCGCGCAGCACGGTTTCGAACTTCTCTCCTATGAACTGAGTACCATTGTCGGTGATGACGGTCCTGGGTACACCGAAGCGGAAGACAATGAACTCCATGAAGAATTCAATCATTTCTTTTTCTCGGATGCGAGCTAAGGGTTTGGCTTCGACCCATTTAGTGGCATAGTCGATGGCGACCACTAGGTATTGGAACTGACCTCTGACCTTTGGGAGCGGTCCCACTATGTCGATTCCCCACTGAAAAAAGGGGCATGGGCAAAGGATTGGTGTCATCGTCTGTGAAGGAGCGTGGCTGACCGATCCATAAATTTGGCAAGGCTCACATTTTTGAACATAGGCTTCGCAGTCCTTCCTCATTATGGGCCAGTATAAGCCTTGCCTAATTATTTCCAGTGCTAGGTTCTTTCCGCCCATGTGTTCCCCGCATATGCCCGTGTGCACTTCTAGGATGGCGAGTTGGGACTCGACTGGCCCTAGGCAACGAAGGAGTGGCTCTGTTAGAGCTCGTCGATATAGCTTGGAATCTAACACGCAGTAGTTGCGGGCTTTGAACATGACCGAGCGAGCTTCTTTCTTGTCCTCTGGGAGCTTGTTGTCCATGATGTAATCTAAGAATGGTGTTCGCCAATCAGGGGATGTCGCGATTTCGGCGACAGGGAGCTCATGAATCGCCGCGATCGAGAGCTCCTCGACATATATAGGATGAGAGTTTACCAGAACTTTTGACGAAGCTAATTTAGACAGCGCATCGGCCCACTGATTTGCAACTCTATCAACATGCAAAATATTCCATGATGTGAAGGTTTTCAAGAGCGAGTGGGCTTTGTTTAAGTAGGATATCATCCTGTCGTTGTGGGTTTTGAATTCGCCAACGATCTGCTTAACTACAAGTTGGGAATCGCTGAATATGTCTATGACTGTTGCTTCCAATTCCTTTGCCAATTTCAACCCTGCTATGAGAGCTTCATATTCTGATTCATTGTTGGTGGCTTCGAATGAGAATTTGATTACCTGTTGGACTTGGAAGCCTTCAGGGCTAACCAGAATGATTCCTGCCCCGCTGACACCCGTCTTAGATGAGCCGTCTACATACAAAGACCATGAACGAGGTGGAGTGGGAGTCCCCTCTTCAGGTGCGTTGTGCTCAGTGGAGAACTGACACTCTGCCACAAAATCGGATAATGCTTGAGCCTTCATTGCTGTTCGCGGCTTGTATTCAATGTAGAACTGGCCTAGCTCAACGGTCCATGCCGCGAGACGTCCAGTCATGTCTGGTTTGTGCAAAATTCACTTCAAGGGTTGGTTGGTCATGACTTGAATCTCTCGCCCCTGGAAATAATGTCGGAGTTTTCGACTTGCTATTACAAGGGAGAACACCAACTTTTCGATTTGGGGATATCGCGTTTCAGCGTCACGGAGCGTGTGGCTGATGTAGTAAATTGGCGATTCTTTCCCTTCATTGGACTTAACCAAGACGACGGCGACGTTAGCGTCAGAAGCGGTGAGGTAGATTCGCAATGGTTCACAGGGGTTTGCTTTAGTCAACACGGGCGGGGTGGTTAGGAACTTCTTGAGCTCAGCCAAAGCTTCTTGACAGTTATCGCTCCAGTCAATTTTGGATGTCTTAGCTGACTCTTTTATCGCCTGAAAAAAGGGGGCACATCGTTGGGAGGATTGGGGGATGAACCTCCTCAAGGCGGTGATGCAACCTGTCAGCACTTGGACTTCTTTCAGAGTGGATGGGCTTTTGATATCCATTATTGCTTTGATTTGGGAAGGGTCGGCCTCAATGCCTCGCTGTGTGACCAAGAAGCCCAGGAATTTGCCTGTTGTGAGGCCGAATGAACATTTCGCTGGATTAAGTCGCATGTCGTGAAGATAAATTGCCTGAAATGTTTCTCTCAGGTCATCAACGTGGTGGGATGCCCTTTGGGACTTGGTGATCATGTCGTCGACGTAGACTTGCATATTTCGACCTATTTGCGAGGAGAAAATGGTATCCATCATCTGTTAAAATGTCGCTCCTGCGTTGATGAGTCCAAAAGGCATATTCTTGTAGCCAAACACTCCTCTGTGCGTGATGAATGCGGTTTTCTCCCAGTCCTGACTGTCCATTTTGATTTGATTATACCCTGAGAACGCATCCATAAATGACATGAGCTCGTGTCCAGCTGTTGCATCAATCAGTTGGTCAATGTTTGGTAAGGGGTAGAAATCCTTGGGACATGCTCTATTGAGGTCTGAATAGTCGACGCACATGCGCCACTTGCCATTACTTTTCTTTACCAAAACTGCATTGGCGATCCAAGTAGGAAACTGAACTGGTTCGATAAATCCCGCTGCGAGTAAGCGGTCCAATTTGGCGTCTATGGCCTGTTTCTTCTCTTCTGAAAAAGTTCGTCACTTTTGCTTCACGGGTCGGGCACGTGGGTCAATGTGTAGTGAATGGCGAGCTATGACTTCCGGAATTCCCGGCATGTCAGAAGGGTTCCAGGCGAAAATATCGGCAAACTCGCGAACGAGGTGAATGATGTCCTGGCGCAATGGATTCTGGAGTCCTTTTCCGATTTTGAATTTTTTGTCTGGGTTTCCTTGTTCAATCTCGACCTCTTCTGTGTCTTCCATAGGAACACATGTGGGGACCAGTGGGGTTTCGATAATATCATTTGGGTCAATTTCCATGACTTGGTTGATGGAGGAGTCGTCCGGGTGTTTGTGCCGCGGGATGACTGCTGATAAATAACATTGTCGTGCGGCCACTTGGTCGCCCACAACTTCGCCTATGCCGAACTCAGTTGGAAATTTCATTTTTAGATGAGGAATTGACGTGATGGCCTTAAGGGCTGTCAACGTAGTTCGACCCAGGATGGCGTTATAGCTTGACGCCGCATTGATGACATGAAACTTAACTACCTGCCAAGTTTGACATGGAGATGTGCCGAATAGGACAGGCAAATCAATGGTGCCAACGACCTTCACCTCGTTTCCAGTAAATCCATACAGGGGAATGTTGACATTTTCCAGTTTGCGATCACCTATGTTCATTCGTGAGAAAGCATGGTGATATAGGATGTCGACAGAACTGCCGTTATCAATCAAAATTTTCTTTACTGTGTTTGTGCCTACTTTGGCTGAGATGACGAGGGCATCTTGATGGGACTCAATGATGCCCAACAGATAATCTTCGTCGGAGAAAGATATAACCGGGGATGGGTTGTGTCTCGGTCTCTTTGGAGTTGTTGGATTAATGGAGAACACTTCACGGGCATATGACTTTTTGGAATTATTGGAGGCACCTCCTGCGGAATGACCTCCGGCGATGACATCAATAACCCTGTCGTGGTCGTGATTCCGCAAAGATTGGTGATGTGTGTCCTCAACAAAATGGACTAGCTGTCCTCGACGAATCTTGCTTTCGATGAATGAGCTTAGTTGGAAACAAGTCTCCGTCGTGTGGCCTGTGTCCTCGTGATATTCGCAGTATCGGGAGCTAGGGGGTCGACCTGGTTTCATTGGCCTGGGAGGTCGATAATCAGGCTCGGTTTTGAGAACAGCTAGTATGGTAGCTTTGTCGGTGTTGAGCTTGGTGAAGTCTTTTTCACTGCGTTCCCTGGTTTTCCATGGCCTTTCTGTTTTATCACTTCGTTCTGACCGTTCAGGCAAGGGAATACGTCTCTCATATGATCGTGAATGAGACTCGGACCCGCGCTTTGCGTCATTAAGGGGAGATCGTCGGCGTGGACTACGACTTCTATCCCTTTTCTGTGAGAAGCGTCGTGGAGATTGAATACTTCCCACCGCCTCTTGCAGTGTCATTCTATGCTCCACTATTTGGAACGCCGATTGGAGAGTACGTGGATTTTTCTCGAAGAACTCTTCTAGTAGAAGTGCATGACGGTGCTTATCAATTCCAGCCGCGAGATAATTGATGGCCAATTCCTCGATTAAATTTGGAATATCAGCGACCTCGGCTCGAAAGCGAGCTAAGAAGGCTCGTAGGGATTCAGAATGGCGTTGGCGGATTGTCATCAATGACGCTGTTATCTTCCCTCCATTATAGTTGTTGGAAAAACGGTTCTGAAATTTGCTTTTTAATGTGTGCCAGGAATCGATGGAGCGCGGTGGGAGATTTCTATACCAGCGTAGGGCTGTCCCCTTTAAACATGTGGAGAAAAACTTGCATCTAGCAATTTCGGAGTGACCGAAGAATGCCATTCGTCCGTCGAAGGTATTCAAGAAATCAATGGGGTCGCATGACCCATCAAAATGATCCAGGGCTGGGGTTTTCAAGGTCCTGTCTATTTTAGCGATTTCAATTGATCTAGACAATGGACTTTCAGTAGATGCGAGCTGTCCTGAGTGAGTCTTGATGTAATCCTGACAGATGGCGAGATCATTTTGCATCTTGGCGAAGTCTTCTGGGCGAACGGACTCACATGAATCACTTCTCCACGAGGCGTCACTTGCAGACGGTGTAAAGCGTCTCTTTAACGGTGGACGAGAACATTGAGACTCCTCAGATACATCATCGTCGAAGTCCTGATTTTCCTCGAGCTCCTTTTCAGTGTAACCTTGGTGATTTTTTGGGTGGCGAGATAACGACGTATGCTGTAACTCTCGTTGTAGTCGATGAATCTCACGATGTTTCTCTAAGCGAGCTTCAAGTAGACGCTTCTGCTCTTCCAAATAGGCTAGCTCGTCGTCTGACCCGGCATAGTTCTCAAAACGGTGGCCTTGAACTGGCTTCTTTTTTTGTTCTCGAAGTTTAAGCAGGTGTAGGCGTGCGTCGCTTGTTAGGACTGCTTTGCCTGTAGGAGTCATGACTCGTAGTCGTTTATCAACGGAGGGTCTGGGGGATCCTTCGATTTGGCCAGTGACAGGGGGAAACAGCTCTTTAGGCTGGAGTGTATGGTGAAAATGTACCTCGTCGTGATGGGGTACAGTCGCTATCTCCGCTGTTTCACCGATTTTGGTACCGTGTGGGTCGTCCTTTTCCATCTGGTTTAGAATGCTAGACAAAAGAGCTCATTCTAGCGCCAAATGATGAATGTAAAACCGTATATGGATCAAAACCGTATATGCTAGACAAAAGAGCTTATTCACTTAGAACGTTTCCGTTTGGCTTAAAACGTATGTTTGTACTCGAGTTGTGGTATTTTTGATCTCTTTTAAGGGTATTGTGCAGGTATATTGATCACAGGTGTGTTAGGAATGAAGCGAAGCAATTGGAGCGCGAAACGGAGTTATAATGAAGAAAAGGAGAAAAATCAGTTTTGCTGGACAGAGATCCTGGCGCGGCAGCGCCGTGATAACACTGGAGAGTGGCGCGGCAGCGCCGCAGAGAAAAGGCTGCACAGTGAACTTGGCGCGGCAGCGCCGTGCCCCTATACAAACTTGGCGCGGCAGCGCCGTGGTATCTGGCGGAGAAATTCCTGTTTTGCCCTAATTTGTGATTTTTCAAGGAAAGTTAAAGAAATCAATTCCTGACGAAATATTGCACTGGGAGGCCTATAAAAAGAAGAAACAAACCCTAGACAAGGAGACAAGAGACACATATCATATATCTACGGAGTTAAAGCACGAAGAAGCAAGGAAGAAGATCGATTCAATTTTATTCTTGTAATCTTTCTAGTTTGTGGATGCTTGGATTTGGTGTACTCTTAAAAACCCTTGATATTTATAATAGTTATAATTCGTTTTCTTCTATCATGTTTTCAATAGAACCCATGGTGACGATTAGTTTGATTATGAACTAACTCGTTGTCATGGGGTTTAGCGGATTTATTCATGAAGTCTATTAGTTGAATTTTCTCGATGCCTATAGTGTGATTGATGTGATATCCTATCATGGTTGTTTTGATTCGTTATAGGAGAGTAGCTAACTCCTGTAATTGTGTGTTAATTCTTATTGAAGCGAAAGTGGATCTAAGAGTTTAGAACTTGCCATGCTAGCATAGGTTTATGCGTGAGAATATCATTCGTAATTAGTGTCGTAACTCTAACCGTTTTATGACGACTATGTGATCAATTGAATGCTTGTACTTCAACCATTATGTTTTCAATCTTTATAGACATATAAGGACTAAGCATAATTGGGAGACTAAGTGATTTCTATCTTAATTGTGGATATTATTTAGGATGGTATTTGTGCAACGAAAGTTGGCTTATATCAGTTTTGTGTGTTCGATCAGGTATTAACAAATCACATGAAAGGGCTAGAGAATTGAAGACTTTAGATGGATTGTTTAATGAAGTTGAAATCCCATGTTTCATTCATATAAGTAAATCAATATAATTCTCAGTTTCAGTAGTGATAATTAGTCATAACTCTTAGATACATTTTAGTGATAATCAAAACCACTTTGTTAATTATTTTAGCATCGGATAATAATCATACATTGGTGAGTGAATTAACTAGACAAACAACGAGTCCCTGTTGGAACGAACCTTATTTGCTATCTGTATTACTTGAGATCACGTGCACTTGCGTGTTGAGTTTGGTCGTAACAAGTTTTTGGCGCCGCTGCCGGGGACGCGGTTTTGTTTTGTTTAGTTTATGTATTTACCATCAGTGGTCATTAAAGTTCGGTGACTAGGACGTTTCTCACCAATTTTCAGTGGTCGTTATAGATTACTGACTTGAACTGTTTTTTTTTATTTATTTGATGGATTATTGGGAGCAGGACTTCGTAATTGTGTGTGAGCTGTGTGCAGGTGGACATTACACTCATCAATGTGAGTATAACAGAAACCGGCCAAGTTTCAGCTGGGACTACAATCAGAGTGGTATGGAGCAATCCCAATATCCGTCCTACCCGCTCCAAAATCAGCAGTTTGGAGATGAGCCATACAGTCCATGGGGAACTCAGCAGCAACAGGGGCAACAATTTCAGCATCAGTATGCCCCAGTGCATCAACACTTTCAACCTCCTAAATTTCAGCAGCAGCAATTTCAGACTTGGTCTAACCAACAGTCGACCGAAGAAGCTGAATTAGAAGAATTGAGGTTGATAGTTAAAAGCAATGCATTGTCTCTCCAGACAATAGGAGATCAGATTGGTCAAATTGCAAATGCATTAAAAACATTGAATCAAATTGCAAGTGACACAGAAGGCCTGGCTGTAGAGCAGGAGGACAAGAACCTTCCTATCAGTCTTGCCTGGCCTTTCTTAGCCACGGGTGAGACCTTGATCGAAGTTCAGGAAGGAGAGTCTGAGGGCAAAGATGAGGAAGAAGCAGAACATGAAGCTGATAAGGAAGGAGAACCGGAGGCAACCCAATCAGAAAATTCAGAATGTCCAGAAAATTCGGTTCTGAATAATCAGCCGCAACCACTTCCTTTGCAATCTGAAAATTCTGAAGAATCAGCCCAAGATCAAGAAAACTTAAAGGCTCAAGTGGCTATGCTATTTCCTTCGAAGGATGAAGAGGGTCTCAGTGTGGTAATGGTTGATACTGAACACCGTAAGAAGGTTGATCAGCCGTTAAAGTCAAAGTCTGTAGAGAGTGCTTTTCAATGGAAGTTTGTCATTGAAGAAGATGAATTAGAAGAGCATGTTCAGTTGTTGAATGCCGCTCCGTTGCAATCTGACTTCGACCAGTTGGAGGCCGAAGAGGAAAAGAGCATCACTCCTGCTGACAAATCTACTCCGGAGAAGACTACAGAGAGTATCCAAATCGATTTTCCTCCTCCATATCCACAGAGGCTTCAGAAGCAAACTCTAGCCATGAATTTGCCGGCGGAGGATGAGGAGTGTTTTAGCTTGAAATTGGTTGATGCAGGGCAGAGTAAAAAGTATGACAGGGAGAAGGAGAAGGCAAGGCATGGCCAGCTGAGGATTACAGTGCCTTGGCTAATGGGGCTACGTATTCCACATAAGTTGCTTGGAGTGGAAGATCTCTGGAATTCTCAGGTGCGCCTTAAGCCATCATTTGAAGGAGCTCCCAAACTCGAGCTCAACCCATTGTTAGTTCACCTGGGGTATGTTTCTTGTAATTCATTTCCTTTGCTTGCTATTGTTATTGCTGCTAACTTTTCAGGTAGGCGGGAGAATGTTGTTAAGAGATCTGGTGAGGAGCGAAGACGGGTAACGCTTGTCGTTGAAGATGTCGCTCCAGAAAAGATCCTTAAGTGGCCCTTATAGAGGTGCGGTGTGGAAATTTTTCAAGTTAAAATCGTGGCCAAGTCTAGCTAAAGACGTTAAAGAAAGGCGCTTCGTGGGAGGCAACCCATGTGTTAGGTATGTTTCTACTATCTTTCTTATTACCTTCAATGAGGACATTGAATATTTTAAGTTTGGGGGTGATAATTAAGGAATGGTAATATTAGTGTGTGTGTGTGTTCATATAGGTTTCATATTGCATATGTAGTTAGTTCATTCATATCTTTGCATGTTCATGTCATATAGGGCATTCTGTTTGCATTAGTATTTATATCTGTCATGTGAGTCCATTTTAGTTGTATGCATATTTCATGATCCCGTAGGATTTGACTATTTCCGTTGGTGAGTCGATGTTGATTGGAGTGTGGTTGTGATGAATAGAGGGTTGATTAAGTTTCTAAGTATTGACTTGCATGCCAGAAACAAATCTATTTCATAAGTCTCATTGGTAGCTTTTGAATTTGATCAGACCATGCTTGTTTGGTGTTAGAATTTAACTACTTGTTTACATTTAGAATGTTGACTAGATTCTTGAAAATGAAGAAGCACTTATGTATAAGTTTGGGGGAAACCAGGGATTTCATGCTAGTTGTAATAAAGGCTAGGCGTCAAATGGCTAGTAGCCGGCTCATTGAAAAGATGAGTAGTCTAGGGTGGGATGAGAAAAAGGCAAAGAGCACTCATTCCGAAATTGTTGAAAAAAAAAAGAAAGAGAAAAGTTGAAAAAAAAAAAGAGTTGTGTTTGTTTTGTGTTTATGCAGAATTGATCAGGTTGAGCTCTTTAATACTCGAGCAATTAAGTTCTAGGGGACTTTGTGCCTAGTGACCTAAGACTTTTCCGGTCTGGGATCCGCTAACCTAAAGCTCGTTACATGGGTATTATTGTATAAGCCTTTTGGGGTCTCAGCCATTGCACGGTCAAATAAGCATGTGTGTTGTGTGTAGTTGTTTTTGTGTAATAAAGCATGAATTCTTGTCTAACTCAGATGGACTGCGAAGGTGTCTCTTAAGAGTTCTTGTGTCTAGCGTTCATTCTGTTTGTAAGCTTGTGGTTGTTTTGGCTAAGAGTAGGTATGGTCTTGATTTAGTTTGGGAGTATATTGGTGAGCATTGCACACACGCACGTTTCTGTGTTTGTCTCGTTGGTCGATGGGAATTTGGTCGAACTCTGTTTGGAAGACTGTGTTCTTTGAGATGTTGGCTTGTTGATTGGTTTTGTTTGGTTTGAAGGGATCGTTGCATTTTCATATTAGTTGCATACATGCATTGGATTGTTAGTTGCATGAGTAGATGGATTTTGTGGGTACATTCACTATAGGCCCTCACGAGACCTTACTCGTCCACTAGGGCTGCCTAGGGGTTTAAAGGGCTTGTTGCATATGCCAAATGCAACCGTGATCACCTACGGAAGTGGTAGTTGTTTATGCTCGAGGACGAGCAACGGTTTAAGTTTGGGGGTGTGATAAGTGGATATTTTATTCACTTAGAACGTTTCCGTTTGGCTTAAAACGTATGTTTGTACTCGAGTTGTGGTATTTTTGATCTCTTTTAAGGGTATTGTGCAGGTATATTGATCACAGGTGTGTTAGGAATGAAGCGAAGCAATTGGAGCGCGAAACGGAGTTATAATGAAGAAAAGGAGAAAAATCAGTTTTGCTGGACAGAGATCCTGGCGCGGCAGCGCCGTGATAACACTGGAGAGTGGCGCGGCAGCGCCGCAGAGAAAAGGCTGCATAGTGAACTTGGCGCGGCAGCGCCGTGCCCCTATACAAACTTGGCGCGGCAGCGCCGTGGTATCTGGCGGAGAAATTCCTGTTTTGCCCTAATTTGTGATTTTTCAAGGAAAGTTAAAGAAATCAATTCCTGACGAAATATTGCACTGGGAGGCCTATAAAAAGAAGAAACAAACCCTAGAGAAGGAGACAAGAGACACATATCATATATCTACGGAGTTAAAGCACGAAGAAGCAAGGAAGAAGATCGATTCAATTTTATTCTTGTAATCTTTCTAGTTTGTGGATGCTTGGATTTGGTGTACTCTTAAAAACCCTTGATATTTATAATAGTTATAATTCGTTTTCTTCTATCATGTTTTCAATAGAACCCATGGTGACGATTAGTTTGATTATGAACTAACTCGTTGTCATGGGGTTTAGCGGATTTATTCATGAAGTCTATTAGTTGAATTTTCTCGATGCCTATAGTGTGATTGATGTGATATCCTATCATGGTTGTTTTGATTCGTTATAGGAGAGTAGCTAACTCCTGTAATTGTGTGTTAATTCTTATTGAAGCGAAAGTGGATCTAAGAGTTTAGAACTTGCCATGCTAGCATAGGTTTATGCGTGAGAATATCATTCGTAATTAGTGTCGTAACTCTAACCGTTTTATGACGACTATGTGATCAATTGAATGCTTGTACTTCAACCATTATGTTTTCAATCTTTATAGACATATAAGGACTAAGCATAATTGGGAGACTAAGTGATTTCTATCTTAATTGTGGATATTATTTAGGATGGTATTTGTGCAACGAAAGTTGGCTTATATCAGCTTTGTGTGTTCGATCAGGTATTAACAAATCACATGAAAGGGCTAGAGAATTGAAGACTTTAGATGGATTGTTTAATGAAGTTGAAATCCCATGTTTCATTCATATAAGTAAATCAATATAATTCTCAGTTTCAGTAGTGATAATTAGTCATAACTCTTAGATACATTTTAGTGATAATCAAAACCACTTTGTTAATTGTTTTAGCATCGGATAATAATCATACATTGGTGAGTGAATTAACTAGACAAACAACGAGTCCCTGTTGGAACGAACCTTATTTGCTATCTGTATTACTTGAGATCACGTGCACTTGCGTGTTGAGTTTGGTCGTAACACATGGCTTACAGGTAACATACCTAACTTGAGGTCTAACACCATAGACCTCGTTTGATGTTTCAACAACACCAAACATGGCTTACAGGTAGAAGACCTAACTTGAGGTCTAAACAGGGCTGGAATTTCGACTTAGATTGAGGTCGAAATTATGGCCTTTTTTGCACCCAGGTCTAACACCTTGGACCTTGTTTGAGATTTCAACAATGCCAAACGTGGCTTCCAGGTAGAAGACCTAACTTGAGGTCTAACACCTTGGACCTCGTTTGAGATTTCAACAACGCCAAACGTGGCTAACACGTAAAAGACCTAACTTGAGGTCTAACACCTTAGACCTCGTTTGAGGTTTCAACAACGCCAAACATGGCTTACAGGTAGAAGACCTAACTTGAGGTCTAACACCTTGGACCTCGTTTGAGGTTTCAACAACGCCAAACATAGCTTAGAGGTAAAAGACCTGATTTGAGGTCTAACACCTTAATTTTCACACTGAGATGTCTTCATGAACAAAGACAGACATAACGTTTTGCTCTTTACTTCGATTTGAGATTTTATTATATCTAATCGAAGCTCGCTCTTAGCTTTGTTTCCTCAAATTCTCAGGGGTTTCAACCCTTATACTAATCTTCTCTAAATAGGCCTCTTTAGGCTTTTAATTGAGCTTGATGTTTTTAGGACTATGATTGATCTTCCGAGTTTGAGAATCGTTGTCTTCATGACTTTTTAATCAAAATCGGGGATCTAGACATGACAGACTCATGTGTTCAATTGAGTTGAGGTCATCAAGACTAGGATTCATCTTCGAGACTAGGATTACAGGTCTTCAAGACTAGGATTTGAGGTCTTCAAGACTGCGATTCGAGATCTTCAAGGCGAAGATTCAAGTCTTCATTTCATGTTATATGGGAACACCATTTCTAGGCTAGCTTGCCTTTCTGGTTTGTTTCTGATACTTCTCCTTTTTTTAGGGACATAGTTTCCTTATTTCAAAGAACCTTAATTTTATTCTTAAGTTCTAGTAGAATGAAACACATTTCAGCGTCCCACGATCCTTGTTCCGGGCTTTAGCTTGCCCGTTGGTTTGGGGATGTGCTTACGGAAGTAGATCCTAACTTCACGTTATCGTTTTAATTTTTTTTTTAAATCCTCATAATTGAACTGTCGTCCATTATCTAGGATTTATGAAAGTCCATTTTTGCATATCGCACTTTCTCACAAGAATTGTGTCACTTGTTTAGTGGTTATCTTGGCTAAAGGTTTAGCCTCAATCCACTTAGTAAAGTAATCAATTGCCACAATTAAAAATTTCCTTTGTGCACTTGCCACTTGTTAGATATGATTATCACTAAGAAACTAGACAGAGGGGGGGGGGGTGAATGGATAGTTTGAATGTTTTTCGTTTTCTTGAAACTAAAAAGCTGTATTAGATTGTGTTGTATGAAAATGCGGAATAAAATAAACAAGACACACACAATCACTTTAATCTAATTTGTATTAAGTAAATCAAATACTACAGCTTCCAAAATTTCACAAGTGAAATTCTGGCTTCTAAACAAGAACAGTGTTTTCTTGTTTTCTTACAGAGAAAAGAGTGCTTGAATATATCTGTGTATATCTCTCTTACTAATAACTATAGGGTGTGCACAATATATATATATATATATATATATATATATATATATCCTATACAAACTGGTGCACACTCCTACTTACACAGTTACCCCTAACTGTAACTCCAACTTGTCCTTCCATAAAAAGTTAACTGTCTCAGGAAGGACCACTTGCTTTCTGTAGTCCTTTCCCGTTTCTATAGCTGCTTGTCCCTAATCTTTCTCTCCAAGTTTTGCTGTAGATTTGCCATCTGTCTTTGGACCACCTTACCGTAACAGATGCTTCAGTATTTGTCTCCTTTGAATTTTGGTTATGTACCTTAATTTGTCTTGTTATAAACGGCTAAGTGTTTACATCGTGAACTCCAACATATTCCTGATATTTTGACTTGTCGACATAGAGCATTCTTGACTTTGCTATATAAGGCTTTGCTATATGATTATTTCAGGAGTATGCGATATAGCTTATTTCAGACTTCACGATATAGCCTTTGAAGACTTCACGATATAGCCTATTTGAGGACTTCACGATCTAGTAAATTCTGACTTTGCGATCTCAACACTTCACGATATGCGCCTTGAGGACTTCACGACATAGTTCATTTTGGACTATGCGATCTTAGTACTTCACGACATGGATATTTTAGACTTCACGACATAGCTCATTCTGACTTCACGATATAGGGACTTAGACAAATTTCTGCAACTTATTTCTTCAAGGCCTTATTCACTTCAATCCCGCTGCATGAACAAATTGAACTTCTTCCAGGACAATTATTCCATGGCCTATGTACATTCTAGATGCAAGAAACATACTAAGCTTATTATAACTTTGAGCATACATAATAAAGCTAAGTACATGAAAACAAGACAAGTACAACGGAGACCTATACTATATCCCACTGATAAACATCACTAGGTCATGTAGAGTGACATGGTCACAATGTGCAAGATTGTTAATAGTGGTATTCAGACATGCCTTGAGCCTAACAATCTCCCCCAAATTGTGAATAAGAAACTTAGGCACAATTTCATGTCTGATAACAAGCCTAACTTACATAAAAGGAATCATACTTTAGAGAAAATAACAGATGAACATTATGAATAGGATTTGATTATAAATTGAAAATGAAAGCTTACAGATTATCTTTTTGTTGTTGAACAGGTTCAGTTTCTATTTGCTTTTCTAGATAGTCATCATAAACCTTCTTCTTTCTGATTTCTTCCCTTCTGTTCATTTCTGAAATGGCTGCCAGAATTTCATCCCTTGCAATCAATTCTTCTAAGAAAGGAGAGTCTTCTAAATCTTCAACTGTAGCTTTTAGGGCACTTTCCACAAAGGAATCCAAAAACTCCATCCTTATTTTGCTTTTCCCTCCATTTCTGTTTTTGTACTCCACTACATAAGGATCTATCTTGACTTTACATAGCCCTTTATTTCTCAACTCCTTAGCCCTCTCTTCCATTTCTGCCATCTCCTTTTATTTCTGAATTTTCTTCTCTTCATTCAACTTCCTCAGATTTTCTTGATAATCAGAGTGCATTTTCAAAAACCTGGCAATTTCAATCTTCCACAATCTTTCTTCTCTTTCTTCAAAGTTTAACAAGGCATTTATTCTTTCAAGCTCATATGTTGGAAAATATTGCCAGCTCCCTGTCTTCATCTCTTTCTCCCTTCCATCAGTGTATTTGATCTCTAGATGATTTTGTTTGACTTTGACTTCAAAGATTCTTTGGGCTCTCAGAATGCTAGGGCATCTTCATCATAGTCTTCATCTAGAGGAAGTACATTTATCCCTACAACATTTGTGATCACTCCATTCCTCTTTGTTATCCTTGTTCTTTTGGCTGCCCTTTTGATCTTCCAGTGCTTTACATGCGGTAGCTTTCTTGAACAAGGAGATTTGGTCTTCAGTGCCACATCATTTGGAAGTTTCTTTAATCCTTTCCCTTTGATCCACTGTAACACTCCACTAGCTATGAATTTATGGAAGTGCCTTTTAGATTTTGATGTTGTGGCTTTACTTTTCTTCAGTGGCAAATCAGTTTCAGAAGTCTTGGTTTTAGATTTTGGAGGATCATTACTAACAATACCCACCCTAGACTTAGAGTCTTGTGTTGTGGTTAAGATACTGCTAGCAATGTACTTGACTTGCTGATTTCCACTCTTCTTCTTTTCAACCTCTTTCTTGTCTTGAGAATTCTTCCTATCTTTGTCAGCATCTTTGGATCTTCTAGATGATTTGCTTCTGCTGCTTTCACTTTTCTCATCCTTATCACTCCTTTGTTGGCTTGATCTCCTACTCCTCTTATCCTCATTATCTTGATCATCTTTCTTTTCACTCCTTACTTTGACTGACTCAGGTATTCTGCCATGGATGAGAAATGATTGGAAAATTTGAATTAACTCTAGCTCTTCTGCAGTCATGAACCCTCTCTTTGCTCTCAGCATTTGAAGCACTTGATTGATCTTGTCCTTGTTCTTCATCTCCAACTGTGAAGGAATCATCAATTGATCAATAAAGTTTGCCTTAGAGAGACTTTGGAATATTATAGTTCTTGGACTAGAGATGACTTCAGGCAATCTTATAAATTGATATTTCTTCAAATCATCATACAATCTCTTGTTGTTCTCCCCATTCTTCTCAATTAACTCCAACAATGTATCAAGCTCAGTGTACTTCAGCTTCTCTAGAGTTTCAAAGGACAAATGCCATAAACAATTGTCTTTGGATACCATTATTATTTCTCTTAGATGAGCTCCTTTGAGTTTCCTGACTGCCACTGTGAAGTATTTGATATTTTCTTTGAGCTTGTTTCTGTAGTCCAGGGTTTTAGCTTGTACACTGATGTTGATGGCTTTCAGAAACTCCAGGAAGGCTTTGTCATGATAGAGGTTTGAGTTGGCAACTTCTTGTAGCTTGGCCTCAGCGACAATGTCAACTTTGACTGGCTGAGCACTTGTTGTGATTTGAGGAGCAGAGACATCCATGGGCATTGTGCCAGGATAGAAAGTTGAAATGATAGTGCTCTTTTGGCCATCTCTACTGGTGATGGACACAGTGAGAAGAGTGAGAGGCTTGAGGTCTTTCTCTGTGGTTTTGCCCTTTAGATTTTGTTGTTTAGCCAATGCTCCCCATTTCTTTTCCAGAATAACTTTCTTTCCTTTCTCCCCCTTAGGCTTGGGATCAGACAACATGTCTTGAGCTTCACCAGGAACAGGAAGGTTCACGCTTCTCATCAATGTTGTCATCATTTGCTGCTGGACTAGCAAGATATTTGAAGTTGCATTGCTTTGGTCATCCAGCTTGGAATTGAGGAGCTCCAAGGAATGAGAAATCCCTTGGTTTTCAGATTTCAACTCAGCTACTTCTCTTTCCAATCTATCAACCTTGGAGAAGAGTTGCTCAGACCTGAAAGAATTGAGAGTCTGGTCTTTGATATTAGAGAAGTAAAATTTAAAGATGTTGGAAATTAGGACTTCATCCACCAGCTTGTCACCATACTGGTTTTTCCACATTACTGAGATCATAGAGTTGGAGTTGATGTTGGATTGCACCTGATTGTCTAGCTTGGTGGATAGTTTCTTCAAATTGTCTGTCACCAAGGCTAGGGTGCAATCCATCTTGTTGACATGTTGAGTAGTCTTTTGAACCTCCTTAAGGATGCCATCTACCTTGGGAAAATCAGAGAGATAAGAGTTCCTGCGTTGTGCCACAGATTTGTCTGTTTCCTCCTTTATATTAGATATCTCTGATTGAAGACCATTCCCAAGATAATGCAGAGCCTTCAGCTGACTTTTGTACACTTCATTCACAACATCATAGACTTCTGCAGGAGAAAGATTCTTTGCATTTGACCCCAGAGTGGTGAGATATTCTTCCCTGAGATAGGCTAGAGCAGCTTTCAGCTTCACAGACCTTTTGGCATCCAACCAGGCATCTACATTTCCATCCTGTTGAGCCTCATCTATAATCTTCTCCTTTTGGGCCTCAACATCCTCCTTATGGCAGAGCAAAATAGCTTCATAGTCTTTATTAGGTAGTCCAGCTGTGAGGAGATGTTGGGCAATCTTTGAGAACTCATCAATTTGTGCCACATGTAAGCTTTGGAGAGCTTCTTCAGTCAATTCATTGGGCATAGAAGATGATCCTGAAGGCCTGTCATGTTGCACAGACTTCAGCCATTGAGACATGGTGGCCTGAGCCAAGTGAGAGCTAGTGCTAGGCACTCCTGTCACAGATGAGGGTTCTGCCACAAGTATGGAAGTGGATTGAGTCTCCTCCAGCCTTGGAATAGTTGTAGAGTATGATGTTGTCTCCATTGAAATGGGATGAGTTACATCATCATCTCTATTTGTCTGTGAAGGCATGTCCAAATCCCCGAGGATTGGAGAAAGAGGCATAGAGTCTCCAGTAAAGACTGGCGAATCCTCCATGTTTGTGTTGGTGTCATTAGAATATGCCCCAACATGCATTTCCTGACCAACTGAATGGGGGTCCTGGGTGGTGAGCACAGTGTCAAGCACCATGTCACTTGAAAGGGGCTCATTCACAGAATCAAGTAGTGAATGATCAAGTGCATGATTGTCATGTGAATGACTTTCCTGTATTGAAGAAATTTGTGCTGTTGTAGATTCTGAAAGAAAAGAGGAGTTTAGATTGGATTTTGGCAACTCCCCTTGAGAAATAGGAGGAGTTTCAATGTTGATGTGCTCTCCACTCTGTGTATGATCACCCTTATGTTTACCTGAGTCAAGAGTGAGTTCTTGACCCTGTGCTGACTCTTTACAAAGTGTAGTGGGGAGACTACTCTTTTCAATAACAATGTCCTGTTGAGAGGACATTAATAGTAATAGGTGTACCCCTTTTATCACATCTGAATCCTGTTGGGAGGATTTAGTGGTGGCTATATTTTTGGATTTCTTCTTTTGTCTAGTGAGTTGTGACTCAGGTTCCTCACTTCCTAAATCTACAGACTCATCAATGATAGCAAGGGTTCTCTTCTTTGTCTATTTTTAGTAACACCAACCTTTTGAGAGATTGGTGCACTTGGCTCCCTAATCACTAAAGTACTATTTGCAGGGGGGTCACTGGATGGGATGGGAAGGCTTGGGATAGACTCTGAGGGTCCTTAAGTCTTAGCCTTCCCTTTCCGGGAAAGTTCATGATATATGGGCTTATCAAGTGTGTAAGTTTCGAATATGTCTTGCATATGCCGTGTCACACTCAAAACTACATCCACTTGATTCCTAGTGTCCAATGTACCAAAAATGACTTTGGACATGGACTTAGGATAAGCCAATTTTGATGTATCTATCCCGTCTAGTTCATGCAATTGATTATCTAAGTGATTTGAAATGCATTGAATAAAACCAGGGTAGAAGATTTCAGTACCTCTGTTGCTTGGAGTCTTACCTAGCCTTTGAGCCAATTCCCTCACAATGATTGCTCCCACATTGATTTCCTGGTTGTAAGCCAAGGAATGAGCGAGCTTCACTGCAATGTGGCTGATTTGATCCCACCATGTCTTCCTGCACAGGAACACCTTCTGAAGAGCATCGAACAAGAAAGACCATTCTCTCCTGCATGCTTCTTATTCAGCTTAGCCATGTCAATTTCATCAGCATACTTTATCAGGGTCATGAAATCCACCATTTCCTTGTCACCTGCTTCAGCATCATGCCCTGCAGTCTTGAAGTCAAATGTTTCATTCACTTCTTTCTCCCCAAACACCAATTGTTTCCCTTCAATTGTGCAGTGTATCTCTTGAAATGAAGTGCCATCCTCCCTCGCCATTATAGTACAAGTTGCAGTCCTCCAGAACGCTTCCAGTATGTCAACATACAAGGGTGGATTCATTGTTAAAGCTTGGAGAAGGTAGGAAGTGTTCAAAAATCGTACAAAGCATTTATACCTAGGGTTTGCCTCTGTTTCAGATGGAATAGTGAGGAAGTTGGTTTCTTTGGGTATGGTTAAAGGGTTTGATGAAGCAGCTGTTTGAGATTTTGGTGAATGGATAGTTTGAATGGATACCACTTGTTAGATATGATTATCACTAAGAAACTAGATAGAGGGGGGTGAATGGATAGTTTGAATGTTTTTCGTTTTCTTGAAACTAAAAAGCTATGCTAGATTGTGTTGTATGAAAATGCGGAATAAAATAAACAAGACACACACAATCACTTTAATCTACTTTGTATTGAGTAAATCAAATACTACAGCTTCCAAAATTTCACAAGTGAAATTCTGGCTTCTAAACAAGAATAGTGTTTTCTTGTTTTCTTACAGAGAAAAGAGTGCTTGAATATATCTGTGTATATCTCTCTTACTACTAACTATAAGGTGTGCATAATATATATATCCTATACAAACTGGTGCACACTCCTATTTACACAGTTACCCCTAACTGTAACTCCAACTTGTCCTTCCATAAGAAGTTAACTGTGTCAGGAAGGACCACTTGCTTTCTGTAGTCGTTTCTCGTTTCTGTAGCTGCTTGTCCCTAATCTTTCTCTCCAAGTTTTGCTGTAGATTTGCCACCTGTCTTTGGACCACCTTACCGTAACAGATGCTTTAGTATTTGTCTCCTTTGAATTTTGGTTTTGTACCTCTGGGCTTTGGTTTGCCAACAATGGTGTTCCTGTCATGCACTTTTTCAATTTTTTAAAGGCCATTTGGATTTCATTACAACAACATTTCTCCCCAAATTTGGAAATGAATCTTCACAAAGCTGCTACCATTCTTATGAGTTTTCAAACGTCCTTAATGGAACATGGAGCTTCCATGTGAATGATTGCTTTAATCTTGTCGGGGTTGGCCTCAATTCCACGCTTAGAGACCATCAAACCCAAAAACTTTCATGATCCTATGCTGAAGGCGCATTAAGTCGGGTTCAACATCATATTATGTTTTCTTAGAACTTCAAATGCCTCTCTAAGGTGTCCAATGTGATATGCCCTATCAAGGCTCTTGACTAACATGTCATATACATAAGATTTCATAGTCTTCCTAATAAGATGCTCAAAAATCTTATTGTCAATCTTTGATATATCACCTATTGGGACATTGTCATTATGCATTTTGATTTGCTTGTGCCTACCAAAGCCATCCATAAAGTTCAACATCTTGTGTTCAGCGGTGGCGACAATCAATGCATCGATCCTTGGTAGAGGGAAACAGTCCTTAGAACAAGCATTTCTTAGATCAATGAAGTCTATACATATCCAACCATTTTTTATTGGCATTCTTGATCATCACGGGATTGGGCAACCATTCGAGGAACTGAATATCAGGCATTTCAATTGTTGTCTATACAAGCACATCATTATCTTCTTGTAGAAAAGTAAACAACTTGCCCCTTGATGGTTCACTTAATAAAGCACCAATGTATGCAACTTTTTCATGTTCATCGGGAACTAGCGGGATGGGAATTAGATCCTCAGTTGGCTTCGATTGGCATTCACCATTATCCCTTACATCCATATCCTCAATCGGGAAGACCTGCCCCCGATTCCATCAGGCCTTAACGCGGCTATGTAGCAACTTCTTGCCATCTTTTGGTCTCCCTACTCTTCTCCCACTCCGTTCCTTGTGGGGAATTTGATTTTCAAGTGATAGGTTGAAGCAACCGCCTTAAAGGCATGCAAACATTGTTTTGATCACCAAGAAGTTTATGGTTCCCTTCTTATGGTTAGGGGAAACTGAATAATACCTTCTACCTTAGACTCAACCCTATTGAACCCATAGATGGGCATATTATAGGGAGTTGACTGGGTATCTGTGTATCTCATTTTCAAAATCGTGGCATGGAACATGATATCTATTGAAGCCCCATTGTCTACCGAGACTCGCTTCACTTCTGAATTTCCTAACACATATTTGATGACCAACGGTTATCATGGGGGAATCTCACCCCTTTAAGATCTGAATCGTCAAAGGCTATTACCACTTCAGTTTTTGCACATTTTGGTGCTTCTCCGACTATGTGTCTGACTTCCTACTCAATAGCTTTTCGGAAGTTCTTTGTCGTCCCAGTTGTTGTCGAGCCTCCAAAGATCATGTTTATCACCGGTCTCTAGGGCTGAGGATTTTGACCTCAATCACCATTCTTCCTTTCGTAGTGTCTTCAATCATAATCCCACCTTGAGTTGTGCTGTTCACCATATTTGGTGAATTTGTTGAGCTTTTCTCTTTGGGTCGTAAACTCAATCTCGTCTTTCAACTGTCAACAGTCATGCACCGTGTCTTTTTAGAATCTTGGAATACTGACTCTCGTTTCTCTTCTTAGGATCAATCCTTAGTGGCTTCGGCCATCGAAAATCTTTATCCTTCTCTATGTGCATACTTGGTAAACCTCGGTTCTTGTGCATTCTCTTCGAGGGAGAATCAGAGTCTTTGCTCATTCGGAGATACTATCCTTAACAACGTACTTATGATCTCTATTTCGCTTCTTATTTTCTGCGTTGCCTCCTACGGGGGTTGAATGTTTCTTTACATTTTTCTCGATTTTGATATACTTGTCAACCCGATCTTGGAGCATCAACATGCTCTCAGGGGGATGCTTTGTCAGTGATATCTTAAAATAGACATATGTGGTTCCCTGTTATAGAGCTATCATAGCCACTTAATCATCGAAATTTGGAATCTTCAAATCTTTCTTCGTAAATCAGTTCAAATAGTCCATTTAGGGATCTTTGCTTCATGAGCAAGAATCCTTTTAATCATGGGTTGAGTGACCTTTCTTTTTGGGAACACCCAGCTCACCCAGCCACTTCATTACCTTGACGCCTCCTTTCAGGGGCTTATCACAATTCTCATTAGTAGACGATGACTCATCTTCAATGTACGGGACTAAAAAATCTATGTATCCTTGGACTTGACGACCTAATACTTGATCCCATGGACACGATCCCCAATTTTGGGGAACTAATCCCTGAATATACGGCCTTTGAATCGGGGTTTGGAGTTCACTTCCTCCATCCTCGGGGTATTTAGGCATCCCACAAATGGGATTTTGAACAGTAGATGCAGGTATCATGGTGTTTGAGAGTTATAAGCCAGAAAGTGCATTTGTAATTGGCGCATGTACCACTTGTAGAGGATCCACTCCTTGGGTCAAAAGAACTACGATTTGGGGATTCGTCCCTATGGGCCAAAGATTCGTGCCTTATTCGCTTGTTCCTTGAGAGTTTACCCCTGGATTGTTGAGGATTGATTGAATTTTTATAACCGATAAGCGGCATCCTATAGATGGGATCCCATGTTCGTCATATAATAACAGAGGTGGAAATTTACAGCCCCGACGGTGCACAAAAGAGGGGTAACACCAACATTTAAAAGAATATTCGTCCCTGAATTCATAGGATTCACAAATAGCTGCTGCAAAGTAGTAATTTGAGCACTCAAATTCTTTCTTTTATGATATGAATAACAATTCCTTGAGTCCCTCGGGGTTGAGAACGGCATGCTCCTGCTGTGGGCTCCTTGCCTTGACGTTTCTTCCTAGAATTGACGTCCTATTCCTCCTTTTCTTCTGACGAGAAGTCATATTTGATGTATGGTATGAGGACCAAGCCTTCAATGTATTGAGGCACATACTTCTCATGAGTAGATCAATGAGAGTAATGGTTCATCCAGTAGTTGGGAACGATGACAACCCATGAACGGGGTTTTGAGTTATTTGGTTTAGCACGACGGTAATGGCGATTTGCTTTCCTAGTGCTCTACTAATTAGAGGTGAGATCACCATCATCTGCAATTGGGGATTCTCTCCTTGAGTTAATGGATTTTGGGTCACCCCTTGAGACTTGTCTCTAGAGGAGTCGTTCCTTGAACGAAAGTCAAGGAGAATGGATTGTCAGTTCAATTGCTCATTCATCGTCTTTGATGCACGATCAAGACTTCTCACTCTTTTTACATGCGGAAGTTCCATACCTCAAATATGGGGCGAATCATCCCCTCGTTGGGGGTGGGAGCCCATAACTTGGGTTCTGAGCTGTTAGTTGTGGAAGCACCGTGGTAATCATGCTAGCCTTTTCGAAATTATGGGCAGAATCATGCCCGATTGGGGATTCGTCGTCCCTTGAGAGTTTGGAATCGTTCTTTGGATTCCAGCTCCTTGGAGACTTGATTAAATTCATGTTCTTAAAAGGTCTATCCCTTGAACATTGGTAGGTGTGGATCATCGATACTTCGTGTTCTCGTCATGGTTGATATTGTCTTCCCACAGACGACGCCAAATGTTGTGAAATAAAAACTAGGGTGTATTTAATACTTAGGGATTGAGAGCTTCAAACTTTAATGGTGTGGCTGCTCTTTTTGTTGGGGACTAACTCGGTCCTAACAAGATGCCTACGTACCTTGATGAATATCAAGAATCAAGCCAAGACGTAGTTCTAGAGTTGCCTACACGGCTTGTTGTGCCCTCGTGGCATGGTGACGTATGGAGTTGTGTCAAAACGTTCCTTTTATAATGAAGGATGAGGTCCTTTATATAGATGTCGAGAGTCTATGATTTAGACTAGGTTTGGGAGACTGGGTGGGCAAGCCACCTTCCTGGATTAGGATTTTAGATCCTTCTTTGCAGGAGGCTGACTCCTTTTAGGTTTCGGTGTCTTGGTGGCTACTCCTTGTAGGAGTTGACTTCTAGTTAGGACATATTTAATGAGCTAAATTTTAGCCATTTTATTAATTATGAAATTAATAAATAAATAGAGTTTTGAGCCTCAATAATTGGCCTTATTATTGGATCAATATAGGTTTAATTAATATGACATTAATTATATTTTTAGGGTATTTTTTAGCCCATATCACTACTACATCATGAGTTACTACAGAGGAGATCACCAACAATAATATCACTGATAATCCAGGTGATTTTCCTAACAATAATATCAAATTACAGCAATGTACAAGTATCAAGTTACCTACAAAAAGGCTTGGCTAGGAAATCAAAAGGCGATAGCAGAGATATATGGCTATTGGACGACCTCTTACTTTAAATTTCCTAAATTTTGAAGTGCTTTGATGCATTTCAATCCAGGTACAAGTGCTTTAATTGAAGCTGAAGCTGATGTTACAACATTCAACACATCTGTGTGCAAACGTGTATGGTGGGCATTCAAACCGATGGCAGATGGTTGGAAATATGCTCGACCGATTATTAGCATCGATGATACATTTTTGAAAGGGAGGTATAATGGAAAATTATTAATTGTAATGGGGTTCGACTCAAATAACCACCAATATTCATTTGCATATGCTCTAGTTCATGAAGAAACCACTGCCAACTGGTCTTGGTTCTTGCATTACCTTAGAAGGTATATATGTGGTACTAGAGGAGGAGTATGCATAATTTTATATCGCCATGCAGAAATCCTTGAAGCAATGAAAATAGAACAAAGCAACTCTACCGGAGACATGAATATACATCGATATTATCTTCTACATGTTCGTAGTAATTTCTGCTCAGCTCATCCCGGTTCACATTTGAAGATGCTAGGTTGGTTGGCTGGAATTATGGAAGACGTCACAGGCTATATAAATCGTGAGAGTAAGTTTGGGTTAAGTGAAAAATCTGGGTCAACAACTTTCAGCAAAGCCCAACTTTTTTTTTTGAAGAAAGCAAAGCCCAATGTTTTATTCGCGACAACAATAATGTAAATAAATCAAAAGAGAAAAAAAAAAGGTAGAAAAAGGAGATGGAGACAGAAGAATTGACCGACGACACTCCCTGTTCTTCCATCGCCGTTGAGTCCATCCTCCGTATTGGATATGTCTCTCTCTCTCTCTCTCTCGCTCTCTCTCTCTCTCGCTCTCGCTCTCGCTCTCTCTATTATATTACACAATATCTGTATGTATTAATGTTGTATACAAATGGGTTTGTTTTGGCAGGCAGGGTTGTTATGGGGAGTTTGTTCTGCTCCTTACACTGCTAACAAATTAGGTTAGCATCTCTTTCTTGCCTTCTCTTTTTTGGGTTTTTTTAAAGCTTAAATTTGCCTTAAAATTTGAACTTGCTGATCTGGTTTAAGTTTCTTTTCTTTTTGTTGCTTAAATATATAGGGCTGGCTGGTGTTCCTCGCGCAGCTTTCGTGGTAAATTAACTGCATTTTTTTGGGTAATATCTGTGCGTCTTTGGTAGAATTGTGTGTGTCTTTGTGTGTGTTTTGAGGTTGTGCTCATTTTATTGTTTGCAACAGGCGAAGACAGTTGGAACATATGGACTTCAATGTGGTAATTATATACTATTTTTGAACATTCATTTCACTGTTATGTGCTTACTGGTACTAGATTTTAACATTTGATTCACACAATTGTATAATCAATCTTTTTATATCTCTACATTCTCTATCGCACTATGATGTTTGTGTAATTGTGTGCCATTTTAATTTGAATTTTTTTTTCCTAAACCAATAGGGGCTGTTCATATGCTAGGCATTCTATCTTTCTTATTCTGAGCCCTTTGGTGCATTATGGCACATTTCTGCTCCTATTAATCATATTTGATTTGCAATTCTGACGGGGCACACGTTTAATTTTGTATTTTACCTGATACATACATATTTTAAGCTTCATAGAAACCATTAGAAATTCTTCTTTGCAATTTCATTTAAAGTTGATCATCCTTTACATGCAAATAGGAGGCTTTGGAGCCTATTCCCCTTAATTCAGTTACATGAATCATATAGCCAATCAAAGACAATGGAATAAGGTAGAATTTCGAAAAGAAGATAGAACATAATTATATTGATATGCCAGATGAATTGTAATACAGAACTTATGGATTGAGTCCCCAAAGCAAGGTTCAATTACAAAAAGAAATAGGAGTGAGTTACTTAATTTAAACCACCCAATACTAATTAAAATAAGAAATGAAATGGACAAGAAAGGAAACTTACCTTCACCTTAAGACCTTAAAAAAGAAATATTTGAAGTTTGAACATTATATATTATTTTAGGTATGACTTTTATCGTTGAGGAGGGGGTTATTTAATATCGGCAAACATGTGCATTTGCACATAGAACCATGGGTTTATAGCAGGTTTCATTTTTCGTCCCTGTCATTCCCATTTAATTTAAATGTCTTCCTCATCAAGTTGAAAGCTCACAACGGTGTGGATTTCTTTAGTCTTCCTCTTTTCCTTGTAGTCCATCTTATTGGGCCTGGACTTGCTCACGCTTGGACTATCTTGAGCTGTTTGACATTGATGAAGAATAATTTGGTTTCAAGAGCTTCGCCGTTACCTGTGAATTTGAAAATTAAGGGTCTCCAGAGGAGTACAAAAGATGAAAGTAGTTAAGAAGGGAAAATATAAAATGTGCAAACTTCTTAAGATTCAAGTCATGTTTAAAAGAAAGGGAGACCGGTTAACTGCAGTAAGAATAGGCATAATTGATGTACAATATGTGGGATTTCATTTCCTGTTAAATATATGTGATCTCTTTTAGGCTTTAAGCATATTTTATCTTTCTTCTGTATAACCTCGAATTGGACTCTGTGTTTACGTGTTATCTTTCTTAATAAATATACAGTTTGTAGAGCTTGTAAAAATCGAAAGCCATGATATTTAGTTGAGTTAAAATATTATTGCAATATATACCGCCATTAGGAACATCACAGTCTACAGTTCTGTACCCTAAATTGTTTGACCATTTAGGTACTGGGTCATGTACTAATGTACAAGGTTAATTGGGACTAGTTACTTATATAACGTCCACATAGATGGATGAGATGCATGAGTGAAAATCATAGAAGAAATAGACCTACAAACATGGAAAGAGGTGAGAGTGGATTATGACAGAATGCAGTATTTCATTTCAAATTTTGTGAAAACAAATGAGCGAAAAGAAAGTATTGATTTTTATATTGAAAGGAACGCCCCTCTATAAAAGTATGGTCCTTTTCATCCAGTTATACACAAACTTGGGACTTGAATAAGCACTGAGAACTTAAATTTTGCTTGACTCAAAACACAACCTGTATCATAAATTCATCACACTCTCTTGTTTCATTCATCTATTATTTGTCCTCGTTTTTTGTTAAGATTTTCCAATTGTTTGTTAGGACTGTTTGCTGGGATTTTCTCCTTTTCAAGTTGTCGGATGCAAAGATATCGAAGGGAGAAGGATTGGGTAAGTCTGCTATATTTTTGCTGGAACTGGCGCAGAGACAAAAAATTTCTGTTGAATTGTTTGACCTCATAATCTGCAGCTCTTTTATTGTTTATTTGCATGCATCTGGCCAATTAGGTGTATTTGCTTTATAAGATCTCTTCCTTGTTTGTGCCTCCTACTATGAATTTGTAAGTTTTGTATGCATCTTGTATCCCTTCATCAAATTCTTGTGTTTAATTGTGCTTGACATGGTGTTTGTTGATTTTAGACTATATTGAGATTAGTTGGAAGAGCAAGTTCTCTGCCTAGGATAATTATAAATGCCTAGATTTTGAAGTGTCAGGATGATTTAGTAATACCTAAATATATTACATATGGATGTCCTCTTTCAATGTCATCCTGCAGGTAAATGCCTTATTTGGTGGTGCTATAGCAGGTGCTGCGGTTGGTGCAGGGACCCGAAACTGGAAACAGGTAGCTGTGCTGGCTAGTGTTGTATCCGCCACTCTTTCGGCTGCTAATGGATCTAAAGTACTATAAAGTGCTACTTTAGACGAAGTTGGAAGAGCTGGATGCTGCACAGACATTGATTCTTTTTTTTTTTTTTCTGTTGCTTACTGCTTGCGATTTGAGGAGTTTTGCTTGTACAATGGAAATGACAAACTGAGTATGTTACTTATCTTCAAGTGAGCAAGTAGTTTCAAAGGATTTTTCAGAATATCTTTCCAACTTTTGTAGGTCGGAATTAGGAGTATCAGTAAAATAGATTATGCATACCAGGGAAGAACATCCAAATATACATTATCATGTGAAGTATAGTGTCCCAGAATTGTGACTGTTAGATAATTCAAAGGCGGACTTGAAAAATGATTCCTTTGCTCTTTTCGTTGTCTAGTTCTTCCCAATCAGTTTTATATACACATCGTTTATTATTGAGTTTCTTGGAGAAAAATAAACTATTAGTGATCGTAATCATAAAAAAATATTTGGTTTTGGTAGAACAAAATATGAGAAGAAAATTACTAACATGGCAAGTCGTTTAGCAAAATAGAAATGCTAATTCATAGACATGGAGCTCTCAATAATCCTCAAGTGCTTTACTCGTTATGAATATGATTTAGAGAATAGTGTTTCCTAAAGGTTAGTGTAAGAAATTTCATATAAAAATGTCTTATTAAAGTTGGTAAATTGTTTCTAGGCCCCTTCACATTCTACCTTTGTACTTAAAAAGTGGAACAGCTCACATGGAGTGTAATACTTAATCTCGAAAAATTTATGAATAATAATACGAATATGGAAATAATATATTTTATTAATAATGATCTTTTACCCTTTACGAGGGTTTCTCTTTTATCTAATTTTTCGACCCCTACTGTATTAGAAGTGGACTTTGTTGGACCTCTTCTCTTACTAGTGGGCCTATCTACAATCTAAATAGTTATTTGCTTCTATGTGGATTTTGGTCCAACATTTGTCCCCCGTTATTAAGCAATGTTAGGTCCTGATAAGTTTGTAGAAGGGGGTTGAATACAAACTATACCGTTTTATCGAATTTGTCCTTTAAATGATTTAACTGTTTAGAACAAATTAGTGCGGAATAAAACTGAAACAATATTCAAGTTAAATAAAACTCTATTAAACTTGAAGGGTGTTACAATTCTGATCACTGATTACAAAGAACTTGATAAACAAATCTAGAATAAATTCGACATGAATTTATCTATTTTTGTAATAAAAAGGATCGAATACTAAAAAGTAGTTCGATATAAAATCTAGGGATTATGATCCGCTAGAAAGTCAAAGCAGTACAAGATAATCACTTCTTATGAATTAAATGATTAAGAACAATCAAGAAGTAAATTTATCCTCCAGAATTTAAGCTTGACAGTTGAGAGTTAAGAAGACAGAAAGATGTAATGTTATTTGTCTGTGTCTTTTCTTCTCTTAAATGTTGTAATGTAATAAGTCTTCAGTAGTCTGCCTTGTCTTTAAATACTAAAGCATTTCATTTCTTTTGTCAACCCACGTGCAAGCCACTTGACACATTGTAATTGCCTTTGGAAGACTAGCAGAAAAACTATGCATTTGGCCTTGGAAGACTCTCGGGAAGACAATGCTTGTGAAGGGAAGACAACCGGGAAGACAACCCTTTGGCCTAGGAAGACATTCGGGAAGACAAGGCTTTGCCTAGGAAGACTTTCGGGAAGACTCACTTGTGAGTCTTCCTAGTTCATTTTTCTAAGTCTTCATAGTTCAAACCTAAGTCTTCCTAGTTCATTTTTATTCTAATTTAAATAATTAACTAAATAAATTATGTATTAAATTAATTCTTTTACAGAATTAATTTAATAAATAATATACTTGATAGTATTAATTATTTATAAGAGAATAAATAGAATTAGTTGACTTCTCAATTAATTTCTTTATATTCTAATTTAAATAATTAACTAAATAAATTATGTATTAAATTAATTCTTTACAGAATTAATTTAATAAATAATTTACTCAATAGTATTAATTATTTATAAGAGAGTAAATAGAATTAATTGACTTACCAATAAATTCCAGAATCACTAAAAACTTAGATAAATAACAAACACAATAGTACGTTGACACTCGATGCACTGTCTGGTTCATGAGTGACTAACGACAATGTTTGTTCTTTATCTATTTGACTTTAAGCAGTGATTCACTTCCTTCTCATTCAAGAACTCCGTAATCAGTACCTTTTGCTGTCACCACTTGAAATCTCCGTCACTTTAATAAATCCACTGAGCTTGAATACTTCATTGAGGCTTGATCAATAAATTGAGCTTCTTTCAATGTAGACTAACTTCAAGTCTGTAGATGACTTTAATCTTCATTCTTTGACAGATATAATCTTCTGAGATTCCTGTGACATCTGATCTAATATTTACTTATTACATTCTTGTTTAAGTTGAGTAGAATCCTCGAATTACAAATAGGCTATTTCATATGCCTTTCAATCTCCCCCTATTTGTTTGTTAGAGAATAACAACCAAATACCTAGAGGATCACTCAACTAAAACCAAGAAAAAGATAGGACTCTTAAGCCTAAGTAAATACTAGAAAGTTCTGGATCAAATATGACATTTCCAGATTTCACCAGTAAAGATAAATGCAAGACAGGTGTTCCTCTAGACTGAACATATGATAACATTAAACCTGTCTTGATTTACCTAAGCTCTACTTACAAAACAGAGCTAACTTACCTTTACTCCCCTGAAACTCCTCCTTTTCCTTTTATATCTTTTTCAGCTCCCTTTTACTAGCTTCTCCAAAATTCTGATAAGTTTGTAGAAGGGGGGTTGAATACAAACTATACCGTTTTATCGAATTTGTCCTTTAAATGATTTAACTGTTTAGAACAAATTAGTGCGGAATAAAACTGAAACAATATTCAAGTTAAATAAAACTCTATTAAACTTGAAGGGTGTTACAATTCTGATCACTGATTACAAAGAACTTGATAAAACAAATCTAGAATAAATTCGACATGAATTTATCTATTTTTGTAATAAAAAGGATCGAATACTAAAAAGTAGTTCGATATAAAATCTAGGGATTATGATCCGCTAGAAAGTCAAAGCAGTACAAGATAATCACTTCTTATGAATTAAATGATTAAGAACAATCAAGAAGTAAATTTATCCTCCAGAATTTAAGCTTGACAGTTGAGAGTTAAGAAGACAGAAAGATGTAATGTTATTTGTCTGTGTCTTTTCTTCTCTTGAATGTTGTAATGTAATAAGTCTTCAGTAGTCTGCCTTGTCTTTAAATACTAAAGCATTTCATTTCTTTTGTCAACCCACGTGCAAGCCACTTGACACATTGTAATTGCCTTTGGAAGACTAGCAGAAAAACTATGCATTTGGCCTTGGAAGACTCTCGGGAAGACAATGCTTGTGAAGGGAAGACAACCGGGAAGACAACCCTTTGGCCTAGGAAGACATTCGGGAAGACAAGGCTTTGCCTAGGAAGACTTTCGGGAAGACTCACTTGTGAGTCTTCCTAGTTCATTTTTCTAAGTCTTCCTAGTTCAAACCTAAGTCTTCCTAGTTCATTTTTATTCTAATTTAAATAATTAACTAAATAAATTATGTATTAAATTAATTCTTTTACAGAATTAATTTAATAAATAATATACTTGATAGTATTAATTATTTATAAGAGAATAAATAGAATTAGTTGACTTCTCAATTAATTTCTTTATATTCTAATTTAAATAATTAACTAAATAAATTATGTATTAAATTAATTCTTTACAGAATTAATTTAATAAATAATTTACTCAATAGTATTAATTATTTATAAGAGAGTAAATAGAATTAATTGACTTACCAATAAATTCCAGAATCACTAAAAACTTAGATAAATAACAAACACAATAGTACGTTGACACTCGATGCACTGTCTGGTTCATGAGTGACTAACGACAATGTTTGTTCTTTATCTATTTGACTTTAAGCAGTGATTCACTTCCTTCTCATTCAAGAACTCCGTAATCAGTACCTTTTGCTGTCACCACTTGAAATCTCCGTCACTTTAATAAATCCACTGAGCTTGAATACTTCATTGAGGCTTGATCAATAAATTGAGCTTCTTTCAATGTAGACTAACTTCAAGTCTGTAGATGACTTTAATCTTCATTCTTTGACAGATATAATCTTCTGAGATTCCTGTGACATCTGATCTAATATTTACTTATTACATTCTTGTTTAAGTTGAGTAGAATCCTCGAATTACAAATAGGCTATTTCATATGCCTTTCAATCTCCCCCTATTTGTTTGTTAGAGAATAACAACCAAATACCTAGAGGATCACTCAACTAAAACCAAGAAAAAGATAGGACTCTTAAGCCTAAGTAAATACTAGAAAGTTCTGGATCAAATATGACATTTCCAGATTTCACCAGTAAAGATAAATGCAAGACAGGTGTTCCTCTAGACTGAACATATGATAACATTAAACCTGTCTTGATTTACCTAAGCTCTACTTACAAAACAGAGCTAACTTACCTTTACTCCCCTGAAACTCCTCCTTTTCCTTTTATATCTTTTTCAGCTCCCTTTTACTAGCTTCTCCAAAATTCTCTAGAAACTTCTCTATAAACTTCTCCCCCTTAGTTGAGGAATTCTCTACAGATTTTACTTTATGAGTTTCTGAAGCCAGTAGGAGTTGAGATAGTTGATGGAGTTGATCTTGGGTAGTAAATGTCTTCAATATTTCCTTGAGCAGTCCCAGCTGATTATTGACAGAGGTGGAAGAAGAAGACCGTTCAACCACTTGTGCTTGCAAAAGTTCTTTGTCAGCCAGGGTTTTGAATAGATGTTCCTGTAGATCAGCTATGTGAGCTAACTACATTGCAGTGTATGTGTCTGTGTGTGCACTCACTTGAATTTCTCTTGTAAGTGTATCACTCATCTCACGTGCATGTGTTTCACTCAGTGTTTGACTCTTATCACTCAGCATTAGCTGTCTGTTTGCTCCTTTTTGATCAGTACCTGCATTGAAATTCACCCTAGCCTCTTCAAGAGAGGTCAGTGGTGGTGCAATGGGAGTTCGCAAATCCCGATCCTCAATCATGTCTATCAAATCACTTGGATTTGAAATCTGAATTGCTTCAGTGATAGACTGACCAAGTTGCCTTCCACTTTCTCCAGATAAATCTGCGAGTGGAAAATCCCTTTGGGAGCCAGAGGTGTTCACTCTGGGAGGGGAGAAAATGATTCTATTTAAATTTGGCAAAGAATCAAATTTTCCCTCAGATGCCTATGAAGGCACTTCTACCGTAACAATGGTAGGCACTGTAACCAGTTGCAGGTGCTCTGCTTTCACTGTGTCCTGAGTTTCATCTAATGAAATTGTCTTCTCCCATTGTGAGTAATGAGAGTGTGCTTGACTCAGTACAAAGTGCCATGGCCCTATGGCGAATTTCAATAGATTCATCCTGTTGAGAGAATGTCTCTAGAAACAGTTCATTGGCCATTTCAAAGTCCATATCCTATTGAGAGGATACAGATGGGCTGACAGATGCCTCAGTATATATTGAATTTCTTTAGAGGAGGCAGAGCTGTGGGATCACTCACTATTTCAATCAAAATACTTCTTTGTTTAACATTTGATTTCTGTTTAGGCTGAGAGGTCAAGTAATTAAGTTGTAGACTCATTGTTTGGCTCTAAGACCTGGGATAGAGATTGTGGATCTACAATCCCTTGGTCAGCCCTAACAACCACTTGGGTTCAGCAACAGTAGAAGAAGTGGATTGAGAGATAGAAAGTAATACCTGAATTGGATTTGGCACTGAATTTCCAGCTAAGCAAGAGCTAGATCAAAAATAATATATACAATATATTTACAAAAATATCTAAGACAAATAGAAAATAAAAGATAATAAATAATAAGCAATAAAAAATAATAATAAAAAATATTTACAGGAAACTATTTACAGGAACTAAACAAGAATATTTGAATATTTTAAAATAAAAAATTTTCAATAAAAATAGATTTCTCTACAATTTTAACTTGTAAAATTTGAGAAAATATTTTTAAAGAAAATAATTCATCTTAACTTACTCAACCTAAGAAGCTTAACAATTAGACAAGACATGTCAATAATCTACAATCAACATGCAAAAGAGAAATTGAGATGATAAAATAAATTTACAAGTGATTTAAAAAATATATATACAACAAATGAACACTTGTAAATTTAATTAAGAACAAACATAAAAATAAACAAAGTTAATCACTAAAACTATTTAACATACCCAATTTACCAACCAATCTGGTAAATATGGATTCATCAAGAGATTTAGTGAAAATATCTGTTGTTTGTTCCTCTGTGGGTACAAAGAGTAACTCCACAGTACCATTCATGACATGCTCTTGGATAAAATGATACCTGATGTCAATGTGCTTTGTCTCTTGTGATTATGCCATCTTCATCTAATTTATTTCTGAATACCCACCGAGTACCAACTACTTTCTTGTTCTTCGGTCTAGGTATCAGCTTCCAAACTTGTTGTTGTTCAATTTGATTGAGTTCATCTTGCATAGCAATCACCCAATCAGGATCACCTAGTGCTTCCTCAATCTTCTTTGGTTTCATTTCAAAAAGAAACCCTGAATAATGATATTCATTTTGAGTAGCACTTCTAGTTCTGACTCCAGCACCTGGATCACCAATAATAAGCTCAAAAGGTTTGATCTTGATGATTCGCCTTGTTTTTCATTATGGTGTTGTGAATGACTAGTTGATCCTTCATTTCCTCCCCCTGAGTTGTTGACAGATTGTCTTGGTGACTCTTCTCCAGTGTTAGTGGTATCTCCATTGTTACCAATGTTTCCACCACCATCACCATTGACATTGTTATTACCAACAACAAGCTGAGGTGGATTCTCATCATCTGAATCTGACATGTCATCAAACTTCAATTTCTCAGATGGATTTTCTATTTGGATATTAGGGAGTATGGTGTCATCAAATGTAACATTGATGTTCTTATTGACTGATAACATTTCTTGATTTCAAATAGGCCATATCCTCAGTTATATCCTTGCTGTTATCTCCAAAGGTAAGCACTGGGCCAGCTTTCTCAACCAAATCTGATAGCAGGGCTCTATCTCCGGTCATATGCCTTGAACAACCACTGTCAAGAATCCATATAACACGGTTTACCTGTTTAACTCCCTGCAATATCAAATTGATTAGACCTTCTTCGGAGCCCAAAATTGATTGGGTCCGGCATACTTAAAGAACTGGCCTTTGTCAGGCAAAACAACATTTTTAACTAAAACTACTTCAACCTCTTTCACATAAGAGCGTTTCCATTTATAGCCAGCCTTAACACATTTTTGAGTAGGCTTAGGGATAAATGAATCCACTCTAGTCTGAGGAGGACTAGTAGTCTTTGCTTTAACATGCTTCTTATTATTAACATGTTGACGTGGAGCAGTCTTATCACTAGATACATGCTTACTATTAAAATAAGCATACATAACATTGAAAGCACAAGACATGCAATTAATCACACCACATGCTTTATGAGAAGAATTAATAACAGGCATGTTAGAACAATTGTTTTGATCCAACTTATGGATATCTGATTTAGTCTTTTTAGTTGTAGCAACTTTGACTGGAATATCAGATATGCACTTTTTGGATTGCTCAGCTTCTAAAGCAACATCTTCTTCATGAATCTCCTCAGCAATAATGATTGAGTATTCATTCATAGGCTCTGCCTCAGACTCCTTACAGAAGGGTGTTTTAATACCCTTAAGTATATATGGAACAGCCTTCCCTTCAGATTTGAAGTTACAAGGGGAATTAATTCCAAGAAGTCCAATAGCCTCATTATAATCATACCCTATACTGACATGATTACCAACAGCTTGCTTATTCAGAATTTCTTTAGCAGTCTTACAAGAGCTAAAATAGGCATTAGCTTTAGTCTTGAGCTCACTAATCTCTTTCTTAAGAATGGTTTCCAGTTGAATATAACATTTAACCCTATTCTCAAGAAAAGCTATTTTCTCAACAAGTTCATCCTGATTAACATGCACTAGTTTTAATTCTTTTATCTCATTTTCAAGATTTGTGTTCAAAAGAATTATTTTATCATTTTCAGTGCGTGCACAACTTAAAGTATCACCAAGATGACGAATCATTTCAGTATCAGTGAACTTTACCTCAGACATGTTGGGTGAAGATAACATGGACTGAAAGAGTTTGTCTCCTATTGCCATGAGTGCAAGATTTCCAACTTCTTCATCTTCACTGTCTGTATCATCCCAGCTCTTTTCTTTAGACTTGTTCTTCTCAACCATCCCTGTTTTATAGCCACCCCTTGTGCTATTTGAGGATGAAGAACCACCTGTCTGGTATTCGTCAGCATATGTCTTGAACTTGAAACTAGGATTTCTCCTGAACCTGAAGTTTCCAAACTTCTTCACTACCCAGGCCATAGACTCATCTTCCAACTGTTCAAGCTCCTCCATAGAATAAAAATCACCACCAGATTGACTTGTAGATGTAACACCATACTCAGCTACAATTACATCCTTGTTAGGACTGGAAGGTAGAACAACCTTCGCTTCCTTTTTCTGTGGGACTCCAGCTACTAGTGAAGTAGACATACTAACCACTCTTCCTTCCCTTGGATTTGATCTGAAGTGCTCATATGAAGAGGTGAGAATTTCCATCTTATCCTCTCTGACTTCCTCTGTCCCTTCATTGATTATTTCAATCGTATCCCAAATGTGTTTGGCAGAGACACATTTTAAAATATGATTATGCATGATTGGATCAAGACAATCAATCAGTATCAACTGTAGACAGGCATCCAAGGCAACATCTTCTTTTTCTTCAGGAGTGTAGTCCTTGGGATCCTTAGGGTATATCCTAGCAGCCCTAGTAACAACATCATTCTCTATTAGCTCTCTCTCAACAAACATAGGAATTCTTGGTCCATTCTTCAGCACATCAAGATATTCAACATTAACCATTTGAAGAACCAGGAGCATCTTCTTCTTCCACATAGAATAGTGCTCCTTGCTGAACATTGGGATTTTTACTGTACCCACTTTCTGTGTAGTAGACATCTTTTGAGATTTTTAGGAATAATAAAAAATCAGAGTTTAAGAAAAATCTCAAAACAATTGGATCTTTGATTTGTATATCAATCAAAAGGCTCTGATACCAATTGTTAGGTCCTGATAAGTTTGTAGAAGGGGGGTTGAATACAAACTATACCGTTTTATCGAATTTGTCCTTTAAATGATTTAACTGTTTAGAACAAATTAGTGCGGAATAAAACTGAAACAATATTCAAGTTAAATAAAACTCTATTAAACTTGAAGGGTGTTACAATTCTGATCACTGATTACAAAGAACTTGATAAAACAAATCTAGAATAAATTCGACATGAATTTATCTATTTTTGTAATAAAAAGGATCGAATACTAAAAAGTAGTTCGATATAAAATCTAGGGATTATGATCCGCTAGAAAGTCAAAGCAGTACAAGATAATCACTTCTTATGAATTAAATGATTAAGAACAATCAAGAAGTAAATTTATCCTCCAGAATTTAAGCTTGACAGTTGAGAGTTAAGAAGACAGAAAGATGTAATGTTATTTGTCTGTGTCTTTTCTTCTCTTGAATGTTGTAATGTAATAAGTCTTCAGTAGTCTGCCTTGTCTTTAAATACTAAAGCATTTCATTTCTTTTGTCAACCCACGTGCAAGCCACTTGACACATTGTAATTGCCTTTGGAAGACTAGCAGAAAAACTATGCATTTGGCCTTGGAAGACTCTCGGGAAGACAATGCTTGTGAAGGGAAGACAACCGGGAAGACAACCCTTTGGCCTAGGAAGACATTCGGGAAGCAAGGCTTTGCCTAGGAAGACTTTCGGGAAGACTCACTTGTGAGTCTTCCTAGTTCATTTTTCTAAGTCTTCCTAGTTCAAACCTAAGTCTTCCTAGTTCATTTTTATTCTAATTTAAATAATTAACTAAATAAATTATGTATTAAATTAATTCTTTTACAGAATTAATTTAATAAATAATATACTTGATAGTATTAATTATTTATAAGAGAATAAATAGAATTAGTTGACTTCTCAATTAATTTCTTTATATTCTAATTTAAATAATTAACTAAATAAATTATGTATTAAATTAATTCTTTACAGAATTAATTTAATAAATAATTTACTCAATAGTATTAATTATTTATAAGAGAGTAAATAGAATTAATTGACTTCCCAATAAATTCCAGAATCACTAAAAACTTAGATAAATAACAAACACAATAGTACGTTGACACTCGATGCACTGTCTGGTTCATGAGTGACTAGCGACAATGTTTGTTCTTTATCTATTTGACTTTAAGCAGTGATTCACTTCCTTCTCATTCAAGAACTCCGTAATCAGTACCTTTTGCTGTCACCACTTGAAATCTCCGTCACTTTAATAAATCCACTGAGCTTGAATACTTCATTGAGGCTTGATCAATAAATTGAGCTTCTTTCAATGTAGACTAACTTCAAGTCTGTAGATGACTTTAATCTTCATTCTTTGACAGATATAATCTTCTGAGATTCCTGTGACATCTGATCTAATATTTACTTATTACATTCTTGTTTAAGTTGAGTAGAATCCTCGAATTACAAATAGGCTATTTCATATGCCTTTCAAGCAATATCTTCAGATTTGCTGTAGTTATTGTTGACAAAAAATTATGAAAAATAAATTGTTAGAAAAAACAAAGATAAAAACCAAGGTACCTGCTGAAACAGGAGAATACATGTCTCTTTTTTCCTTTTTTTTACGAGCGGTTCTTTTATCCCTGAACTGTATGTATATTTTAGGGGATCAATTTTTTTGAAATGATTGTAGTTATTGATTGTGGCGGTTCATTTCTCATGACTTGAAAGTTCGGAGCTTTAGAGAGTACTTCAAGAGTTTTCATTACTTCACTTTTTCAGGTTCATTCTTTCCCAATTGTAGTCTACTCAAACTCTGATAATGTCTATCCCGTCGACCTCTTCCTAAACTGAAACTGACCCTAATTTTAGTGGTTGTTCTAATCGGGCTAACAATCTTGAATCACCAATTAACCTGATCATTTAGATATTCCTGAGGGAGGTGTAGATTCGGGTTTTGATTTCTTAGAGGTGGATGAGAATGAGATACAGTCGTCGCCTCCCTTGAGTCCGCGTATTGAGGTTGCCCGTAAGAGGGTTATAGATAAGGCTTATACTGTTGGGAAACACGAATTTGAGAACAAGTCTAGTTTGAATTGATGTAGTATGTTTTCTAACCCGGCCGTGAAGGTAAATCTTGAGAAGTCATGGGCAGATTTGGCTGGGGGTTATCGCTGCGAGATCCCTAATCCCGATGACCGTATATGGTACATGCCGGAGTATGGGATGCATGGTATCCCCTTAATTTATTTCGAGTATGAGATGCGATTACCAATGCACCCCTTCCACCTGAGTATGTTTGAGGTGATCGGTTGCAGAGTGGCTCAGATGACTCCTAACGTCGTTGCCCAAATTAGTGGATTTATAGCTCGGTGTGCAGAGGTGAATTGGCTTCCCTCAAAACAGTTGTTTTTTTCTATTTACCAAATTTGATATGCTCACGGTCAAATATATTTTTACAAATGAGTCAGTGTTAATCTTGTCGATGTGAAGTCCTCCAATCACGGATGGCATGGAAAATGGTTGTATTGGTATGAAAAAGATTTTGAGTTTGTGCCCCCATGTCGTCCTATTCCGAAGGATACTATAGATTTCTTATCGAATCTAGAAAAATATGATGCCTAATTTTTGAGTGAATTTTTGGGATCTTGTCATGTCTATAGACCCAACTGAAAAATGAGGTCTTTTTGGGGGAGCATAATTGTAAGCTTATTTATTTTTTTCCCCTCTAATGTGTATTTCTATTTAAGTATGTGGATGGAACTACCTCGCAGAGGTCGGTCGCAAGGCGTTCGAATGAGACTATTCGCCATGGAGCTGGAAAATCCTTAACGATCACTGGCTTGCGAAGTGAGAATTGTCCGCCCATGTTTCAGCCCATTTCTCCCGAAGAGCCACTACGGGATTGAAGTCCATCCTCATGAGCCCTGGATCGCGGAGCCGAACACTCTCATGTGGGTGTGTGGATTGTTTTATTAGTTTTCTAGTTTGTTATTTGTTATCCTTTTGGTTTTTTCTTATTTCTTAGTTTTTGCATTTTCATTGTGTCGATTTCGTTTTCTGTTTGGTATAGGTATTTCGAACGTTTGATCTGCCTCGGGACTTCAGCTCGTACGTAGGTCGCTCTCACCGAGAGATGTCTTACCCATGGGGGCGGGTATGTTCTTATATCCGTGATTAACCATTTTATTTTTGAGTTGTTTTATCTTTGAGATATTAATCGGGTTGTTATGTGTTTGCAGTTCATTGTCGACTTGAACCATATTCTTAAGGAATATGAGGAAGACGTCGATGGTCAATGTCGAGAGGAGTCCCTTCGGGAGATGACAGCATTGAAGAAGCATCGCACCGTGGCGAAGAAACGAGCGGCTGATTCTGAGAAGCGCGAGTAGAGGGTGACCACTGAGCTTGAGAAACTTAGGAAGGAGCATGAAGATTCAAAGCGTAAAGTTGAATAACTGTCCAGTGAGTTAGGAAAGTTGAGGTTGGATGTGGAGAAGGAAAGAAAGGTGTTCGAGGAGGCTAAAGAAGAGATCACCCGCTGTCGAGATGAAAAGGCTACTCTCAACGAAGAAGTGAAGTCTCTTCGCCTCGAAGTGGCGAAAGGGGTTAAGGAGATCGTTGACGGGCTCGGAGCTGGTTACTGCTATTGTTATGACCGCGTTGTTGTTGCAGGTTTGAACATGAAGGGGAACAACTTTGATGACTTCTGCCACGATTTGGCGGAGAAGTTGAATGCCAAAGACACGGGTGGGACAAGTTAAAGGCGGGGTATACCCCGTAAGTTTGTAATATTATTCAGACTTTCTATTGAAGCTATGTGTTTCTCCTAACTTTTGTTATGGGTTTCTTCATGGCGTTAATTTCCCTTTTGATTTCCTTTTGCTGGTTATCTTTCAACTTTTTCAATTTTAACATTTATTGGTGGTTTGTTTTGTTTGAACTCTAATTGGGGTCAGTTTATTTTGGCTTGTAATGGCTATTTGCTTTGGTAAATTTTTGGTTAAAACTCTGTGTGCCCGTTGTTTATTTGCCCTGAAAATTTCATTCTTTGTGGTCATTTCTTGCTTAGATTTCCTATTTGGTTTATTTGGTAAGAGTTATGAGTTGAGAGTGTTTTAAAGGCAATTTATAAATAACTTGATGCCCTCAGAGTAAGGTCTTATAGACCAACTGTTCTATACTCTTTGGAGAAATAAGAGAAATTGTCCTTTTGGGAGTAAATAACGGATCATAACTATTCTTTGAGAGATTTTAACTTTTTGCTGGGAGTTGCTTATCCTTTGGAGCCCTTAGGGAAAAAAGAAACAGATTTTGCAGATAGTTTTAACAATTTGAAGTGGAAGATATGATAACAAATTGTCTTGTTGGAATTATGTCCTTACATTATATAGCCAGAATTTAAAGGATTGTGAATTTCGAACAACAACTCTTATTAAATAATTTAATGGGAACTAATTGGGGATTCCTTTGTACGAGATAATCCATTTAAACTACTAATTATAAGAGATTTGAAACGATTTTGGGTGAGAGAATTGCTTTCATCGAGTCTGACGCTTAAGGGAAGAACTTTTTGAGATGGATTGCATTCCATGTGTTATAGCCAAAATTTGATAACAGTTTTTAGGTTAGGTTCGGGTCAAGTAGGATTCAATTGGGATATTTAAAGTGTAATTAGGGCTATGACTAATGTAAGAGATGGTTGGGGCTTGCCCTCATAAGGGTAAGGGCGCGCCCTTTTAGGCCGACCACCCCTTGAGGGCGCGCCCTCATGGTAATGACAGCTTAATGGATGGTTTGACAAAGGATAACAGTTATATTGACATGGCATGACATGAGGAAGATTCAGGACTTGTCCTCTTAGGGGAGAGGGTGTGCCCCTTTGGCCATCTAACCCCTAAGGACGCGTCCTCTCGGTGTGGACTAACAACTCTACATGAATGGAAGACTTGACGGAGAATAATAACTTCATTCGACACAAGGAAGACTTAGTGTTAGAAATGAATACCACTAGAAACTAGACAGAGGGGGGGTGAATGGATAGTTTGATATATTTTTCGATTCTTGAAACCTAAGTAAACAACTGTATGTGATTATGATATGTAATATGCAGAAAGTAAATAACACACTCAATCACTTTAATCTACTTTGTATAAGCAAATTAAATACTACAGCTTTCCAGGAAATTCACAATCGAATTTCTGGCTTCTAAACAAGAACAGACTGAACTTGCTTGCTTACAGAGAAAAGAGCTTAGCAAATTACTATGTGTATCTCTCTTACTTCTTACAGTTGTGTGTGCACGATATATATATTCACCTATACAAACTAGGCACACACAATATTACACAGCTACCCCTTCTGAAGGTCCAACTTGTCCTGCCATAAGAAGTTCACTGTGTCAGGAAGGACCACCTGCTTTTCGGAGTCTTTCCCGTTTCTGTAGCTGCTTGTCTCTTATCTTTCTCTCCAAGTTTAGCTGTAGATTTGCCATCTGTTCTTTGGACCACCTTGCCAGAACAAATGCTTCAGTATTTGTCTCCTTTGATTCTTGGTTCTGTACCTTGATTTGTCTTGTTATAAACGGCTAAGTGTTGATATCGTGAACTCCACTTTATCCCTGACTTCGCGATCTCCCTTGTGAGGACTACGCGATATAGCCTTTGAAGACTTTGCGACATAGGTCATTTGATGACTATGCGACATAGGTCATTTGATGACTATGCGACATAGGTTATTTGATGACTATGCGACATAGGTCTTCTGAGGACTTCACGATCTAGGCTCTTTTGACTTTGCTGACTTCAACACTTCACGACATGTGTC
Organism: Heracleum sosnowskyi; assembly: GCA_030848705.1. Lineage (NCBI taxonomy): Eukaryota > Viridiplantae > Streptophyta > Magnoliopsida > Apiales > Apiaceae > Heracleum > Heracleum sosnowskyi. The sequence goes on along the minus strand of CM061236.1, from coordinate 119,873,920 downwards.
TTGAGGACTTCTCGACATAGTACAAAATGGACTATGCGATATAGTACTTCACGACATGGATATTGGTGACTTCACGACATAGCTTTCTTTTGACTTTGCTATATAATGCCTTAGACAAATTCCTGCAACTTATTTCTTCATAGCCTTATTCAACTCTATCCTGCTGCATGAACACTTCTGAACTTCTACCAGGATAATTATTCAATGGCCTATATACAATCTAGATGCAAGAAACTTTACTAAGCTCATTATAAATTTGAGCATACATGATCAAGCTAATGTTCATGAGAACAAGACAAGTACATTTAGAGACCTATACTATATCCCAGTGATAGAAATCACTAGGTCATGTAATGTGACATAGTCACATGGTGTAGGCTTGTTAATAGTGGTATTCAGACATGTCTTGAGCCTAACAATCTCCCCCAAATTGTGAGTAAGACCCTTAGGCACAATTTCATGTCTGATAACAAGCCTAACTAACATAAAAAGAACAGATATAAGGAAGATACAGTTAAGCACAGAATTTGATAACAACTTGGAAATTTAAGCTTACAGAATTCTTCCTTGAGCTACATAGCTTCTGTTTCCAATTGTTTCTCTAAGAAGTCATCATAGATCTTCTTCTTCCTCATTTCTTCATTCTTCTTTATCTCAGAGATTGCCATTAGAATATCATCTCTAGCAGTCATTTCTTCAATGAGAGGAGAGTCCTTTAGATCTTCAGCTGCTGTTCTGAGGGCACTCTCCACATATGAGTGTATAAACTCCATCCTTATCTTGCTTTTTCCTCCATAATGATTTTTGTACTCCACAGTATAAGGATTTTGTTTTACCCTAGCTCCCTTGCTCTTTCTTCTATCTCGGCCAACTCCTTCTCTTTCTTACATCTCCTTTCTTCATTCTCTCTCCTCAGGTCTTCTTCATGATCAGCATGCATTTTCAAGAACCTGGCAATATCTATCTTCCATGTCCTTTCTTCCTTTTCTTCAAAGTTCAGCAAGGCATTTATCCTTTCAAGCTCATATTTATAGAAATGTTGCCAGCCTCCTTGCTTCATTATCTTCTCTCTTCCATCAGTGTACTTAATCTCTAGATGATCTAGCTTCAGTTTGACTTCAAAGATCCTTTGAGCTCTCAAAAATGCTAGGGCATCTTCATCATAGTCTTCATCAAGTGGAAACACATGGATGCCAACAACATTTGTGAGTTTTCCAGTTTTCTTTGTTATCCTTATTCTTTTGGGTACACTCTTGATCTTCATATGCCTCACAAGAGGTACCTTTCTGGAACAAGGTGACTTTGTCTTTACTGCCACATCATTTGGAAGTAGCTTCATTCCTTTCCCCTTCATCCACTGTAACACTCCACTAGCTGTGACTTTGTGGAGGTGTTTTCTTGAAATTACTTTAGTGGCTTCATCTTTCTTCTGTGGCAATTCAGGTTCAGAAGTCATGGATAATGATTTTGGAGGATCATTGCTAACAGTACCCACCCTAGACTTAGAGTCTTGTGTTGTGGTTAAAGTACTACTAGCAATGTCCTTGACTTGCTGAATTCCACTCCTAGTTCTCTTCACTGTCTCCTTTGCCCCCTTTGTGTCATCACCAGCATCTTTAGATTTCTTGGAAGATTTGCTCCTGCTGCTGTCACTTGGTCCATCCTTATCACTCCTTGAATGAGATCTCCTCCTGTAGGTTTTCTCCTCATCATCATCCTCCCCTTCCTTCTTCATGTTCTTTTCTTTGACAGAATCAGGCAAAGCACCATGAATCAGAAAAGATTGTAGAATGTTAATCATCTCTAATTCCTCTGCTGTCTTGATTCCTTTCTTTGCTCTTAGCATTTGCAGCACCTGGTTGATCTTTGTGTTATTCTTCATTGTCAGATCTTTGGGAATGACAAGTTGGTCAATACTTCTGACTTTGGATAGACTTTGAAAAATTACTGTCCTTGGCTTTGGTATGACCTCAGGCAGTCTTTGATTTTGGTCCATCTCCAAGTCATTATAAAGACTTTTATTGTTAACCCCACTCTTCTCAATCAACTCCAGAATTATTGACACTTCAGTGAACTTCAGTTTCTCCAGAGTTTGAAATGCTAAGTGCCACAAGCAGTTGTCCTTGCATACCATGATTATTTCTCTCAGATAAACATCCCTGATTTTCCTTACTGCAACTGTGAAGTACTTGATGCTTTCCCTGAGCTTCTGTCTGTATGCTTGTGCATCTCCTTGAGCATTCTTGTAGGTGGCTTTCAGAAACTCCAGGAAGGCCTCATCATGATAGATGTGAGAATTGGCAACTTCCTGTAGCTTGGCTTCAGTGATAAGTGTAGCTTGGATAGGTTTAGCAATGGGAGTAGGTATAGCAGGTTGAGAGGTTGAGATGTCTTTAGGCATTGTGGATGGATAGAAGGTTGTGGTGACTGTGCTTTTCTGACCTTGTACATTTATGACCTCTACAGGGGGAAGTATGATTGGCTGTATTGTCTCTTCAGTGAGCTTGCCCTTAAGCTTTGACTGCTTGGCAGGTACTCCCCCTTTCTTTTTCACAATGGCCTCCTTTCCTTTCTCCCCCTTAGGCTTGGGATCAGACAAAACGTCTTGAGCTTCCCCAGGAATAGGCAGGTTCATGGATCTCATCATTGAAGTCATCATTTGTTGCTGCACCAGCAAAATGTTTGTTGTGTTGGTGCCTTGATCATCTAGTTTGTCATTGAGTTGGCTTAAGGATGTAGATAGCATTCTGTTTTCATCCTTGAGAGAGGCCACTTCTCTTTCTAAGCCATCCACCTTGGAGAATAATTGTTGAGACTTGAAGGAGTTTAGAGATTGATCTTTGACCCTGGCAAAGTCATATTTGGAGATGTCTGAAAGACAGAGGGACTTCATCCACCAGCTTATCACCATACTGATTTTTCCACATGACATTCAACATAGCATTGGTGGTGATGGTAGTTTTTGCTTGATTTTCCAGTGTAGAAGCCAGTTTCTTGATGTTGTCTGTGACCATGGCAAGAGTCACATCCATCATGGACACATTTGTGGAGGTTTTCTGGACTTCTTTGAGGATACCATCCACCTTGGGAAAATCAGAGAGATAAGAGTTTCTGAGCTTAGTGAGGGATCTGTCTGTCTCCTCCTGAATTGAAGAAATCTCTGATTGAAGCCCTTTCCCAAGATAATGCAGAGCCTTCAACTGGTTCTTGTACACATCATTTACAGCCTCATAGATGGCAACAGGAGAAAGATCCTTAGCATTGGAGCCCAGAGAGGTGAGGTATTCTTCTCTCACAAAAGCCAGGGCATCTTTGAGTTTGAGAGTCCTCTTAGCATCCAACCAGGCATCCACATTCCCCTCTGGTTCAGCTGCATCCACAATCTTCTCCTGTTGAGCTTCAACATCCTCCTTATGGCATAGCAGGATAGCTTCATAATCAGCATTTGGAAGGTTGGAGGTGAGGAGATGTTGAGCTATCTTTGAGAACTCATCAATCTGTGCCACATGGAGATCTTGAATAGCTTCTCCTGTCATTTGGGAAGGCACAGATGATGATCCTGAAGGCCTGTCATGGTGCACAGGCTTCAGCCATTCTGACATTGTGGCCTGAGCCAAGTGAGAGCTAGTGCTAGGCACTTCATGAGATGTGTGAGTTTGAGTCTCCTCCAGCCTTGGAATGGCTGCAGGGTCTGATGTTGTCTCCATTGAAATGGGATGTGTTACAACATCAGCCCTATATGTCTGTGAAGACAGTTCCACATCCCTAAGGATGGGAGAATTTGGCACAGAGTCTCCAGTGAAAACTGGTGAATCCTCCATGTTTGTGTTGGTGTCATTAGGATATGCCTCATCATGCATTCCCTGACCAACTGAATGTGGGTCCTGAGTGGTGAGCACAGTGTCAAGCACCATGTCACTTGAAGTTGGCTCAATCACAGGGCTGGATTGTGATTGATCAAGGGCAAGATTGTCATGAGAATGACTCTCTTGTTCAGAAGAAATTTTAGTGGAAGAATCTGAGAGAGAAGTGGGGTTCAGATTAGATTTTGGCAACTCCCCCTGAGAAATAGGAGGGGTTTCAACATTGATGTGCTCTCCACTTAGTGTTTGATCACCCTTATCACTCCTAGGGTCAAGAGTGAGGTCTTGACCCTGTGCAGACTCGTTACAACTTGCAGTGGGGAGGCTGCTCTTTTCAATACCCATGACCTGTTGAGAGGCCATAGACAGTAGCAGGTGTACCCCTTTTTGCACATCTGAATCCTGTTGAGAGGATGCAGTGGTGGCTACAGATTTTGATTTCTTCTTTGGTCTGGTGAGAGGTGACTCAGGAATCTCACTTGCTAACTCTACAGATTCATGGATAATAGCTAAGGTTCTCTTCTTCTTCTTTTTAGTAACATCAACCTTTTGAGAGATTGATGCACTTGGCTGACTAACCTCTACAGTGGTGTTTACAGTGGGGTTGCTGGATGGGATAGGGAGGCTTGGGTTAGACTGTGATGCTCCTTCAGTCTCAGCCTCCCCTGTCCAGGAAAGAGCATGGTATATGGGCTTATCAAGTGGATAAGACGCGAATGTGTCCTGCATATGCGGGGTCACACTCAAGATCACATCCACTTGATTCCTTGTGTCCAATGAACCAAACAGAATCTTGGACATGGACTTGGAATAAGCCATCTTTGATTTATCAATACCCTCCAAGTCATGGACATTAGCATCAAGATAATTTAAAATAACTTGAAGAAAGCGAGGGTAAAAGATGTCATTACCTCTTCCACGGACTGTCCTCCCTAGCATTTGAGTCAATTCCTTGAGGATTATTGCTCCAACATTGATTTCCTGATTGTAGGCTAAGGAATAGGCCAGCTTCACAGCAATGTGACTGATATGGTCCCATCCTGTCTTTCTGCAAAGGAACACCTTCTGGAGTGCATCAAATAGAAATGACCACTCCCTTCTTACAAACTTCTTATTCAGCTTTCCAGTATCTATCTCATCAGCATACTGAATGAAGGTCATGAAGTCTACTATTTGAGCATCAGTAGCTTCTTGGTCATGACCCTCCACCTTGAACCCTAAAGCTTCATTTATCTCCTTCTCCCCAAACTGGAAGTGTTTGCCTCCAATTGAACAAGCTATCTCCTGGAACGAAGTTCCATCGTCCCTGGCCATTGTAGAAACCAACGTCGTTCGCCAAAATCCTTCCAATACATCAACATACAACGTGGGGTTCAAGGTTAGGGCTTGGCTGAGGTAGGAATCGTTCAGGAACCGTACAAAACACTTGTACCTGGGTTTAGCCTCAGCCTCAGAGGGAATGGTGAGAAGATTTGTTTCTTTGGGGATGGTTAAAGGAATAGAGGATGATACTGTTTGAGATTTGGGTGCCATTTCAAGAGAGAGAGTAAGAAAGAGAGTAGAGAATTTGTGCTTAGGTTAGAAAGTTTGAGAGCAATAGACAAGATGAAAAGTTGCAAACGGTTAGAAAATGGTATTTATATGATAGAGACACTGCGATATGGAGTTATGAATGTGTACAGTCTATCTGTATGTCGCGAAGTCAAAAGTGGCCTGTACCGCAAAGTCTTGCAAAGTATATCGCATAGTCTCAACAATGAACTATGTTGCAAAGTCTTCAAAATGAAAGGATTGGGGAGACTTTGCGATATAGTAGAAATACCCTGTCTAAAGCTCTCTTTTAGGAATTTTAAGCAATTTGTCAGACTTTTATCAAATTTTGAAATAAAATTAATTTAAATCAAAATTCTGTCAATTATGGAGACTTGTCGATATAGTTATTCTAAGTCGCGAAGTCATAAAATTAACTATGTCGCGAACTCATGAAATGAACTATGTCGCGAAGTCTCTCAATCTCAACAGTTTGCGATATAAGTCTGTTTAATTTGAACTATGTCGTGAACTCTGAAAATCATCTATATCGAGATGTCTCAAAAGTTCACAACTCCACTAACAAATATGATTTTGAAAAATATGCAGTAAAATACTGAAATATTTATAAATCATATCTCAACTAATTTTCACTCCAAACAAATAGATCATTTAAATACAGTGAAAATTTACTGCTGCAACCATTAACCAGCATATTTACTTAGAACAACTGAATGAAGGATTGAGCATTCCAATTTCACTCACAAGTCTGTTGAAGACTGCTTCATTCAGAGGTTTAGTAAATATGTCAGCTAATTGTTTCTCAGTTGGAACATAAGAGACTTCTATGGTACCATTTGCAGCATGTTCCCTAATGAAATGGTACCTGATCTCAATGTGCTTTGTAGTAGAATGATTAACAGGATTAGCTACAATGGATATTGCACTAGTATTATCACACATCAGAGGAATGTGTTCTAACACTAGTCCATAATCCATGAGTTGATTTCTAATCCAAAGCAATTGAGCACAGCAACTTCCAGCAGCAATATATTCAGCCTCAGCTGTGGATGTTGCTGTGGACTGTTGTTTCTTACTAAACCAGGACACTAACCTTTGACCTAGGAATTGACAGCTTCCAGAGGTGCTCTTCCTGTCAATCCTGCATCCAGCATAATCAGAATCTGTGTAACCAACCAGGTTGAACCCAGTGCCCTTTGGATACCATAGCCCAAGATTAGGAGTCCCCTTCAGATATTTGAAAATTCTTTTGATGGCCATCATGTGAGATTCCTTGGGATCAGACTGGAACCTTGCACAAAGGCATGTGGCAAACATGATGTCTGGCCTGCTAGCTGTGAGATAGAGTAGGGATCCAACCATTCCTCTATAGACCTTGATATCAACTCTCTTGCCTTTCTTGTCTTCATCCAGCTTGATTGCAGTAGACATAGGGGTTTTAGCTGGGGATGACTCTTCTAAACCATACTTCTTTAAAAGATCCTTGACATACTTGGATTGGTTTATAAAGATGCCATCCTCCCTTTGATGTACTTGCAGGCCTAGGAAATAGGTTAACTCTCCCATCATACTCATCTCATATTTACTTTGCATCAACTTAGAGAACCTTTCACAGAGTTTTTCATTTGAAGAGCCAAAGATGATATCATCCACATAGATTTGAACAAGAATGATATCATTTCCATGCTTCTTGAAGAATAGGGTTTTGTCAATTGTACCCCTGGTAAATTGATGCTCAAGAAGGAATTGAGATAGAGTTTCATACCAGGCTCTTGGTGCCTGTTTGAGTCCATAGAGTGCCTTGAGCAGTCTATACACAAAGTTTGGGAAGTCTTCACTCTCAAAGCCAGGTGGTTGAGACACATAAACTTCTTCAGCAAGATCACCATTGAGAAATGCACTTTTCACATCCATTTGATACACCTTAAAATCTGAGTGAGCTGCAAAAGCCAGGAAGATTCTGATGGCTTCCAGTCTAGCTACAGGTGCAAATGTCTCATCATAGTCAATGCCTTCTTGCTGACAATATCCTTTGGCAACCAGCCTTGCTTTGTTTCTTACTACCACTCCTTCTTCATCCATCTTGTTTCTGAACACCCATTTGGTGTCAATAACATTCTTTCCTTTTGGAGGTGGCACTAGTTCCCATACTTTGTTTTTCTCAAATTGATTCAACTCTTCTTGCATGGCAACAATCCAATCAGAATTCTTCAAAGCTTCTTCAATTAATTTAGGTTCCTCTTGTGACAGAAAGCAGCTATACAGACATGTATTTAATGTTGCCCTTCTTGTTCTAACTCCCTCACTAGGATCTCCAATGATTTGATCCCTAGTGTGGGCTCTGTCCCATTTCCTTGTGTGCCCCTGTTCATTTCCTTGATCTGTTCCGATCTCATTTTGGTTGACAGTTGCATTCTCTTCTTCTCCCCCTGTGTTTGTGAATCCTTGCACAGGTGTTTGAAGAAGATTGTCAACTTCAAGAGTTTCATTTTCTAGAACAGTTTGAACAGGGGGGTCATCTTCACTTTCAGAATCCTCAAGATAACCTTGATTCTCAAATCTCAATAGCACACTGTCTTGATCACTTGTTTTCAGTCCTGGAGTTTTCTTGTCATCAAAGGTAACATCCATGCTTTCCATGACTTTGTGTTGCTCAGGTACAAACACTCTGTATGCTGTCCTTTCCAGAGAGTATCCAATGAAGATACCTTCAAATGCCTTAGCATCAAATTTTCCAACATGCTCAGAGGTATCTTTCATCACAAAGCACTTGCTTCCAAACACATGCAGGTGCTTGAAGGATGCTCTTTTTCCAGTCATTAATGAGTAAGGAGTTTTGCCAGACTTCTTATTGATTAATGTTCTATTTTGCACATAGCATGCTGTGTTGACAGCATCAGCCCAAAAGCTAGTGGGTAGCTTTGCATCCAGCAGCATTGTCCTTGCAGCTTCAATGAGAGTTCTATTCTTTCTCTCAACTACTCCATTTTGTTGAGGTGTTCTAGGAGCTGAGAATTGTTGAGAAATTCCTTTATCTTTGCAAAACTCATACAATGTTGAATTTCTGAACTCAGTCCCATTATCACTTCTCAAAGCAACTACAGAGGAACCAGTGCTTTGTGCTTCTTTATCAACTCTCTTGATATGCTCTATTATGACTTGGGGTGCTTCATCCTTGGAGAATAGGAACTCCACCCAAGTATATCTTGAATAGTCATCTACCATCACCAGAGCATATTTCTTTTTGGAGAGGGACATTACATTCACAGGGCCAAATAAGTCCATGTGAATTAGTTGCAGAGGTTTTGAGTTTGTATTGAGCAACTTGTTCTTGTGACTTGATCTTTTAATCTTCCCTTTCTGACAAGCTTCACATGCTCCATCTTGCACAAACTCCAAGGCAGGCAAATCCCTGATGAGTTCTCTCTTGGTTAGAGAGTTCATTGCCTGAACATTCAAGTGAGACAGTTTCTTGTGCCACAGCCAGAATTCCTCATTTGTGGCTTTTGTGTAGAAACAACAAATTTCTCCCTTATCTGCAGCCTTGAGATTAGCTACAAACAAGCTTCCTTTCTTCACACCAGTTAGAACAACTTCACCACTTTCCCTTTTTGAGATTGAACAAAGGTCTTCATCAAATTCCACTTTGAAGCCTCTGTTGGTAAACTGTCCAATACTCAAGAGATTATGCTTCAGTCCTTCAACAAATGCTACATCTTCAATAATGACATTTCCAGATTTAACACTGCCATATCCCATTGTATAACCAATGTTGTCATTTCCAAAGGTTACTGATGGGCCAGCCTTTTCCTCAAAATGTGATAGCAGGGCTATATCACCAGTCATGTGACTTGAGCATCCACTGTCCAAGATCCATATGACTCTTTTATTCCTGTTGCCCTGCATTCACAAAATGACTAAGTTGTTTTTGGTACCCACACTTGGTAGGGTCCAGTTGATTTAGAAACATTTTGATTAATAATTCTTCTGTCATAAATTGCATTTCTCATAGTAGGAGACTTCACTTTTTCTGTGGCTTTGGAGTTTACACTCTTAGGCTCACATGAAGTTTTCACCCTCTCAACCCTGATTGGGGACCCTGTCCTATGAGAATGTATGTGTGTGTGTGTGATTCACCAGATTGTGCAGAATCAAGTTTATGTTTAAGAGATAAACAGTTAGCAATCACAGTCACATAGCATGTCATGCAGTTTGACTTACCACAGAAAGAATCATGACTAGAATTAATGCTAGCAGAAAGGTTACTTAGGTTGTCAACTTCAACAATTTCAGGCTTACTACACTTATGAGTCAAATGATTAACAGATAGGCATTTTTGACATTGTTTCCTGGGAGCATTTGGCACATAAGCATAGTTGTTTCCTTTGTTAACACCAACTTTACCATTTCTGTTTTGTTTCCTTTTCTTAACAACTTCTTTCTTTGCTTTAGGACTCTTGACAAGATTGTCTTTGGTCTCTTTCTGATTGACAAGTTCAGGAAAGGAAGAAGTGTTCTTAGCAGCCTCATCTTCTTCAAGTAGTTGTTGCTTGATGATCAGTAGTTCCTCATCAAACTCAACAGCACTCTTTCTGAAGATGGGTTGTTCAACACTTGACAGTATGGTTGGGGCATTTTTGTTTGTAAAAGTTTCCTTTCCTTTGCCCTTGACCTTCTTCCTTCCTTTGTCATTATCATAGTCAAAACCAACTCCAACCTTGCAGTCTTCAGTGTGTTCCTTGTGGTAGGTTTGAATAAGTTCAGAGGAGTTTTTGAAGCTTCTTAGTTTCAGTTCAGTTTCAGCAATTTGTTCTCTAAGGGCTTTCTCTATCTGCTCAGCACAAATCACTTTGTTTTTAAGATACTCAACCTCCTTTTTCAAACCATCCAGGTTCACAACCATTAACTCAAGTTTCTCATTCTTTTCTGTAAGCTCAACATTCTTAGCAGTTAGTCTATCAATTTCTTCATTAGCTACTAACATGCTAGTATGAATATTAAACATCTCAGTGCTCATGTCTTCAACAGTTTGCTTATATTGAATGGGAGTCATATCAAGAGAAGTAAGAATGGGTACCTGACTTGAATCACCATCATCAGAAAATGCCATCAAGGCATAGTTTGAGTACTCTTGTTCTTCTTCTTCATCAGAGTCATCCCAGCATTTTCCCTCAGCAATAAAAGCTTTGCCCTGTTGTTTCTTGAGTAGAGCCTCATACTTAGCTTCAAGCTCTAAGTATGCTTTGTCCTTCTTGACTTGTTTAGGCTTTTTGCACTCAGTGGCAAAATGCCCAAGTTCATTGCAGTTATAGCATCTTATTTTGGTCCTATCCACACTTCCTGTCTTGTATCCACCCTTAGCAGCACCAGCAATCCCTTTTCCTTTATTGAAGGTGTTTGAGCCACTAGATCCACCAGTGTTTCCAGTATTGAACTTGGACCTGAATGGCTGCTTTCTTTTAAACCTTATGTTAGGATATCTCCTAGCCATATAAGCAAAAGATTTGTTTTCCATTTTGTCCAGTTCCTCCATGCTGTAAAACTCATCTTCCTCAGGCAAATCATAGATGACCTGGACCTCATCACCAGTGTCTTCAACTTCCAGTTCCTCAATCTTCACTTGACTGACTTTAAGAGAGTCCATTCTTTGACTTAGGTTGTCAGCAATAAGTGCACAGGAGGTATTAGCCACTAATCCTTGCTTTGCTTGAATAGATCTCTTTTGAAACAGCTCCAACTCATATGTCTTCAAAACACCATATAACACATCAAAACCAATCTTTGTTAGATCTCTTTCTTTAAGGGAAGAGATTCTTGGTTCCAGGTGATCTGGAAGAGTTAGTAAAAACTTCATATTGAGCTCTTCTGTTTCATAGTGTTTGTCATAGAGTTTGAGCTCGTTTATCAGCTTGTTGAATCTCTCAAACACTTCTGTGATTCCCTCTTTTGGCTGAGCCATGAAGGCTTCATATTGTGAAACAAGAATCTGCTTCTTGTTCTTTCTTACTTCAGTAGTTCCTTCACAGAGCACTTCTATAAGATCCCACATCTTCTTGGCACTAGTACAATGAGCAACAGTGCCATACATGTTGAAGTCCATAGATTCACAAATGATAAGTTGAAGATGTCCATCCAGGGCAACTTTTTCCTTTTCAGGATCAGTGTATTTTGAGGGATCTTTGGGCACATGTTTTGCTGGTACAATCTCAGTGCCACTGGTTGATTCACCAATCTCGATCATTGGAATGAAGGGACCATGCTTTAGAATATCTAAATACATGGGGTTAGAAGCTTTGATGAAGAGCAACATCTTCTTCTTCCATAAACTGTAGTGCTCCTTGTTAAAGGGAGGAATCTTGATACTGCTTAGTTTCTGTGAACTCATTCTTGATCTTTTCCTGTTTGTACGTTAACAGCCTTCGCTCTGATACCACTTGTTAGAAATGAATACCACTAGAAACTAGACAGAGGGGGGGTGAATGGATAGTTTGATATATTTTTCGATTCTTGAAACCTAAGTAAACAACTGTATGTGATTATGATATGTAATATGCAGAAAGTAAATAACACACTCAATCACTTTAATCTACTTTGTATAAGCAAATTAAATACTACAGCTTTCCAGGAAATTCACAATCGAATTTCTGGCTTCTAAACAAGAACAGACTGAACTTGCTTGCTTACAGAGAAAAGAGCTTAGCAAATTACTATGTGTATCTCTCTTACTTCTTACAGTTGTGTGTGCACGATATATATATTCACCTATACAAACTAGGCACACACAATATTACACAGCTACCCCTTCTGAAGGTCCAACTTGTCCTGCCATAAGAAGTTCACTGTGTCAGGAAGGACCACCTGCTTTTCGGAGTCTTTCCCGTTTCTGTAGCTGCTTGTCTCTTATCTTTCTCTCCAAGTTTAGCTGTAGATTTGCCATCTGTTCTTTGGACCACCTTGCCAGAACAAATGCTTCAGTATTTGTCTCCTTTGATTCTTGGTTCTGTACCTTGATTTGTCTTGTTATAAACGGCTAAGTGTTGATATCGTGAACTCCACTTTATCCCTGACTTCGCGATCTCCCTTGTGAGGACTACGCGATATAGCCTTTGAAGACTTTGCGACATAGGTCATTTGATGACTATGCGACATAGGTCATTTGATGACTATGCGACATAGGTTATTTGATGACTATGCGACATAGGTCTTCTGAGGACTTCACGATCTAGGCTCTTTTGACTTTGCTGACTTCAACACTTCACGACATGTGTCTTGAGGACTTCTCGACATAGTACAAAATGGACTATGCGATATAGTACTTCACGACATGGATATTGGTGACTTCACGACATAGCTTTCTTTTGACTTTGCTATATAATGCCTTAGACAAATTCCTGCAACTTATTTATTCATAGCCTTATTCAACTCTATCCTGCTGCATGAACACTTCTGAACTTCTACCAGGATAATTATTCAATGGCCTATATACAATCTAGATGCAAGAAACTTTACTAAGCTCATTATAAATTTGAGCATACATGATCAAGCTAATGTTCATGAGAACAAGACAAGTACATTTAGAGACCTATACTATATCCCAGTGATAGAAATCACTAGGTCATGTAATGTGACATAGTCACATGGTGTAGGCTTGTTAATAGTGGTATTCAGACATGTCTTGAGCCTAACACTTAGGGCTTGTCCTCATGGGGACGAGGGCGTGCCCTTTAGGTCGTCCACCCCTTGAGGGCGTGTCCTCTTGGTTTGAAGTAGCAATTTGGTGATGAAGGATGGTTCCCTTGGCTTAGTATTGACAAGATATTGAAGAATTCCCTCCTAGGATGTACCCTAGGAGGGGGATGTCCGTGGTTGAAGGCCTCCAGGGGTTTGCCTGATGATTGAAGGTCTCCTCCTGTATCCCATGGGCGCGTCCTCATTGGGGATGCGGGGTTAACCTTGGTGTGTGCTTTGGGAGCTCTGTTCCTGTACTCAATGGGCGCGTCCTCATTGGGGAACTTTGGAGTAATCATGTACTTTGCACCCAAACACTTGGGATCACTTGTCCTGCTATCTGGTGGGTGCTTCTCATTCGGGGGACAAGGATGCGTCTAGCATTTAAGGTAAGTCATGGCTATACATGCGTCTATGAATTAAGGAAATAGTTGGTAATGGATAGGACTAGTCCTCGACGGGGGAAGTTTCCTTATCCATGAAGTCCTGACGTCATAGACGAGCCTTGGGCCTTTGTGACTAGGCCTTATCGTTAGACATTCCTAAAGTGAGCCAAATTCTAAGTATGGAAAGCGGTGGAAGAGTCATGCGTCTAAGTATGGAAGGCAGTGGAAGACTTCGACTGGGCCTTGAAGATCAGAGACCAAGCCCATGGAGTAAACTTCCTCCCCAAGAACTACGTTGGCTTGATCCCCTATATAAAGGGGTACGTAGGCACATTGTAAGGGGTTGGAAGCGAGAGCTCTGAGGCAGCCACCACTAACCCTAAGCAATCTCAACCACCAATTACACACGACCACCATACTCCGGCGAAGTCACCACCCAAGAACCACCGTTGTAGATCTTGATTCCGGCGATGAACCTCAAACTTTGTTAATACCAAATTCCTCCGTTAACAAATTGGCGCTAGAAGGAGGGGTGCTGATTAAGATCATAATCTTTGGAGGAAAAGATGTCTCATAATCACAACGGAAGTTCTTATGATAACAAGGATTATGATTCAGATGGTAGTGAGGGGCAGAGACGTGCTCGTCATGAGGACAACCCTCAAGGGGGTGTTGGACCGCAGGACGGAAGATTTCAAGCCATTACTCCAAGGAGGTTGGAATATGCTAAAGATGGAGTCTTGATCGTTGAACTTCTCAATGATGAGACTGATGGTCAGGAACGGCCGAGGGATGATCGACGTCCGGCCCCTCATCCCAACAGGTCGGGACGATATGAGAGTGAGATACGAAGGACTGAGCAAGACCTGAATGACTAAGAGCGAAGCCTTGCAAGGTTGAAGGAGCGACTTGGCCTACTGCTCAACAAATATGATTTATGAATGTTTCCATCAAGAATGGCAAAGAGAGGCCTCCAGGGGAGAGCGGCCACGTGATCCACAGAGAGAGCCCCCTGTTAACAGGTCGTGGCCCCATGGACATGAGCGAGCCCGTCCTCGTGATAACTCAAGGAACAATTTGTTAGAGTAGTCCCGTGATTCACAGAGAGCGCCCCCTGAGTACAGGTCGAGGCCCCATGAACACGAGTGAGCCCCCTCGCGTGATAATTCAACTAGATGACGTGATCAAGACTCAAGCTATAGGAGAGATCATCAAAGGAGGGATAATCGACAGTTCGTGAGGCGTGATGCCCGCCAGTACCATCTGGGCGCACCCTCGGGGGGTAGTCATCTTGTCATTACTTCGGTCCCATCTCTGAGCGCAAGCGAGGGGAAACAAAGGACGCGTCTTCAAGGTCTTGACCCCTTCAAGCGCAAGGAAATCCCCAACTTCAGGGAAGCATCACAACCTAGGGAGATGTTCAAGTTCATAATCAAAACCAAGTAGTAGAACAACCACAACCTCAAGCTGGAGTGCCAAAAACCAATCAAGTAGTCGATCAGGCTCCACTCTTGGGGGGTAGTCAACCTCCACATGCTGAAGACGCATCCTCAAGGTAACGCTAATCTAGTTTTATTGTGTTCTATGTTCTTTGTTCTTTGAACTTTTGCAGGAAGAAGAATGTGAGGAAAATCCTTAGGAACCTTTAGGGCGCACCCTAAGGGCAATGCTCGAGGGTTAGATGAATTCCAACAACTCCTATGGAAGTTCGACGAATGTTCACGTCCACACCTCTAGGACGTGTCCTCCAGGTATCTCGAGATAGTCGTTTCTCCCTGAGGATGCATTTTCGGAGGAAAATGTCTACGAACAATTCCAATGAAGACAAATAATGATAAGACAAGTTCAATGCTTAAGCAGCTTTCACGTAGAGTAATATGGATGTGAAGCTTCGTGATCCACAAAGAGTGCCCCCGGATTACAGGTCGAGGCCCCATGGACATGAACAAGCCCCTCCGTGAGGACAAAACCTTTATACTTAGAGAACGCGTCCTCACATTCAGGAGACATGATCTTCAAGGTGCGCCATAAGCGTATCGGCTTCTTATATTGAGGCTTCGACAACATGGTTGTACAAGCCCTCGGGTTGTTTTCAGCAAAAAGAAGAATATTTGGAGTCGAGGCCCCATGGACCTTAGGATGCGCCCCCTGATCGGCAGGATTCAGCACCAAGGTCATGAGTGAGCCCCTCCACGGGAGAATGCTGGCGCAAGGGACTTCGACATTGCCCGCATCCACTTAGGCCACCCTACGCAAGAGGGCGCGCCCTCACGATGTTGGGGGTAGTACTGATGCATCTCCCAACTCTTCCTATAAATAGAGTATCCTTACGGGGATGTCTCTTCGTGAAAACACGTTTGAAGATACAATTGATGCCTATTGTGTGCCCTTCGCCGGACAGAGGTGCCAAGGTGCGGCCCTAGGCTAGTCTGATGAAGGCCCTCTACACGATAAATTATATAGAAGATAGTGGTGACTAATATTCCCCTTTTAATTTGGGATGCCTCTTCATGAGATGCCTCATATTGAGATGCCCCTTCTTTGGGTTGAGATTCGAAGTATTATGTGGTCGGAGAGTGCCCCCTAACGTTTTAATGAAACTTTTAAGGGTGAGACCCCCGAATAGTCATGCAAGCATTTGATGAAGTATTTTCCAGAAGAGGTTCGTGTTCTATTATCAATAGGGTGATGCTCTGGCCCCAGTTAATTAAAGTAGATAAATGGCTGAATAATAGACTATAAGGTAAATTAATTACCTCCTAGTCTAGGGGGTAGCCCAGGTACACCTTCATGTAATAAAGAGGTTTTAAAGACGGTCTTTTTTGCCAGTAATTCAGGCATCTCAGCTCCACTAAAGAACACGCGAAAGATAGTTTAATTGAAAGTTTCAGCTGATCAAAAACACTTGGACGACGAGTCATGAAAGAAAATAAACTTTTTGTTGGAGCATTGTGCTACTTCAATAGAATTGATATTTGCATAAAATAATGAAACACGTGGAGTTGCTTTTCATGATGCATGGGCTGACTAGTTGTATCCACGGAGTTAATTTTTTGAAGCAAAAATATGGTTGTAACAATTTGGAGGACGGGCCCTATATTATTTAAAAAGAAGAAAAGAAGACCAAGTGAAGCAGCAATACCAGAGAGAATGAAAATAGAACATATAAAGCACCATGGTGTTTGAATTCAAAATTGTAGAACATGCAACTGAAGGGTATGGTTGATAATTTTAAGTGATAAAGGATGAAAATGTGTCAAAAATGCGGGGTCCACGGGAAGAAGCAACAAAAAACAAACAAAATAATGACGGTTACTTCATTCTTGTGAGGACTGAGGAATTGCTACAAAGGTGAGTTAATGGTTTTGACCATTAAAGAGGGCACCCATAATTGTAGTATAAAAGGAAAAGCAATGAAGATGGGCTAGTATTATATACGTGGACATGTGCTTATATATAGGAGTTCTTCAGTGTAGTAAGTGGAGTCCATGCACATGGAGCATTAATCCACAGAAAGTTAATCAGCTCAGGAATGAAGGACGCGTCTTCCACAATTTACAAGGTCAACCAAAGTAAAAAAAAATGGTCAAGTCAACGTGGATTTTCATGGAGTCCTGACGTTGTGTGCAGAAAAGAAAATATGCAGATGTTATGCGAATACCAAAAGCGAAAAAGAAAATTATAGTACGGATCCAACAAACTTGAAATGGGTACATATACATCATGGTGACAAAAGCTCATGGAGCACGCAGCATGAACCTGCAAAGTATAAGAAAATAAATAGGTGCACGAGGACCATAAGTTAGTTCAACTATTTTGAATAAATGGTACTCGACTGAAATAAAGGGAAATTACTGAAGTAAAGACGTTTCTTGTCTAAGAGAAGGCGCGCCCTTATACGAAAAAAGAAGAAGATTGAAGAATCAATAAATATATGTACATCTATACATATACGCGCGGGTGATACAAAATCATGTTAATTTATTGGAGTAATATTTTGTGGAATTAGAGAGATGAAGTATGAGAAGTAAAGGTGACGGGTACGACATACATGTTTGATGGAGCAATTTGGGTGAAGATAATAAATTAAAGATGATGTTTTTTTTAATTGTTTTGATTGAAGTTTTGCTACGAGGCTCGCGAGTAATAAAAAGACAGCCAAAGTGATGATATATGGAAGTACATATCATGGGTGTTTTATCAACATGTATGAAAGTAAGAAATAAAATGACTTTGGTATTGGTTTGCATGTGACGAGACGATAAAGATTGATAATGGACTCCAGATAGACCAAAAGAAAAATATTGACAAGCGGCTATGCCTTGTTACGGGTTAAGCTAATACGAATATAAGGGTGCGCCCTTTATATTTATGAAAGCAATGGATTATGTATAAAATCAAAGCAGTGGATTGAAGCAATTTCGTTGCTACAAATCAATATAGGTAAATACATTAAGTTGCGGGGCCTCCATTATTGAAAGTTATTGGCACAACTCTACTACACGGGTGAAACAAAATATTGGCTTGGTGGCTTGGTGATTTATTATTTAAAAGATGGAGTAATTGCATGAAGTATGATAAATGATGGGACCCACAGGATTGTGAAAAGGTAAAATACAAAAGAGTTGATAGCTAGACATGCAAATGCGG
This sequence comes from Heracleum sosnowskyi, assembly GCA_030848705.1. Lineage (NCBI taxonomy): Eukaryota > Viridiplantae > Streptophyta > Magnoliopsida > Apiales > Apiaceae > Heracleum > Heracleum sosnowskyi. The sequence goes on along the minus strand of CM061236.1, from coordinate 119,855,742 downwards.
CATTATGCATGTATATAAGTGAATCATTTGTTGTGTGAGAGTTATAGCATGTAGGACCTGCCTAAATGAATGCACTTAGAGCTTGGAAGTATTATGAACAAGAATGGCAGCATTAAATATTATTATAGAGGAAGTTAAAGTAATATGAAGGCTTGCTTCTTGCATGGATTAAAAATACAATCAAAATCATAATAGGTCAATGGGTGACATATATATTGAATAGAAGATGTGAGCTTGCTTGTGGCCCCGTGCAGAGTCCTCAAAGCATGCTGAAAAGGTGAGATGCATATGCGTCAATGCGTGTGACAGCAGGAAGTATTATCGTGTGACATGATATAAGAGATTATTCTAATTTGATAATTTGCTCGATACGTATAACTTATCACTTATACGACACTTACTCATTTTAAGTTATAAGTCAATTTTTTGGTGATACCCCAAACACGCACATAATAAGAAAAAGGGGTTTCTAATAGAAGTCAGCAGGAGCTATTAGGTTGAAAATAATCAGGACAATTAGTGGTTTGAAAGAGGTTAATGTGGCGCTAGGAAGCCAGGAGCTAAAGCATGTATGAAAGAAAATGGAGTTGACTTTTAACTGGTAAGCCGCATGTACATGAGGGAAATAATGAAGCCTAACAAAGGCGCGCCTAGTGCTAGTGAACAGATGAGCTTTTAATTTTGGAAAGTTAAAACGACTTACAGAGGAAAATATTAAAAGAAAAGATATAGCTTACAATGTGGAAGAGGCGTTTGGACAACAAAGAAACACAAACATATATACATACTGAAATGGAGGATGCGTCCCTTATAGGTTGTGCCTAGGTGCAAATTTTGCATCTGTGCATAATCTCTTGTTTCTTACACCGAGTTAGCTTATGTAAACTTAGAGGTGTCATGTGTAGATGATATCCCTTTTTAAGCATTAGAATTATAAAAAATATATGATGGAAGAATTAAAGTATGCGCTCTCTGGAAGGACACACCCTCTTTACTGCATCAAAGAAGGAAGAAGCTTGAGAACACTTCTTTAAGAAGAAAAGGTTACAAAGAGATTTTGGCACTTTGGAGATTGAAAATTCCATGCTTCATCTCTGATTTCACATGGAATTGGGGGGTAGTTGTTATAGCCAAAATTTAATAACGGGTTTTTAGGTTAGGTTCGGGTCAAGTAGGATTCAATTGGGATATTTAAAGTATAATTAGGGCTAGGACTAATGTAAGAGATGGTTGGGGCTTGCCCTCATAAGGGTAAGGGCGCGCCCTTTTAGGCCGACCACCGCTTGAGGGCGCACCCTCATGGTAATGACAACTTGATGGATGGTTTGACAAAGGATAACAGTTATTTTAACATGGCATGACATGAGGAAGATTCAGGACTTGTCCTCTTAGGGGAGAGGGTGTGCCCCTTTGGCCATCTAACCCCTAAGGACGCGTCCTCTCGGTGTGGACTGACAACTCTACATGAATGGAAGACTTGACGGAGAATAATAACTTCATTCGACACAAGGAAGACTTAGGGCTTGTCCTCATGGGGACAAGGGCGCGCCCTTTAGGCCGTCCGCCCCTTGAGGGCGCGTCCTCTTGGTTTGAAGTAGCAATTTGGTGATGAAGGATGGTTCCCTTGGCTTAGTATTGACAAGATATTGAAGAATTCCCTCCTAGGATGTACCCTAGGAGGGGGATGTCCGTGGTTGAAGGCCTCCAGGGGTTTGCCTGATGATTGAAGGTCTCCTCCTGTATCCAATGGGCGCGTCCTCATTGGGGATGTGGGGTTAACCTTGGTGTGTGCTTTAGGAGCTCTGTTCCTGTACTCAATGGGCGCGTCCTCATTGGGGAACTTTGGAGTAATCCTGCACTTTGCACCCAAACACTTGGGATCACTTGTCCTGCTATCTGGTGGGTGCTTCTCATTCGGGGGACAAGGACGCGTCTAGCATTTAAGGTAAGTCATGGTTATACTTGCGTCTATGAATTAAGGAAATAGTTGGTAATGGATAGGACTAGTCCTCGATGGGGGAAGTATTCTTATCCATGAAGTCCTGACGTCATAGACGAGCCTTGGGCCTTTGTGACTAGGCCTTATCGTTAGACATTCCTAAAGTGAGCCAAATTCTAAGTATGGAAAGCGGTGGAAGAGTCATACGTCTAAGTATGGAAGGCGGTGGAAGACTTCGACTGGGCCTTGAAGATCAGAGACCAAGCCCATGGAGGAAACTTCCTCCCCAAGAACTACGTTGGATGTTTATGGTCAAGCTCAATAGGCTCACAAACGGGCTCATTAAGCAGATCATAAATATAAAATTTTCTGATTTTATAATGAGGTTTGTCAGAGAATAAAATGAGTTTATGGTGTGTACACTTTGGGTCTTGAATGGATTTTGAAACGTGAGTTTTAATAAAGTGAGAACTAGAAACTAAAGAATGCCATAATTTACAAGCTGTTTTGAATTTCAAAAGAGAAAATACCAGCAGCCATAGTTAGGTTCTTGATTCATTCTTCAATCCACTTCAAGTGTTTCTGTATGATAGAAAGTTTGAGACTTTGAGGGCTACTGATACGAGTCATATATAAATACTATCATCTTTTCTTTTTTCTTTTTTCTATAAGATCGTCAAATATAACCCAAGCCTAGGAAAGACCATACCAGGTCCCCAGCCCAAAAGGAAAACAATCAAAGGTGGTAAGGGAAACACCTTTTATCTTTTTGATAGGGCATTTTTACTTTTAAGGAAGAAAATCTAATTGACATAAAATGTATCAAAAGTCGTATATATCGATGAATATATATATAAATTCATTTTTGATATAATTTGCATTCAAAAATGTATACATGCATGTAAATATCTCGTCAATTGACTATAAATATAGTGCAATGTTACTTTCAATAGGGAATAATAAATTGAATCGTTCTAAAATTATTATTGTTTAATTATAATTTCATTGTATAGGCCTTTATACTGAAAATTATTTAAACTTTTTAACTTTCTAATTTAACTTCTTTTGTCCAAAAGATTCTAACATTTACATAATAACCAATAGCATGAATAAAGATTTAAAAAATACGGACAAAAGTGTAATCATCCGTATATAGTAGAACCGTTCTAAATTAATATCCTCTAAAATAATAACCTCTCTAAATTGATTAAAAAAACTCGGTCCCAAGTTGGGATCAGTAATAAAATTTAATAAACTTTCTATCGTGATAATTAATATTTTTTTAGAAAATTGTAGTGTTAAATATCGGTACCAAATTTCGTATAGTATGATATTGTTGACATATATATTAATATATTATTATAGGAAAATATGAATTGCCTTTAATATTATTGTTTGTGAAATAAGAGAGTTTCCTTTATTATTATTAGGGATTGGCTATATAAATAGATGTGATTATTGTAATAGACTTGTGGCTTATGCCTACTCTTGAATGAAAAGAAAACATGACTTGATAGAACCCCGTCTTTATATTTGAAACTGAGCGGGTGATTACATTTTAACAAAAATCTTGACTTGAGCGGGTGATTCCGTTTTGACAAAAATCGTGACTTGAGCAGGTGATTCCGTTTAGACAAAAAGCTTGACTTGGGCGGGTGATGAAGAAAGTGATTGGAGCCGATGATTCTGTTTTGATGAAAAAATGGATTGGAGCCAGAGATTTTGTTTTTTTTTTTTTATTTTGGCAAACTCTCAATTTTGAGAATCGTGAGTTTGAGGGGAGATGTTGACATATATATTATTATAGGAAAATATGAATCGCCTTTAATATTATTGTTTGTGAAAGAGGAGAGTTCCCTTTATTATTATTAGGGATTGGATATATAAACAGATGTGATTATTGTAATAGACTTGTGACCTCCACTTTTGAATGAAAAGAAAAATTAACTTGATAGAACCCCGTCTTTATATTTTATCAAATATCTTTGATTAAATATACATTTTTATATACTTTGGTCAAAAAGTATATTTTCCGGATTATCACGCTAGACCGCCTCAGGCCCAACACGCGACATGTAAATCGAACTAACTGAGCGACAAGATCACACTAGTGACCCTTCAACCTGGAGTGTAGGAAAAATTCCCCACGCCCCTAGGAATCGAACATTTGAATGTTTTGGTCAATAACCAGAGCTCTCACCAACCTTTAGAATTTTTATATACTTACGAGTATGAAAAATAGTTTTTGGTACTAATTTAGGATAGATTTTTTATCTAATAACTTTTAAACTATTTCTGATCATCTTAATTGTCTCCAATTGGTCGTTGTGATCTTCGTATTTGAAAGATTTTCATAGAACTAAATAATGTTATTGAATTTTTAAGTAATTTTTTGACGTAAAAATGTTAACATGTATAATTTAAGCAAATAGTCTAGAATTCAAATAAACTACGTACATTGTATATACTACTCCCTCTGTCCCTCTCATTTTTTTACACTTTACTTTTTGGGATGTTCCTCTCAATTCTTTACATTCCTTTTATAATATAAAAATTAACTACATTAACTACTTTCCCCCGTCTTTATATTTTATCAAATATCTTTGATTAAATATACATTTTTATAATACTTTTACTAAATATACACATGCATATATTAATAAGTATAATGGTTGCTAAGAAAATAAATATTTATAATTTAAAATTAAATATTTAACGCATAAAATATTGATTGAACAAATATATAAAATGATACCATCGTAAAAAATAACATAAAATATGATATTAGAATTTGTTTGAAACGTACCATCAAATTTTAAATTGATAATAATGTTGAACGTTCTAACCCATTTTAGAATTATACTTTCTTGTAACTCCATCATCATTGGCGTGAATATGCGTTTATTTGTTCCCAATTTTGATTCTAGATTACCATCAATAAAATTATCATTATTAGCTGAATCATGCACATGCTTCAAAGAAACAAAACTTTTGCGTTATTAAGAATGAAAAGACAAATTTGATGTTGGACAAATATCACAGTTAATTATTTTAATTGAAAATTTTATGCTCACCACAACATAATCAACATTTTATGAGGTGATTTTAGATTCTTGTGAAGGCGTTGAAACTCTAGAGTTTGAACTATTTTTGTCACATTTGAGGCGAAGTATATTGTATTGTTATGGACTAAGTTTCAATCATTAAAAAATATAATGAATGTCAGAATTTTTCCTGTGATGATTTTCAATTTTCCAGGATACTAGTTTTCATTTTTTTTTCTTATGACAAAGGTTTTAAATTTGTTAGAATAAATTTTAAACTTACATTTAATATGCTATATTTTTAGAATTTTGTATTTACTACGTCATTAACTTTAGATTCTGACCATAAAGGTCGTCGTCAATATTTGCTGATATTGACCACATCACTTCACAATCTTTGAACTACTTCACTTCAATTAATAATATAGATGGACACCCTAAACCTAATAAATTTATACTTTCTTCGTCTCATCCATTTCTTTTCACTTTACTTCTATAGATGTCTCTCTCAATTCTTTACATTCCAAAAGTAGTAAAATTTTATAATATAAAAATTAACTACATCCACTATTTTCCTCCATTACACTTATTTTATACATTAAATATTGATGAGTCCTACCACTTTACTCTCCTTTCTTACTTTTCTTCACTATTTTACACTTTTTTATAACGCCTATGCCCAACTCATAGGTAAATAATGAGAGGGAAGGATGGAGTATATAATTATGGTAAAGAGGATAAGAAAAAGAATATTTTTGAAGAATTTTATTTATTGAACATGATGCCTCCTATTCAGGTTTGAGACGATTTGACCACATTTGAATTTCTACGTCTGCTTAATAATACAGAGTTCCAGACTACATCTCTGACACTATAAACTCATAAATGATATATCGTCTCCATCTACATTAAGATTTTAAAAGTTTAACAATGAAAAATTGATGAGTCTAATAACTGCACCTAATTGATAACGAAATAAAGAAGAAGGTAACGAACCGATTTACTATCTAAACTTCAGATATCCGTAATATGCTTATATAAAATATATTATCAAGCTAATGTGAAGACGTGTTTTATTAATAAATTAAAAATACTTAAAAAGATGATGTATTCGTTCACGCACAATTTTAAAGGTCACTTATGAATTAAAATAATTTAAAATTTTATGTTATTAATCAAATTTATATTGTTAATATTATTTTAAAACGGTCTGAAAAACAGTTTAGTTCAACCCACATGTGTAAGATATGTTAAATTATTTTTACATTGGTAAATTGAATTTTTAATATTTCGTTAACATATTTTGTACTAATTTTTTTTTTTACTTTTAAATTTTAATTACTTATGGAGATGATTTGTTCGTTCAAGTGTGATTTTAAAAATTACATGTGAATTAAAACAATTCAAAATTTTAAATTTATTGAATTTAAATAATCTATTATTTTAAATTGGTGTAAAAGACGGTTTAGCTACCAACCAAAATGTAATCTGAATAAGACAATTGAGACAAACTTTATATTAAAATGGTATTTTCACTTTTAAAAATTTTAATTTTTTTTAAATCGTACGATAATGTCACTATTAATCTCTACAATTAATGTAATATACATGTATATATATGAATAACAAATAGTTAATAATATTATGTATTAGAAATTGTATACTTGAAATTGAATTATTAATATCGTATTAAATGTAAAATAGTAATAAAATTGTTTTATTAATAAATATTTATGAAAATTTCATTATAAATATGATAATATAATTGTGACTAAAACAAATATGTAATACATTGCATATTTTAAATCAAGTCATTACTGTATTTAAATTAGAATTGTCAACTAACCATTATTATTATAATCGGATGAAAAGATAAACAAGGAAAAACAATTATATGATATGTTTGGTCTAAAATTTAGGAGTAGTCTTTGATTAGTCTTAAATTAATTAATATTTTCCGATTGGTTAACAATACAACATCTAGATTCAAACATTATAATAAACGATTACAATAGTTTTTATAGACAAAAGATCCACAAAATAAAATCAACAATTTCAAGTATCTATTCTATTAATATATTAGGTAACATTTTCTTTAATTTTTTTAAAATAATCAATTAACATTAAAAAAATTTAATTATAATAAATAATATTACTATTGGATAACTACCCTCATATTTTATGTAAAAATCTTAAATTATGACCTATAATAATTAATTTATCAAAATATTTAAATTACAGATTTAAGTTGTAAAAATTATACATATACTCATAATATTTCCTTATTAAGTGTGTTAGATCAAGAAGTGGTATTATAAGTTAATCTATAAATATAATAAAAGATTAAATTATTATTAAAAATAAAATAATTTTAATTGATAACTAAATTCTCGAAAATATAAAAATATAATAGCGAATGGATTTAAAAAAATGATATAAGCAACTAACATCAGATTTTTTTTTAATTGCAATAAATAATATTAATATTAGATAACTACCCTCACATTGTAAAAACCTTAAATTACGACCTTTAACAACTAAACATTCAAAAATATAAATTATTGATTAAAGTCATAAAATCTACACATATACTCGTAATGCTTCACTCGGTGGGTTGGGATATTAGAAGTTTATCTATAAAATAGACTATTTTATATAAAATAAATAGTACAATTGTTAATCAAAATCTCGAGGTATATAATTATCATAAAGGATTTAAATTCTAATAAAAAATAAAATAATTTTAATTGATAACCATATTTTTTTTTTTTGAAAGAAAGATTGAATTTTCATTAAGCTGAAATACCAAATTCTTGAAATATTTAAATAAAAAATTAATAAATTTAAATACTAATTTAAACCAAAATAATTATTGAATTTTGATTGGTTAATCACGTTGTAAGGATAGTCTAACACCCTTGTTTAATAAAATTATATGAGAAATTTTTTAATAGATTTAAATTCTAATTAAGAATAAATTAATTTTTGAAATTTGATTGGTTAATCGTGTTGTATGGATAATTTAACCATGCTTGATTGATAAAATTATATGAAGAAAGTTTTTTAACTTTTGTGATTGATCTAAAATTTAGTGTTAAGACATTGGTTAAACATTTTTGGTTAACAAAATTATAGGAGGAAAGTTTTAATACATTTAAATTTTAGCTTAAAATTATATAAGGAAAGACTTTAGACTCTTGTGATTGGTCTAAAATTTATGATTGATCCACCTTTGGTTAATAAAATTATATGAGAAAAGCTTTAATGGATTTAAATTCTAATTAAAAAATAAAATATTTTTTGAATTTTGATTAATTAATCGCGTTGTATGGATTGTCTAACCATCCTTGGTTGATAAAATTATATGATGAAAATTTTTATACTCTCGTGATTGGTATAAAATTTAGAATTGACATCTGATTGGTCCTAAAATAATTAATATTTTCTGATTGGGTAACTAGATAGAGTGTTAGACTCGGGTATTATAATAAAAGATTATTATGTAAAATGTAAATTTTAATTATTTTAAAGTATTAAAAATATAAATCTCTTTTATGTAATAACCTTCTTAAAATAATAATTTTTCCTTAAAATAATAATTTTTCTTAATCCTAAAAATATCATTTTAGAGATGTTCAACTGTATACTGATTTTTTTTTTTTTTTTGAAATAACTGTATACTGATTGTAATTTAGCATCAAAAATCATTTTCCGAGGCCTGGACCCGTACATATTTCCATCCCAACACTCCAATGTTTAATGTTAGCAAAGTGGACTCATGATTGGATACGAGACCCTTACAATATTATTATGTCTCATTCATTTTTATACACTTTTCATTTTGAATGTATATTTCATTTTTATTTATTCCAAAAATAATAACTTTTAATAATATAAAATATTATTACATCCACTATTTTCTTCGCTATCTCTATTTTATAATAATATAAAACACTATTACATCAACTATTTTCATCCACTATCTCAAACCTATTATTAAATATTGATAGGTCCCACTACTTTACCCACTTTTCATCTAACTAGTTTGCTAAGCCGCGCTTCGCAGCGGCTTTATAATAATTTCTCCAAATTTTTCTAAAAACTATTCTAAAAAATATGTTTTCAAACAAAATTATATTTAAAACATGAAATTAAGGTTTGTTTTAAATTATCCGTTTAGTGTTGTTCATTGCCGAAATTTTGAATAATTATAGAAAAGGCCAATTGTTTAATATATTTCATTATTTTAATATTATATCAAATATTAGTATATTAATCACTTTAATTTTCTAAAACTTTATATTGCTACTTCTATTTAAAAATACATAATACATAAATATTAAATTTTAGCATATAATATGCTCCTTCTAATGAATCGCTCTCTCGTTAAACATATTTTCTCCCACTGACCCGCATTCTCGTAGTTACCAAATTGAACATAAAACAAACTAATTACTTAATCAATTACATCATCTATTAATCAATTTTATTATATCATAAAATTTAATTCAAATCTTTTTAAAAACTATATTTCTGGCATCTTATTGAATATGCAAAATTGGTTGTCCCTCCTATTGAATATGTAAAAAAGTACTTTAAAAAATGTAAAATTACAAAAAATAAGGTTAAACATAGGGATGTTCATTGAAGGAAAGGTTATGAAGCTGCTATGTCCAGAGTCGGTCTTTGAAGCTGAGGCTATTGGCGTTCGTAAGGCATTATCTTGGATTGCAGAGAAAGAGTTCAAAAATGTCATGGTTGAAACAGACTCATCCAGCTGTTTGTTTTTGTTTGAAGTAAATCCGAGTTGCTCATTTAATTTTATTCGAAGGCAAGCAAATAGGGTTGCCCATGAGATGGCTAAATTACCTTGTTTGATTAATTGCTACAATTTGTTTACGTCTCCTGCTGATATCTTGTTGGAGACCATTTTGTATGATTCTTCATTTTAATGAAATCTTTTCTTCTTCAAAAAAAAATGAAAAATTACAAAAAATAAGGTCCAGAGTACTGCAAAAACTCATTCAACAATTAGATAAATACCAAATTGAAACACTATACCTAGCGTAGCATAACACATAAGATGATTTGGTTGTTTAATAAATCAAATTGTTTTATCTATTAATTCAACCATTCCTGTCGAGCCATGTATAAATCATCACACGTAGGGATGGCAAAATTAAGCAAAATACATAATTATGAACTTAATATTGTAACTTTAGAAAGAATGGATAATTAAGCAATGATCAATTTATTTTTTGGTGGGATATCGTAATTAGTAGGTTTCCAGCTAGCTTCTTCAATTGATCCAGATAGGAGAAAAAAAAAGTGTGTCCGAATAGTTTCAGACGATCAATACATATTAATCCTAATATTTTAATTTTTATTTAAAGTATAATATACATTGAAGTTATATTAGTTTTTGTAAGTCATATATGTTATTTACATAAAATAAATAATTAAGTTATTTAGTTTATAAAAAAAAAAATCTATACTATCTATACTATATTATTAACATTGAAAATTTTGATTTTCAGTTTTCGGTTTTCCGTCATTTATTTTATTTAATAAATAATAAAATAACATAAAAATAGTAACTAAATGATTGCCTTTTACAATTAAAACACTTTTTTCTAACAAAATCTATTACTTCCAAAAATATTACGGACAATAATCCTTAAATCAAAATATATTACCTTTTATATTTATTCTCACTAAAATCTCTATTTTCCAAAAATATCAAGTGCAACCGTTACTTATTTATTTTAAAACTTGTTTTAAAAATTATTTAAAAAAGCTTACCAATTTTAACATGCCAACGTATTTTTTTAACAAATAAAATTAATATAATTAAAACACTTCTAAAAATCACGGGCAGTTACTTTTTTAAATTAAAATATGTTAGCTTTTCTATTTGTCCTTATTATTTGCCTTTTATAAATAAAACACTTTTTTCTAATAAAATATACTCATTTTCCAAAAATATCATGGGCAATTACCTTTAAATTAAAATATATTACATTTTATATTTGCTGTCACTAAAATCTCTATTTTTCAAAAATATCATGTGCAACCATTACTTATTTATTTTAAAATATATTTTAATGCTTTTAATTATTTAAAAAAGCTTACCTATTTTAACATGCCAACGTATTTTTTAACAAATACATTTAATATAATTAAAACAATTCTATCAATATCACGGGCAATTACTTTTTTTAATTAAAACATGTTAGCTTTTCTATTTATCTTTTTTATTTGTCCTTATTATTAATATTATTTTAATGAATAATAAAATAATATTAATAATGGCCCATTTGTATTATTATTATTTTTTTCTATTTTCCAATTTATATTTAAGTTTCACATTTTATAATTTATCATATTGATTTTTATTCTTTATTAAAAAATTTATGTTCCTATTAATTATTTTAATTTGTCATTTTTTAATTTCTTTTTGGTGGCCCGTGTCTTGCGCGGGTTATAGGCTAGTCAATACTATTATATAATAGACGAAACATTAAAAGTTTGGTCGGTCGGTATGGTACGTTGTGATTTTACTTAATTGCCCTTTCTTAAATTCGTGTTTTTACTTAATTAACCTTACTTATTTATAGACATATATTATTAAATATAATATTACCTATTTATAACCAATTACCTTTTTCACCAAAAATATATTATTTTTTATATTTTTTCTAACAAATTCCCCTACTTTTACAAATATATCACGGGCAATTACCTTTTTTTAACTAAAACATGTCAGTTTTCCTATTTTTCCTTAGTAAAACCCCTCATTTTCCAAAAATATCACGGGCAAACCTTTAGTTATTTATTTTTAAACCTAATATTATAATTATTTTTTTAAAGTTTACTTATTTTAACATGCCTACTTATTTTTCTTAACAAATGCAATTACTAAAAATATTAAAATATAAATAATCAAATACCTATTTATAACCAATTACCTTTTCAACTAAAACACATTATAGATTTTTTCTAACAAAGTCCCTCATTTTCTAAATATATCACGGGAAATTGCAATTGCATTTTTCTATTTTTCTCACTAAAATCCATTCTTTTTCTAAAAATATCACGGAAAACCCTTTACTTATTTATTTTAAAACGTATTTAAATAATTTAAAATTTTAAATTTTAAAACCTCATTTTTCCAAAAATATCACGGACATTTACCTTTTTTAACTAAATATATGTTACATTTTTTATTTTTCCATACTAAAACCCCTCTTTTTCCAAAAATATAACGAATAAACCCTTACTTCTTTATTTTAAAATTTGTTTTAATGTTTTTAATTAATTAAAAGTGTTTAGCTATTTTTACATGCCTACTTATTATTTTTAACAAATACAATTAAAAAAATAATAATAAAATAACAATTAACAATCCGTGCATCGCACGGGTTTTAATCTAGTATTATTAAAGCCGAAACATTGAAAATTTTGGTTTTTGATTTTCGGTCATTTATTCTATTTAATAAATAATAAATAATATAATAATAGTAACTAACTGATTGCATTTTATAATTAAAACATTTTTTCTAACAAAATCTACTCCTTTTACAAAAATATCACGGACAATTACCTTTAAATTAAAACATATTACCTTTTATATCTGTTCTCACTAAAATCTCTCTTTTCCAAAAATATCAGGTGCAACCCTTACTTATTTATTTTAAAATAGATTTTCGTACTTTTAATTATTTAAAAAATCTTACCTATTTTAATATGCCAACGTATTTTTTTAACAAATACAATTAATATAATTAAAACACTTCTAAAAATATCACAGATAGTTACTTTTTTTAATTAAAACATGTTAGCTTTTCTTTTATAATTAAAACACTTTTTTCCAACAAAATCTACTCATTTTTCAAAAAAAACACGGATAATTACCTTTAAACTAAAACATATTACATTTTATATTTGTTCTCACTAAAATCTCTATTTTCCAAAAATACCAGGTGTAACCTTTATTTATTTTAAAATATTATTAAAGCCGAAACATTGAAAGTTTTGGTTTTCGGTAATTTATTCTATTTAATAAACTATAAAATAATATAAAAATAGTAACTAACTAATTGCCTTTTATAATTAAAACATTTTTTTAAAACAAAATCTACTCTTTTTCCAAAAATATCACTTGCAATTACCTTTAAATTAAAACATATTACCTTTTATATTTGTTATCACTAAAATCTCTCTTTTACAAAAATATGAGGACCCTTATTTATTTTAAAATCTATTTTAGTACTTTTAATTATTAAAAAAAGCTTACATATTTTAACATGCCAACAGATTTTTAAAAAAAATACAATTAATATAATTAAAACACTTCTAAAAATATCACCAGCAATTACTTTTTTAATTAAAACATGTTAACTTTTCTATTTGTCCTCATTATTTGCCTTTTATAATTAAAATACTTTTTTCTAACAAAATGTACTCTTTTTTCCAAAAATAACACGGGTAATTATCTTTTATATTTCTTCTCTTTAAAATCTCTCTTTTCGAAAAATAAATCAAAGAAAGTTCTATCAAGTCCTACAAATTCGAAAATAATAAGGAAGTTTTAATTATTAAAATTTATCAAATAAAGTTCTATCAAGTCCTACAAATTCGAAAATAATAAGGAAGTTGTAATTATTAAAATTAAAAATTGTGAAAAATTGAGAAAATTAGAAAAATAGAACAATATAACAAAACGATTCTAAAGTCGGCTGTTACCATACAATACATGAAAAGTCGGTCGTGTAGTCAGCTGTTAACTTTAAAACTCAATAGAAGCACTTATAAGTACTCCCTAATTTTATTAAATTTCACACACGAAAAAAAACCCACAGTGATTTCACATAAAATGCATCAATTGTGAATTGGTAGCTTGCATTATGCCTCTTGAATCTTGTAAATATGGATCAATAAAAAAAAGAATTAATAATCTAAAATTTTATTATTTGTGCATTAGTTAAATATTTCATCACATACATAAATTATAATCACACAACTTAATTAAATAATCACACAACTTAATTAAGATCCAACACAAAAGTTTAAGACCCAACACAAAAACACAAATAACTGTTCAATGTAAATATGAAATATAATATTGTAAGATTTAACCAACCTATTAAATGGCTAATTAACACGAAGAAGAAAATTATAAAAGCCTTCCCATGTAGAGATATGTATGCTATCATATTTTCTTATTTGATTTTCTTTGCTCCCACAATGTGTAAATATTAAAAAAAAGTATAAGAGAGTCAATGTAATCAGAATTTGAAACTCCAAAATTATAACAAAGCATGATTGCTAACAATGTTTGAAAAATACACATATGAGCAACAACACCTTTTGGGGTTTCCATTGCCAAATCTCTCCACAAAATATATAAACAAATCAAATTTACGATCAAAATAGACAAAACAAAGAAGAGTTGTTAAAAGAAAAGAAAGAAATCAAACATAAATTTATTTATAAAGTATATTGTAATAATGATCACCCGAAACAACCTCACTTAATTCCTTTACGTAAATGTCTTACGTAAATGTAGACATGATTCAATAGTAAAATTGAGAATTTCACGTACATGAAAATTCAGATAATATTAAAATCTTACCTGGTCTTACAAACTTAAAAACTCTTCTGCAACTAAGGTTCTTATGCATCAAATAATCAGAGAATATCATAAATCTTGAAAGATGAAACTTTTCTGCAAACACAATAAACAAAAAGTTAGAAAAAGATGGACACGATAATAAAATATCACCAACGCATAACCAAAAAGTTTGAACAACGCAGGCTGTGGTGCAGGATTTGAAAGCCCCGGTTCTGCTTTATATAATGTAAAAATTAATAAAAAAGGCAATATTCATTTAATTAAATTCTAAAGAGAATTGTATTTTTTATATTTATGGTTTTTTCTATAAATTCGAATGTAAATAAGTAAAATTTTGTTTTATTTAATTAAAATAGAAGAGCTCTAGAAAAATAGATAAATATGAATCGAGCGAGCTCCTGGACTTTTCATATATATATAAAGATAAAAAGATAATAAAGACAAAAATAAAAAGATAAAGATTTATATTTTTTCTTTTATACAATTGTTTCTTTTATACAATTCTAAAAGGTTTCAATTAGATGTTAACTTACCTTTTATACAATGGTTTCTTTTATACAACTTAATTTTTTTTTTTTTGACTTTCTTTTCTAAAAAATAGGACCTAAAGAAGGAAGTTTAATTTTAAGTATTTAAAATTGAGGAGCTGTAGGAAATTAGAAAAATATGAATCGAGGGGGTTTTCCTTTATATATATAAAGATTTTCCAAAAATAACACGGGTAATTATCTTTTATATTTCTTCTCTTTAAAATCTCTCTTTTCGAAAAATAAATCAAAGAAAGTTCTATCAAGTCCTACAAATTCGAAAATAATAAGAAAGTTGTAATTATTAAAATTTATCAAAGAAAGTTCTATCAAGTCCTACAAATTCGAAAATAATAAGGAAGTTGTAATTATTAAAATTAAAAATTGTGAAAAATTGAGAAAATTAGAAAAATAGAATGGAGCGATTTTAGAGGCGCCACCTCACCCATACTAAGGAAGTTGTAATTATTAAAATTTATCAAAGAAAGTTCTATTAAGTCCTACAAATTCGAAAATAATAAGGAAGTTGTAATTATTAAAATTTATCAAAGAAAGTTCTATCAAGTCCTACAAATTCGAAAATAATAAGGAAGTTGTAATTATTAAAATTAAAAATTGTGAAAAATTGAGAAAATTAGAAAAATAGAACGGAGCGATTCTAGAGGCGCCACCTCACCCATAATAAGGAAGTTGTAATTATTGAAATTTATCAAAGAAAGTTCTATCAAGTCCTACAAATTCGAAAATAATAAGGAAGTTGTAATTATTAAAAAAATAAAAGAAAGTTCTATCTTCCTACAAAATCAATAAATGAAATTAATAAAAGAAAGTTCTATCAAATTTGAAAATAATAAAAGAAAGTTTTATGAAGTTTAAAAATAATAAAAGAAAGTTCTATAAAGATTGAAAATAATAAAAGAAAGTTATATCAAAATTGAAAATAATAAAAGAGAAACCACCCTCATTAGCCAGTATTACCTAAAATCATAGATGGAATGCAATTTGATATCAAATCCTAGAATGGGTGGCAATTTCTGATGATTAGGTAAAAGAAAAAACGTTGCTGCGCATGTATTAAATTTAAGGCAAGTGGGTAATTTAGGCTATAATAAAAATTTGATTCTATCCAATTTGAAAATAATAAAAGAAAGTTTTATCATTCTAGAGGTGAAAATCAATAAAAAAAAGTTCTATCTTCCTACAAAATCAATAAAAGAAAGTTCTATCTTCCTACAAAATCGAAAATAATAAAGGAAGTTATAATTATTAAAAAAATAAAAGAAAGTTCTATCTTCCTACAAAATCAATAAAAGAAAGTTCTATCTTCCTACAAAATCGAAAATAATAAAGGAAGTTGTAATTATTAAAAAAATAAAAGAAAGTTCTATCTTCCTACAAAATCAATAAAAGAAAGTTCTATCTTCCTACAAAATCGAAAATAATAAAGGAAGTTGTAATTATTAAAATTAAAAATTGTGAAAAATTGAGAAAATTAGAAAAATAGAACGGAGCGATTCTAGAGCGCCACCTCACCTCCCCGTCTTCTCCTTTATATAAGTATATTGATGATTGATGATTTTACTCATTTTTTATACATTTTCTTGGTATTCGTGTTCAAACCAAACGTATAGAAATCACTAGGAGAGAGTATGATTTACCTTATCCTTTTTCTAGAAGACGGAATAAAATAAATTATCATAGTGATATCGGGATCGGTGAGCATCGTGTACATTCAAAGTATAGCATGGGTGTGCGTTTTGTAGTTTTGGACTTTTGATGAACACTTCCCTTACGTCATCGCCACTTAGGCACTTACTTCCATATAAGTTTCATATCTTATCGTCATAATAATACTATCATCAGCTTCTTCTCTTACACGTAAAGAAAAGACTGCAACTGATTGATTAGCTCTTATCCAGATCCATATCAACTCATTTTGCTCTCCTTTCTTTTTTGTGTCTCCAACTTCTTGCCATATTTTTAGTTACATGAGCATAATCTTCAACATTTGATAATGTGGATTCTCTCCAGCTTCTTGTAAAAGTCTGCAGTAGTTGATTATTGTTCTGCTTTTCTTTTTCTGCCTGTTGAGATGGAAGTTGAATATCATGAGGTATGTCTCTCTTTCACTCTCGTAAAACCATGTTCGGACTTCGGAAGAACAAGTTAATATGTATGTCATCTTACATTTTTGTTAATACGTCGAAAAAAGCTGTGATATCATGTTAAGTAACTGATTTTGATGATTCCTTAGAAAGGAGTTTATGGACACTATGTTTAATTCTAACGTGCCTCTATATATATTAGGAGTATATTAGAAATTCAAGAGGAACTCAGCTATTTACTTGCAGATGGTTGCCTTTCTCTTCTCCAAAGGCCCTTGTTTTTCTTTGTCATGGTACTACTCCTACTAATTCTTCTCCTCAAACTTTCGCATTCCCTTGTGTTTGTGTGAGTGCGCGTATTCTTTTTATTAAATATAAATTTCAAGTAAATGAATTCAAGAGGGTTGGATGCAGGGTATGGCATGGAATGCAGTGGTTTCATGAAAGGTAAAGAATAAATGTTTCCTCGTGACTTTTGTGTTTTTACTTTCCGCTTTGATTTTTCCTTGAGTGTCTTTCCAAAGTACTAGGTAACCACGACTTTTGAGATTATCACTTTAAAGAGTATTAATTCAGAGAAGTTGTACTATAGTAGCAGTTCCTGTTCCATTCAATTAGAACGTCTCAACACATGTGACTATCAACCATTAATTTTGTTTTGGATCCAACCAAACGGAGTAAATTAGATCATGCCAAGTGTGGCTACAATATGGAGGTTGTCTGTCCGCAGCATGCCGGTCCCATGTAGACGTAGTAAATGTCTCTGTCAGTTTTTATACTTTGTAATGGATATTTCAAACCATACTAGCTGATGAAAACCTAATTCTAAGCTCCTTTATATGTGATTACTCCTTTTTATTTAATGTTAAATGTTGTGGAACCGGTGAGAGGCTTTCGATTCTGCTAGTAACAATATGGTTGTCATTATCCAAATTTGCTTTCTCTCTTCACACAGTTCACAGAGGGACAGAACCAGGAAAAATAATCAGAGGGGCAAAAATTTTCAACAAAAAATCTAAATACATGGGATTTGGGGGGATCATTAAGATTTATTAGCTTGTGACGGGACCAAATTTTAATTTTTATACATAAAATTGAAGAAATATGAGCTCTCTTTACAGAGGTTTGGGGGGACCATGGGGACCCCATCCCCCCCAAATCCGTCCCTGAATCACATGCAGAGTTGTAACTGTGGTAGGTCTGTATCAACAGAGTCCGGCATTGCAATCACTAGCAGGTTGCAAAGTTTATGTCATCGACCTGCCTATCTGATGAAAAGAAAAGAATTATCAATAGCTTGGGTGAAAACAAGAAATCCGGTTCCAAACGGGAAATGCAGAGGATACGTTAACCTTTGCTTAAGAACTTGTACAGAACAACAGCGACGTTCTGCTGTTGGTAGTTTTGACAGGAATATAGTAATACTTTACGATTACAAGTTGGTTACTCAGGTTAAGAAACAGCTAAAGGTTGGGGACTTGCCCCATTGTGATCTTGATCCTAGTATATGGTTACTTGTCATGTGCTGAGTCGCTGACATTCGCCTCCTCTTCACAAGTAAATTTCCATCAAGATTCTTACCAGATTTCATCTTGATTTTCGTTAAGGTTGTGGGAACAGACTAGCAAGCTATGGATATACTGTTTTTGGGATTGACTATGAGGGACATGGGCGTTCCATGGGAGCTCGTTGTTACATCAAGAAATTTGATAACATTGTTGATGACTGCATCAATTTCTTCAAATCAATTTGTGGCAAGTTACCTATACATATATATGATTTCTTCTTGCATGCTTTTAATTTTAATGCACCAGAATTTTTTAATGATGTTCAGAATCTATACGATATTCATTGATTTCTGGAGACGGGGGAGTGGTGTAATTTGTAGTAACCTTGGTCTTCAAGAAGAATTTATAAAACCAAAGCATTAGGAAAAATATATTCTATACGAGTATATGAATATATGTTGATATTGCTGCTGAAGGCTGGATAATATTGTGTGCTTGAACTTCAGGCCAGGAGGAGTACATGGATAAAAAGAAGTTTCTGTATGGAGAATCTATGGGAGGAGCAGTGGCTCTGCTTACTCACAAAAAGGACCCTGATTTCTGGGACGGGGCTGTCCTTTTAGCGCCAATGTGCAAGGTACTGAGCAGATATTGTAAAAACTTGCTATACTAATGTAGAAAGGATACTGTAACTAATCCAGAAGCTTCGAAAGATTGGCTAACTCATGCTTCTCTAACAATATGGTCAGATATCTGAGAAGGTGAAACCACATCCTTTAGTTATAAGTATGCTAACTAGGGTTGAAGATATTATACCAAAGTGGAAAATAGTGCCCACAAAGGATGTTATTGATTCTACCTTCAAGGACCCTGTTAAGAGAGAAGAGGTAAAGATATCATTATTGCATTTCCTAAGACTAACGGAACTTTTATTATAAATGAAGAAAAAGTTTAACTTACAGCTCCTATCTCCCTAAATATTGTAGATAAGAGGAAACAGGCTGATTTATCAAGGCAAGCCCAGGCTAAAAACTGCGCTGGAAATGCTCAGAACTAGCATGAACCTTGAGGATAGCTTATCCCAGGTTATTTGGTGCCGTAAACTTTCAGTATTTTGTGCTCATTTTCATATTTAATTTAGCTTAGTCCCATCCTTCGGTTGAGCAATGTATCACTGATCTATCAATGGTTTGGTCAAAGGATTCTATACAATATGACAATAATCGTCATTCCTTAAATTTATATATTATGTATCCTTTTAGCCGTGTCTTGTTTGTAATATGCATCTGTGTGTTTTCAGTTACGTTTTAGATGGAACTGAAAAAGAACAATTTCCCTTATGACGGGTAGGAATAACTGAGTCGCGCGGACTTGAGTTAATTTTCTTTTACTCCCTTTGATTTGCAGAGTAGTCACAAATATGATTATGATTCCACTTGGTACCGATACACATTCACCTGTCAAAAGGAATTTTAATGCCGCCAATATCAACTAACTGTTAGGCCTTGCGTCATTTTGATTGTGTTTCTATATCTCTGTCTAGCTGGTTATATCAGTCAGCTTGGGCTCCTTGTGGAAGTTATAGATTAGAATGCAGTAATAATACTGTAATAGATCGAGGAAACAAACTTATCCACCTACCAGACTGATTGCAGCCAAAATACATGATGCTACCATGAAATCGTATAACCTAGCTAATACTCCTAAACTTCCAGTCTTCATATCTGGTCATTAAATTCAAGTATTTTTACAAGGAGTCAAAACTCAAGACCACTCCCAAGTAAACCTGACCTCTACACTATGTTATATACAACTCTCCTAAACTTTGAGGTATTACTAGAAGTGTCAGAACGAATCTAATACTATTAACAGTGTATTCAAGAAATGATTAAAGATTTCTTTTACCAATAGAAACTGGTAGTTTGAGACTTAATAGTCCAATAAGAAATGTCAATATGTTTATGTCTATCTAATTACTGGTCTCTACAAACTTGGCTGCTAAAGTAGTCTTGAAGATATTATGGGACAACTCCGCTAATTAGGTAGCTAATTAGTGGTGTATTGCAGGTAACACTACCCTTCTTTGTATTGCATGGGGAGGCAGATACCGTGACAGACCCTGAAGTTAGTCGAGCATTGTATGAGAGAGCTAGTAGTACTGACAAGACCATGAAATTATATCCGGGGATGTGGCATGGTTTGACATCAGGCGAACCAGACCAAAACATTGATGCAGTATTTACAGATATCATAGCATGGCTCGACAAAAGGTCCGATGATGAGGGTACGATTACTGCAGAACCATTGCAGAAATCTAGGTCGGACATTGACAAAATCAAGACCGTTACATCATCGATAATCATATCAGAAGAGAAGCAAGAGAAGAAAAAGTCGCAGGGAAAATATCTTTGCGGCTGGAAAGGAAACCGTTTACATCACCGTTCAGCAATGTAGACCATGGTTCTCTTTTTGGCCTAGCTTCTTATATATGCTTGAATTTTTACATGGCGAAATGGAACATTTTAAGCAGCTTAATGTTCTTGTAATTATATGTCTTAAGAGCTTTAAATTATAATCAACTAATTATTTTGTGATGCTGTTTGTAACTTGAGGTCAGGGAGGTTTCGAAGGCCTAGGGGCGAAACAGAAAATTGGGTCCTTAATATTGTTAATGACAAAAAAAAATTAACAGCTAGACAACTATACAACTTCAAAAGAAAGTTTAGACTAAAAGAGTAAATTTAAATACGAGAAAACATCTATTTGGTTTAAAAGCAAATGAATTAATGATATTTATCATCTTAGAAAATAATGTTAAAATACTAACAATCTGAGCAAAAACAACCTAAAACCGTGAAAATGAAATCATGTGAAACAACTTCTTCGTGCATTTCTAGATGCATAATCGTTAATTATTGTATGTACATCAATCTCCAACAACATATCCTTCTCAATGCATAATATGGCAAGACCATTCAATCTTTCTTGTGACATCGATGATCTCAAGTAATTTTTGAGCAATTTTAACTTCGAAAAGCTTCTTTCGGCTGATGTAACAAGCATAGGCACACATAATAGGATTCGATAAGCAATTGCAGCATTTGGAAGAAAGTCTAAAGACTTAACAACTCAAGAATCTCAAATGCAGACATAAACCGATTTGGTAGACACATCTGTAGTGCTGACAATTTTTGAGCAAAAGCATCTAAAATTAATAATATTGATCAATAATTATATTATTTTTACTTATTTTTCTTTCTTGTAAGTTTTTACATTTAAAATTAATTATATTGATCAATAATAAATTCTTTTTTCTGTAAAATTACATATGTATACAAATACTTAGTAGATTTTTAAAAAAAAAAATTAAAAAAAATTGAGCCCCCTAAATTTTTGAGCCCTCCTCCCTGTCCTCCCGTCAGGTCCGGCCCTGCTTGAGGTAATAAGTGTTAACAACCCAACTCCAAGCTCGAAAGAGGGGTGTGTTAGCCGCTTCCCAATTATCTAAGTCCCACTTGTATTATTGTATACGTCATTAAGCAAAAAGTAGTTTTATAGAAAAATAGGGGACACATTTCTCCGATGCAAGATTGCACTTTCCAGTTTTAAGAAGTCCCACTTATTTCAGTTTTCTTGTTTTAATGACAACAATTTGAATATAACACTGTCAAAAAACAGGTTAAGCGTGTTATCAGTTGTGTTTAGTATTCATTATATAAGAAAAAAATTACATATTTATATATTTTTTAAATAAGAAAAATCAAAAAACATAAGCCAAAAATAAAACTATCCCGTCCTTTTTTCACATGGAACCAAACTTATTGTTGGTTGGTGAGAGTGGGAGCATTGCATTCTAATAATATAAAGAAAATGATGTACCCAACTATTTATTCGAAATGATGATAAAAATTATACATACAATTTTGTAATATCATGGTATATACTTAAAAATAATTTATAAATTGTAATATGTTTTAAATATCTTCTTTAATTTATACATGCTGATTATATAATATTTGAACATATATACATGAACAATATTCTAAAACTTAAACATATATACAATATACTTTAGCTTATATCCGGCACGGTCTTCTTTAACATTTATTATTTTTCATTTAGATTTTAGTAATTATATATAATTTGATGAAATTTTATTATATATATATATAAAATAAACTGGATTTATTTAAATTTAATATATTATTGACATAAATTTTAGTAGTATTTTAGATATTAAAATATAAAATATTTTAAAATAACAAATCTAACGTATTTATTTTCTCTTAAATAATCTTAAAAAGGACTAAACTGCAAATATCAAAATATGTGCTCGTATAATGTACCTGGTTTTTTTTAATATACTATTACTTTTATTTTTTTATTAATTATCTTAATTAAATTGAATGTTATAAAAAATTCTAATAAGCATGAATTTTATAAGTTTAATATAAAAATATTACCATTATATCTATATTTTGCCTTTATTATTTTTAATTTGAAGATTAGTTGTTTCGGTTAAAAAATATAAAACATATAAAACAGATAATGTCCTTGAAAATGCAATTAGTTACTTATTAATAATTATATCAAATTATATTACCTTTTTATATATATGTTGTCCGTGTTGTGTTTTAGCTGAAAAAGGTAACCGACTATTTATTAATAATTATATATAACAATATTACCATTATATATTTATTTTGTATGTGTTATGTTTAGAATATGAGTTGTTTTAGTTAAAAAATATGAAACAAATAATGTTTTTTTAGCTAAAAAAGATAATCGATTATAAATATATAATAATAATATCATTTTATATATATGTTGCCCGTTTTATTTTTATAAGATGAGTTGTTTTAGTTTAAAAAAATATATAAAGTAACCATAGGGCCGACCTTCTCTTCATACATATGTGGTTTGAGCATCCACTGTCCAATACGCACACGTAACTTTCTTTTCCTTAGTTTTGCCCTGCAAACACAAATGGATTATTTCTTCTTTGGTACCCAAACAAGTTTGGGTCCACTCGACTTATTCACAGAATTATCAAAACCAACTTGCTTGTGTTTTCTTTCAGAGTCAGTCTTGTTGTCACTACTAGAGTTCTCAGAGATGGGACTCTTTGATCTAGAAGATTGAGATGCCCTTCTGGAACTAGCAGGACTTGAAGACTTGTACCTTGTGGTGTGTGTGCATTCATTGTGTAATGCAACCATTCATGAATTGTCTTCTTAGATTAAAACAACTTGTCATGACATTCATATTGCATGACATACAATCAAGTTTATCACAAAATGGTGAATCTCTATGTCTTAAAGGCACGGAGAAATCATGGAAAGGTTTATGCACACTACTAGTAGGTTTTTTACAAAGTCAAGTGATTTGTGCTAGAACAGTTTTGACAAACTTTTCTAGGGGCATTTGACACATAAGCATAATTGTTGTTCTTATTAATCCCTAGCTTGCCATTTCTATTCTGCTTTTTCTTAGGTGTAGACCTAACATATTCAACTTTTTCAGAACTTACAAGAACAGGTTTCACAAGAGTTTGCTTGACTTTCACAGCCTTCTTGGTTTCTACTTTGACACTCTCACTCTTAGTGGGTGTAGGTTGTTCATTAAATTGTGTTTCATCTTCTTCATTTAACATTTGCTTGATGAACAAGGATTCCTCATCAAGACTGAATGAAGACTCTTTAAAGATAGGTGCCTGAGCATGTTTCATAACATGCGGCACATTCTCATGAACAACCTTGGAGTCATCAGTAGATGCCTTTCCCTTCCTTTTCTTGAGTGTGTCATAGTCAAAACCAATAGCTGTTTTACAATTCTCTTGATGCTTCTCATGATAGGTTTGCACTAAATTTGATGAATTTCTGAAGGCTCTTATTTTGAGTTCAATTTCAGCTAACTCATCCCTAAGGGCCTTCTCTATCTGATTAGCACACTCAACCTTGTTTTTCAAGTATTCAACTTCCTGTTTGAGGTTTTCTACATGCACATCAATCAATTCAAGTTCTTCATTTCTTTTATTTAACAGTTCATTCTTAGTAGACAGTTTTTCAATTTCCTCATTAGCAACATTCATGCTAGTATGAATGTTAAACATCTCAATATTTAGTATATCAACAGTTTGTTTGTAATCAGAAATAGACAGGTCAATTGTGGTTAGGGACAATACCTGAGAGTTGTCCAAAGAGTCCTCATTGCTATCAGTCTTGGCCATCAATGCATAGTTGTAGAACTCAGTGTCTTCCTCATCACTGTCAGTATCGTCCCAACTCTTTTCCTCTGCTATGAATGCTTTGTTTGATTGCTTCTTCAAAAGAGCCTCATACTTTGCTTCAAGTTCCAGATAAGCCTTGTCTTCTTTTTTTTTTTGAATTTTTGCACTCACTAGCAAAGTGCCCAAAGTCATTACACTGAAAACATCTGATTGAAGATCTATCAAAGGAACCAATTTTAAATTTGCTCTTGTAGGGCTTTATGGGGGGCTTTCCTTTGTTGAAAGATTTGTTGTTGTTGAAAGGCTTGGGTTTATATGGTTGTTTCCTCTTAACTCTGATGCGAGGAAACTTTCTAACCATGAATGCAAAAGACATGTTGTCCATAGCCTCTAATTCTTCCAAGGTGTATAAATCATCTTCATTCAACTCCTCAATTTTTACAGATTCTTCAATTTCAGGCTCATCATCAGTTATCTCTTCAATTCTCAATTGACTTGTAGAAGCCTCAAGTTCTTTCAAAGATTCATTCACAATCAGTGCACAAGACGCACTAACCATTTTGCCCCGATGAGCTTGAATAGCTCTCTTTTGCATAATTTCAAGTTCAAATGTTCTCAACACACCATAGAGCACATCATATGAAACTTTGTTTAAATCTCTATCTCTTAAAAAGATGACTTTGTGCTCAACATGATTAGGTGTGGCAATTAAAAATTTGACATTTAGTTCCTTTGTGCCGTAGACCATGTCATTCATTTGTAACTAAGTGACAAGTCTATTATGTAGGGGGTTCGGTCCCTGGCAATTGTTTGCCAGGGACAATTTAAGCAACAAACATCTTCTGCACGGTTAGATTGAGAAATGGATGGCTAAGATTGAAAAGAATTACAGGACATACCGCGGACCTAAAAATCAGCTACACGTACCGCTGAAATTTTCTGCGCTGCTTAGGGTTTGTATGAGCTATCCACCACCTGAACACCTCTTTTACATATTTTAATCTATTTTATTTTTATATTTTTAATATATTTTATAGTCTTCTATTTTTTTTAATTTTTTTTTTTCTGATTTACATTTTACATTCATACGTTTTTCATTTAATTTATAGCTTTTAATTTATTGTTTTAATTTTATTTTTCAGTTTAAAGTTGATTTTCTCAAGTTTTTTTAGATCTAATTTTAGTTTTTCTGATTATTTTAGATCTAAATTTTGAAAAATATTTAATATAAGAATTTGTTCATGTTTTTTGTTACAAAATAATATAAAAGAGTTGTAAAGTTGTTTATTTTAAGAAAGTTGTAAATTTCTCTATGACCATAAACATGAGAGTCGACTTGGTTGATATTTTCCTTTCCAAAATAAACAATTTTTGTTATAATGATTGTAATTTAATTTTTTAACTTAGCAATAAGTAAAGAAAACGATATTATGTAACTCGTATTTTGTTCTTTTTACATCATAATTCAGGTTTACTTCTTAAATTATTTTGGAGGTGTGAAACTTTTCTGTAATTTGTTTATTTATTTATTTATTAATAAATGAGTTGGATCAATCAATCAATACTATTATATAATAGACGAAATATTAAAAGTTTGGTCGGTCGGTATGGTACGTTGTGATTTTACTTAATTGTCCTTACTTATTTATAGAAATATATTACTAAATAATAATATTATCTATTTATAACCAATTACCTTTCTCACCTAAAATACATTATTTTTTCTAACAAAATTTTCTACTTTTAAAATATATCACGGGCAATTACCTTTTTAACTAAAACATATTAGTTTTTCTATTTTTCCTTACTAAAACCCCCCTTTTCGAAAAATATTCCGGACAAACATTTAGTTATTTATTTTTAAACATATTTTAATATTCTAATTATTTTTTAAAAATTACATATTTTAACATGTCTACTTATTTTTCTTAACAAATATAATTACTAAAAAATAAATGATCAAATACCTATTTATAACCAATTACCTTTTCAACTAAAACATATTATAGATTTTTTCTAACAAACTCCCTCATTTTCTAAATATCACGGGAAATTACCTTTTTCAACTTACTTTTTCTATTTTTCTCACTAAAATCCATTCTTTTTCTAAAAATATCACGGGCAACCCTTTACGTATTTATTTTAAAACGTATTTAAATATTTCTTAATTATTAAATTGTAAAACCTCATTTTCCAAAAATGTCACGGGTATTTTCCTTTTTTAAACTAAATATATATGTTACATTTTTTATTTTTCCTTACTAAAACCCCTTATTTTCCAAAAATATAATGCGCGACCCTTACTTATTTATTTTAAAATCTATTTTAATGTTTTTAATTAATTAAAAGTCTTTGCCTATTTTAACATGCCTACTTATTTTTTTAACAAATACAATTAATAAAATATTTAAAAAAATAATAAAACAAAAATTAATAATCCGTGCATCGCACGGGTTTTAAGCTAGTATTATTAATAAATGAGTTGTATATATTAGCTCATATCAAAATATATTGTCATTTTTATCTATTATTATTTTCTTCTTATTACTTTTAATATTCAAGAGCTATCACAATTTTATATCTATTATTTTAAAACTGGAGGAAAAATATTTGGATCTAGAAAAATTTAAGAAAATAAAATTTAATTCGAAAAATAGAATAAAAATAATAAATTTATAAATTATAAATTAAATGAAAATATATAATTTAATATGAAAATCAAAATAAAATAATAAATTAAAAAGTTATAAATTAAATGAAAAACATATGAAAATAATATGTAAATCACAAAATAAAATAAAACAAATAAAATAGAAAACCATATTTACTTAAAGATAAATGAAGGAAATATGTAAGATTACGTAAATGAGTCATGTGTCAGCTTTCATGTAAACCCTAAGTACAGCGGAAAGTTTCAGCGGTACGTGTAGATGATTTTTAGGTACCGCGGTATGTCCTGGAATTCTTTTCAATCTTAGCCATCCATTTCTCAATCTAACCGTGTAGAAGGTGTTTGTTGCTTAAATTGTCGCTGACAAACGATTGCCAGGGACCGGACCCCATTATGTAGTTACTATATTAAGTAAAAGTTTATTTATTTAGAAATACAATTATCATTTTGTTTATTTAATTTTAAAATTTATTTAATTCACATTTCTAGATTTAATCAAAAAATTTGTGAAAAAATGACCAAAATACCTATCACTTAATATGAATGACCCGAAATACCCACTGCCTACGCATGGTTGTAATACGTATACATAAGCTGGTACACGCTTATGTAGTATGCGTGTACTATGATGAAAAAAGGAAACAACAATATCATCATCAAACTTGTGTACTACACGCATGAATAAGAGGGGTTCAATAGTTAACCTTTGAGGTTCAATGTTTCTATTTTGGGTTTTTAAAATATTAAAAATGACGAATAATTCGTATACGGACTTAGGGTTTAGGGTTGTTTACAACCCTAAACTAGACTCTAATGTTAGATATAATTGCTGACGTTTGTTCATCAGTGTTTAAGTACCAGGTACATATCAGAGTTTATCTAGAAGCCAGTCAGAGTTTGATAAAGTCTGACTGGGTGAAGAGTTCACATTGAAGCCAGTCAGAGTTTGATAAAGTCTGACGTGGTGATAGTTGACTTAGCTGTCGGTGCAAAGATAAAGATTCTAGAAACAATATATTCTGAAGATGGAAAGAAGCAGAATATATTGATACAGCTAAGGAAACGGAATAGAAGACTGAAGCAATCCTTAATTGATATGAATTGTATAGCTAATTTATAGGAGTATCAATTAGATAAGGATTGTATGTAGCTGTGTACTATATAAACACAGATAGGTTATCCCTAGAAGGGACGCGAACATTGAATATATTATTCTTGTAACCTAGTAGCTCTTTGTGATTCATTAACATCACTAAGAGAGAAACTGTTAATATAATTACAGTTTGTTGATTTATAAAAAGTGTTCTTGATTGTTATTCTCATATACATACTTGATTATATTGTGTATTCGGCCTAAAAATTGGTATCAGAGCCAAGGCTGTTTAATATATACAGTTTTACGATTCAAACACAGTAATAATCATGTCTGAAGAAAATCAAACTGCTCCCAAGGCTGAACAGGTTAAGCCTAATTCTGTGAGTCGATATGAAACAATCAGGGTTCCAATTCTCAGGCCAGTAGAGTATCCAATTTGGAAGGTGAAGATGACCATGTTTCTGGAGGCTACAGATCCAGAATATCTTGACAGAATTTATGATGGTCCTCATAATCCAACCAAACTAGCCCCTGTTGTTGATGGTCAAGAACAAAAGACTGTTCCAAAGGAAAAGAAAGATATGACTCCTGAGGACATCTCATCAATTGCAAAGGATGCAAAAGTTAGACATCTACTCCACAGTGCTTTAGATAATGTTATGTCTAACAGGGTAATTGGCTGCAAAACTGCCAAAGAGATATGGGATGCTTTAGAAGTCAGATGCCAGGGAACAGGTGCTATTAAGAAGAACAGAAAGACAATACTCACACAGGAGTATGAGCACTTTGATTCAAGACCTAATGAAACCTTGACTGAGACTTATGACAGATTTTGCAAACTATTGAATGATCTGTCTCTGGTTGATAAATAATATGAGCTTGAAGAGTCAAATCTCAAGTTTCTGTTATCTCTACCTGAAAAGTGGGATTTAAAGACAACCACAATAAGAGATAATTATGAGCTTGCTGATACAGATCTTGATGAAATCTATGGGTTGTTGAAAACTCATGAACTGGAGATAGAACAAAGGAATAGAAGATTAAGTAAAAAGACAAAATCTGTTGCTCTCAAAGTTGAGGAGAAGCCCATTAAGAAGGAATCATCAAGGAAGAAAGCCAAGGGAAAGGCTTTAGTCATTAAATCTGAAAGTGAGTCATCAAACTCTGATGATGATTCAAACTCTGATGAAGCTTCTGACTCTGAGGATGATGAAGAACAGATGATGCAAATGGCTGCATTGATGGTGAAAACCTTCAAGAAGATGGGATTCAAGAACTTCAAGAAAGGAAAGAGATTCTCAAGGAAAGATTCAAACTCTGAAAGAAAAAGTTTTATAAAGTCTGATGGAAGGGAGACCAAGTCTGGCAAGAAGGATAAATCTGAAATCCAGTGCTACAAGTGTAAGGAGATGGGTCACTATGCTCCAGAGTGCAAGAAAGGCAAAACTGAGAAAGCACTCATCTCTAAAGGCAAAGACTGGGCAGATACTTCAAACTCTGATGATGGAGAAAATTATGCTCTTATGGCAACTATCAAAGATGAGACTCAATCATCTGAAAATAAGGTACCCCTAACTACTTATGCTTATGATACTGATACTATATCTGAGTTAAGAGTATATCTGAAAAGCGTACATGTTAGTTATAGGGATCAGACTTTAGAGAATGAGAGAATTAAATCTGAGAATCTTAGTCTTAAAGATAGAAACAAGTTTCTTGAAGGAGAACTTGAAAATATGAAGCAGATTCAAAAAGAAAGAGATGATGCTGTTTATGTTGAACAGGAGTTGCTCAAAAGATATAAGCAATTAGAATCTGATCTAGAAAAAGAAAGAAAAATAATCAAGACTTGGACAGACTCTGGAAGAGACACTCATCAAGTGTTTCAGACAGATTCTGTAGGTTTAGGCTATTGTGAAAATGATGAACTTAGGTTTAAAGACAAGGTTAAGGTTAAACCACAACTTAAACCTGTGAAATTTGTTCCAGAAACCAATAAGTTAAAATCTGTTGTAATAAGAGAAGCTGATATGGAATCAGATGAAGCCTGTGAAAAACAGGAAAATATTATAACAGAAAAACTTATGGAAATAGAAGCTGTTAGAAAACCAGTAAAAACTTGTGAAAAACAGGTTAATGTTGGCTTGATGACAGGAAAACAGTTCAATCATAAGCTGAAAGAGGTAAAATCTGCCATGAAACCAAAAGGGTTCAAGAAGAATAGGAATGGAAAGATAGGCATAAATAATAGAAATAATCACCTGCCTACTGCTGGTGCTCCAAGGAAAACATGTTATAATTGTGGTAGTTCTAATCATCTTGCTAATTTCTGCACAAAGAGTAAAAATATCAATTCTTTACCTTCTACATCAGGAGAAAAGAATGATTATGTAAGGGTTAAACCACAGACTTTGTGCACACATTGTGGGAGCACTTGGCATTCTATTTATACTTGTAGGAGTTATCATGCTATTTATCACAATTACTATGAGCTAAAACCCAATCTGAAGTGGGTTAGAGCAAACTCTGCAAGTGTAAAGTCTGACAATGTTAGTCTAAACTCTGTTGATAGTAATTCCGCTGCAAAAGCTAACAATGTTAAGAAAGCCAAAGGATCCAAGCAAGTCTGGGTCCTTAAAACTAACACTTAGTGTTTGTTTGTGATTGCAGGGTATAAAAGAGAGCACACTTATCTTGGACAGTGGATGCTCAGGACATATGACTGGAAATAAAGCCCTGCTATCAGATTGTAAGGAGAAGGCTGGCCCAAAGGTTTCCTATGGAGATGGCAACATAGGACACACTCTGGGATATGGCGATATTAATCTTGGAAGTGTCATCATCAAAAATGTAGCTCTAGTCTCAGGACTCAAGCATAATCTGCTATCTGTGAGTCAAATCTGTGATAGAGGAAACCATGTAGATTTTCATACTGAATACTGTGAAGTTATCAGTAAATCTACTGGAAAAGTTGTTCTAGTTGGACACAGGCACAACAACATTTATGAAGCAAGTTTGGTAACAAACTCTGATGGAAAAACAGTGTGTCTAACTGCAAGAATGTCAAATGAAGAGAGTTGGAATTGGCATAAGAAGCTCTCTCATCTCAATTTGAACAACATCAATGAACTTATACGAAAAGATCTTGTAAGGGGACTTCCAAAGTCAATACTAAGCTTAGATGGTCTGTGTGATTCTTGTCAAAAGGCCAAGCAAAGGAAGTCATCTTTCAAGACCAAATCTGAATCTTCAGTAGTGGAACCTTATCATCTTCTACATGTTGATCTCTTTGGTCCAGTGAATGTGATGTCTATGGGCAGAAAGAAATATGCTCTAGTAATTGTTGATGAATATACTAGATATACATGGGTGTGTTTCTTATCAAAGAAGGATGAAACTGCTCAGACTCTGATGGATCATGTAAATCTACTGGACAAAGGATCACAGCACAAAGTCAGAATTATAAGGAGTGATAATGGAACTGAATTCAGAAACTCAATAATGGAAGCTTTCTGCAAGGAAAGAGGAGTGAAACAAGAGTTTTCTGCACCTGGAACTCCACAGCAGAATGGTGTAGTTGAAAGAAAGAACAGAACTCTAATCGAAGCTGCTAGAACTATGCTTGATGAAGCAAAATTACCAACTTATTTCTGGGCAGAAGCTGTTCAAACTGCTTGTTTTACTCAAAATGCAACATTGATCAACAAGCATGGGAAAACACCATATGAGATGGTGAAAAATAAGAAGCCAAATTTGAAATATTTTCATATATTTGGATGCAAATGCTTTGTGTTGAAGACTCATCCTGAACAGTTGACCAAGTTCGAGTTAAAAGCTGATGAAGGAATCTTTGTTGGTTATCCATTGTCAACAAAAGCATTCAGAGTCTACAATCTGAGAACTAAAGTGATCATGGAATCCATACATGTGTCATTTGATGACAAGAAAATTATTGGACTTGATGACTTAGATGGATATGATCAACTGCGCTTTGAAAAT
Organism: Heracleum sosnowskyi; assembly: GCA_030848705.1. Classification (NCBI taxonomy): domain Eukaryota; kingdom Viridiplantae; phylum Streptophyta; class Magnoliopsida; order Apiales; family Apiaceae; genus Heracleum; species Heracleum sosnowskyi. The sequence goes on along the minus strand of CM061236.1, from coordinate 119,822,990 downwards.
GAAGGTTTATTTTCTGATGATGTAAACTCTGATGAAGCAGTACCGACAAACTCTCATGAAGCGGTTCTGATAAACTCTGACGAAGCATACTCTGAACCTCTACTGATAAATACTGGAGAAACTGGAAATTCTCAAATTGAACAAAATAGAGAATCAGTTGAGGGAGAGCGTGAAGAAGCTCAACAAGACACAGCAAATGAGTCAGTTGAGGAAACTGATTCAAACTCTGACAGTTCAAACTCTGAGCCATCCAATTCAGGGGGAGCCTCAGATGCTGCAGAATGTCAACATATGAATCAGGAGAGCATGGATCAAGGGGGAGGATCCAATAATGATGCAAGAAACCACTTACCAACAGCAAGAAAGTGGACACAGGCACACACACCTGATCTCATAATTGGAGATCCTGATGCTAGTGTGAGAACTAGAAGTGCAACAAATAATGAGTGTCTGTATCATGCTTTCTTGTCTCAAACAGAACCAAAGAAGGTGGAGGAAGCTCTTCAAGATGCTAATTGGATTACAGCAATGCAAGAAGAGTTAAATGAATTTGAAAGAAATGAAGTCTGGACACTTGTACCTAGACCAAAGAATAGATCAATAGTAGGTACAAAGTGGGTTTTCAGAAACAAGACTGACAGTGAAGGTGTGATTACAAGAAACAAGGCTAGACTTGTGGCTAAAGGTTATTCACAACAGGAAGGAATTGACTATGATGAAACCTTTGCTCAAGTTGCAAGATTGGAGGCCATAAGAATTTTTCTGGCCTATGCTGCACACAAGAAGTTTAAAGTCTTTCAGATGGATGTGAAAAGTGCTTTTCTCAATGGGAAGCTTGAAGAAGAAGTGTTTGTTGAACAACCACCAGGATTTGTAGATCCTAAACATCCAAATTATGTCTACAGGCTTGACAAGGCATTATATGGACTAAAGCAAGCACCAAGAGCATGGTATGAAACTCTTGCTCAATTTCTTTTAGAAAGTGGGTTCACAAGAGGTACAATTGATAAAACCTTGTTTTATTTCAATTCTGGTGATGATTTGCTTTTAGTTCAAATTTATGTAGATGATATTATCTTTGGATCTACTAATGACAAACTTTGTAAGAAGTTTGCAAAGCTTATGCAATCCAGGTATCAAATGAGCATGATGGGAGAGCTTAGTTATTTTCTAGGCTTACAGGTCAAGCAAACAGATGATGGTATTTTTATCAATCAAGCAAAATATACCAGAAATATTCTCAAGAAATTTGGTATGCTTGATAGTTCATCTGCCACAACTCCCATGGCTACAGCAACAAAGCTAGACAAAGACACATGAGCCTCAGTAGATATGACAAACTACAGAGGAATGATAGGGTCTTTACTGTATCTTACTGCAAGTAGACCTGATATCATGTATGCAACATGTCTTTGTGCAAGATTTCAAGCAGATCCCAGAGAGCCTCATCTAACAGCTGTAAAAAGGATCTTCAAATATCTCAAAGGAACCATAACCTTGGGTTTGTGGTATCCTAGAGAATCAGAGTTTAAGCTAATTGGTTACTCTGATGCAGATTTTGTAGGCTGTAAGATAGACAGAAAAAGTACAAGTGGAAGCTGTCAATTTTTAGGTGACAGATTGGTTTCTTGGTATAGCAAGAAACAAAAGTCAATTTCCACATCCACTGCAGAAGCAGAGTATATAGCAGCTGGTAGCTGTTGTGCACAGATTCTATGGATGAAAAATCAGTTGCTGGATTATGGTTTGAGGTACTCTAAAATACCTATTTTCTGTGATAACCAAAGTGCTATTGCAATGACAGGAAATCCAGTACAGCACTCCATGACAAAGCACATCAGCATAAGGTATCATTTTATCAGAGAACATGTGGAAGAAGGAAACATTGAGCTTCATTTTGTGTCTACAGACCAACAACTTACAGATATCTTCACCAAACCTTTGAGTGAAGCTACTTTTACAAGATTGGTAAATGAACTTGGAATGATCTCTGGTTCTGACTAGAGATACGGGTTAGACTCAAAAACTATGCATGTTTGATTTTTATGCTCATGATTCCTTGCATGTATTCACTGTTATGAGTACCAGTGTCATAAACTCTGAAAGTAAACTCTGATGCTAAACTCTGTTAGTCATACTCTGTCGGTTAAAGTCTGATGTTAGACTCTGATTATGATTTTTGTCTGAAACACAAGGACCAATGAAGAAATTTGTATGGAACATAATTCTCAGTAAGTAATTGTGAATCCTTAAGAGTTGTTTAGATTCTGATCTCAAATATGTGCAGTAAGTTAACACAGCATGATACTGTCTCTGTATTTATAGCATCTCTTAGTTTATTGATCCTATACACTGAGTCTGTATTAGCTGTTTGCATTTTCTCTCATAAATTAATTGTATTAACTGATGGAAAGTCTAAACTCTGATTATTAATTGCAAATAATTCACCCTCAAATCAAAAGATGCCAAACAGAGCACAAATTCCTTTGAGATCATGTTGTGCCTAGGAAGATCCAGGAACTTATTGTATGAAATAAGGGCTAAAATCTTTGATTTTTGGTGACTAGTGCCAACCACTGATTATTGGAAAAATTAAAAAAAAAAAACTATATATCTACAAAGGGGGTGAAAAATAAAAGATATATCCAAATGAAAGGATATCAGTATTACAGAGTTTAGATATAAAAATCAGATTTTATGTTTTACATGAGGGTTTAGGCAACCAGTTTTTACTACTTTAGTTTGTGGATTTTATGCACTTTGAGATGATTTAAATATTGATTTCGGTAAACTCTGCTATTGCACACACAATTATGCACACCTGTACAGTTTGCGAAAAGAGTTTATTAACAAAGAAGGACAAATGATAAACACTGATGTATTGTGTGAAATATGCCGAGGTAACTTTGTTTTAATCTCTGATGGTTAAAATGATTTCTTTGTTTCAGACATTTTATAATTTTGAGGAAAAACATTTGTTTTGGTTTTTCAAAAGAGTATGTTTGGGCATTGGGTTAAAAAAAAAATGTTAAAGAGAGGAGAGAGATTGCATACATAGGAAAGTGTAATCGGCTGTAATTATTGCTGTTTTTACTGCGCATGCGCATTGGAAACTGCCAATTACTACTGTCAGTCATTGCCTGTGTGACACGTGTCTCATTTACACAGTATACGGGGTAAGACAGTTGTGTTTTAATGATTAAAAACTGTTCAGTTTTTAATTTTAAATTTTATATTTATACATTATACACACAACCGTTACAGTTTTTCACGACTTACTCCAATTGAATTCTAGTTTCACTCACACATATTCACAAACACTTTCTTTCTTAAAACTCTCTCGTATTTTTGAAGCTATTTTCTGTTTATTTCTTGATATTACTAATGGCTTCAACTGCTTTCACTGCTTCTGGACTAGAGTTTGTCCCTAATAACTATTCAGCCCCATTAAACACTGTCAATGCACCAAAGGCGTTTCATATCATACAAAATTTTCTTGCTCAGTCAGAAATTGGGTGTGCTTTAGTGGAGCCTGCAAAACTTTCTGGTTCACAGATAAAGGTGTTCTGGGAAACAGGTGTCTATGATGATGGTGGTGATTCTGGTACCCCATCCATAGTTTTTGAGTTCCAGGAGACAGAGTTTGTCATAACTCCAGGAACTGTTCGTGAAGCAATGGGCTTTGTAGAGTCTGACGCGTACACCATTAGTGTTGGTGATACTGATCTTCAGAGAATGATGCAAGCTATTGGGTATGCTGGATCTTTGGCGAAGATAGGCCAATTGAAGCGACCGCTCTTACGAAAAGAATGGAGTTTCTTTTTCGATTGCATAACTAGAGCGTTCGGGAAGAAATGCACAAATTGGGACGCCATTCCAATAGACAGTCTGCAAATCGGGTATTCACTTCTTTTTAACAGTAATTATGATTTTGCTAGACTTGTTTTGATGAACATAGGTGAGAAGTTAACAGAGAATAGGCATGTAGTCTATTTTTCTAGATTTTGTCAACTTTTGTTCTCTGCTTGTGTTCCAAATGTTGCGATTGATGAGGAGGATGTAATTCCCTCATTCAAATTGCACAAAAGGGTATTCTCTGATCTTACGAATAAGGATTTAAAGAAGGTAAATGTTGGTGAGTTGTTGTTACCTGAGAGGGTTCTTCAGTTTTTAAATCCTGAACCTCAACAACAACAAGAACCAGTAAATCCTGAGGTTTCTCCATCTCCAACTCAACCTAAATTTGTAAACTCTGAACCTATTCTATCCGCATCTCAACAACCAAGGACTGGTGGTAGGATCAAACACAGGGCTTTCAAATCTTCAAAGTCTGTGAATCCAGCTACTGAAGTTGGTGTGTCAAAAACCTCTATGCCACAGTCTGATGGTCCATCAAAGAAGCAGAGGGCAAAAAGGCCAAAGTCTGATAATGCTGATGAGGACAGTGAAACTGATGAAGAAACTCTTCATCAGAGAAAACGAAGATTGGTGGCTGCACATCTTTTTGGTGCATCAAATGTAAATGCTGAAGCTGTCTATTTGGACAGAGTAATTGAGGAAAATGTTATGCCTGAAATGGTACATGCTGATGAAGAAGCTCCTACATCAAATGCTAATGATGTAGTTGAGGAAGCTGCAAATGTAGTTGAGGAGGCTACAGTTTTTGAGCCACAGGGATTTGATATGGATGTTGAAGCACACAACTCTGTAAACTCTGACCATCTTGAAGCTTTTGATGAAACAGAGGGGGTGGAAACTGATCATGCCACAGTTGTTCTTGAAGAATCTATGGCTACTCACACAGAGATTTTCTCTGTTACTCACCAGGTAATTGAAAAGGGTGAGGAAGTTGATCAGACCTTAAATACTGATGCTACAGAAACTGTTGCTGCAAATCCTGATGTTGCTGACAAGGATGCAACAGAGAATGTTCACATAGAAGCAGAGTTTGTTATAAACTCTGAGATTCCAGAACCCGATGCTGAGAATATTACTGCAGAGAATACAGCAGAGAATGCTAATGATCATGATAGTTCTGATCATTCCCAAGAGGAGTTATTTGAGAGTCAAACAAACTCTGATGAGCTAAGAGAGGTCAATCGAGCTACGGCTGAGCATTTTCAAGAGATGTATTTTTCAAATTGGTCGAACAAGGATACTATCTTTTCTGATGAGAGAGCTGCAGACTTTGTCACAAAGTCATCTAAAGAGATTACAAATCCAGAGCTTCTCACTCATCTCAAAGCCACAATTATCCAAGTCAAATCATTAAACAATCGTTTTGATGCTTCTGACAAGGTTATTGAAGGTCTAAGGAATGATATAGCTGCAAGGGAACTTACACAACAGAAGGATAAATCATTGTATATTTCCTTGTGTAAAGATCAGAAAGTTTTTGATTCCAGGTTGTCCAAGGTTGAAGAAAATCAAGTCAAAATGTCAACTAAGTTGGATGAAATTGCAAATTCCATTGAATTGCTCACATCAGTTTTGCTGTCTGATGATGTCAAAAAGGGGGAGAGAGTGTCTCAAGACAAATGCAAGAGCTCTCAAACTCTGACTCGGAAAGATGACACTACTGATGGTGGTGCAAAAGGTAAAAATCCAAGGACAAGGAATGTTCAAAGGCAAGGGAGGAGATCAAACTCTGATGCTCAGAATGCTGATGGAAAAAGATTATACACTGAAGGGCAGTCTTCTTCAAGGGTTAGAAGTTTACTTCTTTCCTCTAAATCTCCAGTTACTGATGAAGAAGTTGCTACACAGTTATTCTTAGCAGAACATGGTAAAGATGTTACTATTGAAGATATCCAGGCAGAAGAGAAATTGCTTGCTGAAGAACACAGGAAAGATGTTGAAGCTGGAATCTACAAACAGAAGATTATCAAGGCTCCGAGGAGAAAAGAAAAAGGAATTGTTATCAAAGAGAATGTAAACTCTGATCAGAGTTTACAGTACTCAAGGAGGCCTGTGATTAAAAATGCTGACAAAGGAAAAGGTAAACTGGTAGAAGAAGAACAGTTACCTAAGAAGATTTATTCAACCTCTGACATTGCTCAAGTTGAAACAAGATTAGCTAAATCAACTTCTGACGCTGCTCAAGTTGATGTTTCTACTAAAGTTATGACAACCTCTGACGTTGCTCAAGTTGTACAGAAATCTACACAACTTCCAGGATTCAGCAAACCTAAAATTCTTGAAGAATTAAAGCTTGAAGCTGTGAATTTCTCAGAAACCAGAACTGTATTGGGAAAAGAAGCTTTTGATAAATCTGGACTAGGATCACACAGAGAGAGAAGAACAAATAACAGATCTCAAGATAACATTTCACTGGCAGAACCTGGTATTGGGGTTACACAAGAAAATCTTGATAAATTAGAATCTGTTCAGTTGATTTTTCACAAAGTATTGAAGAAGCAGTTTTTGTTATACTTCATGAGTGATGGAAGAGTTTATAAAGTTGGAGAATCTGATGTTAATCTCAAATCATGGGAAGAACTGGAATATGTACTTTATCTTCTAAAAGTCAAAAACAGACATACTCATGATGTTGCTCAAGTTTTGAGAGAAAAGATGCTGAGATCTAAAGCTATGCTTGGAGGAGGAGTATCAAGTGTTTATATTCCAAAGTATAGGGATCATACTGGAAAGTTAGTGGAGATGAAGAGAAACAGTGCTAGATTTAGAACTGCACTTGGAATAAAGGCTTTGGAATTTAACTTGGAGTCAGACAAGTCTTATTTTATTCGGCTAGGAAATGATATGAGAAGAAATAGTATATATTCTCTAAGAGCTGCTATCTACCAAACGGGGGAGAGTGATTCAGAACTTAAAGAGCTAAAAGAGATTATGATGGATGAGCTAGAGAAGGCTGAAAGAAGACTGCTGATTGATTATCTCAGAACAGTACCTGATATTGAAGAAGTCAAGTAAAGTCTGACTGTAAGTTTTTATGTTTTCTGTTCTAAGTTAAATTTAAACTCTGTTTTAAAATTAAACTCTGACATATTTTAAACACTGCATTTGTTATATGTTTTGACATCATCAATTATCTGTTTAACTTGTACATTTTTATTATGCACAAGTTGGGGGAGATTGTTAGATATAATTGCTGACGTTTGTTCATCAGTGTTTAAGTACCAGATACATATCAGAGTTTATCTAGAAGCCAGTCAGAGTTTGATAAAGTCTGACTGGGTGAAGAGTTCACATTGAAGCAAGTCAGAGTTTGATAAAGTCTGACGTGGTGATAGTTGACTTAGCTGTCGGTGCAAAGATAAAGATTCTAGAAGCAATATATTCTGAAGATGGAAAGAAGCAGAATATATTGATACAGCTAAGGAAACGGAATAGAAGACTGAAGCAATCCTTAATTGATATGAATTGTATAGCTAATTTATAGGAGTATCAATTAGATAAGGATTATATGTAGCTGTGTACTATATAAACATAGATAGGTTATCCCTAGAAGGGACGCGAACATTGAATATATTATTCTTGTAACCTAGTAGCTCTTTGTGATTCATTAACATCACTAAGAGAGAAACTGTTAATATAATTACAGTTTGTTGATTTATAAAAAGTGTTCTTGATTGTTATTCTCATATACATACTTGATTATATTGTGTATTCGGCCTAAAATCTAAACCCTAACTTACCCTGATTTTAGATTTGTTTACAACCCTAAAATCAGGACGCCGGAAAAATACAATTATTAACAAGTTACATATGTGATTGATTTTGATTGCAGTTTCAAATATGGTTACATCTAGTTGCAGACCGTATACTTAATTAACATAAAATCCCTCCTCACGGTGTCCATTTCTTTGTTTAATATTTAAATGCAGCTGAACTTTGTCTATGATCACTAGACACGCATGCCCAACATGCGTGAAGGGTGTCTAAATCAATGTACACGCATTACTAACATGCGTGTACTGTCTAAACCAATGTACACGCATCTTGTAAATGCGTGTTCGCTGGGTATTTTGGGCCACAACAAGCGCCGCTGTGTATTTTGGTTATTCTATTTTCAGAAGTGGGTACTTTGGGTCTTCACCCAAAATTTGTTGAGTTTAAAGTAACCAAAAATAAATAAAAATACAAAAACATGATTATATTTTGAAAGAAAGCAGGAGTTATATCCTAAAAATTAAAACGAAAAAAAGAAGAAGCAAAGAGAGGTCTGTACATTTCTATTCTCTGACACTCTCATTGCCTCGCACTCAATTTGAACTCTACATATCACTCATCTCCCTAACCCCTAAATATCAAATCATCATGCTTCACGAACTGTTGCTCTCACTATTAGGTTACACAGGCGATCTGATTATCGACGAAAGAGAACACCGCAACTCTCTCGGCATCGCTCTTTTATCTCCAGACACTCCAATTTCCGAAACCAAACCTACTTTCAAACTCGCCTCCGATCTCTCCTTCCTTCAACCAAGCGAGAGGTATTCAAATTTATTGAGATTAAACTCTATTATGTTGGCACGGAGAAAAGTATTAATTAATTTATCAAGGTCAAAAATGTTATGTGCGGGACCGAGAAGAAAGAATTAATTAATTTAGTTAGGTTCTACTGCATTTGAGTACAATTGATGATTCAGTTGTAATGTATATATGTGTATGTAATTTGTGTTTGCAGGGATGTAATTGAGAGGATTATTACGTTAGGTTTTTATTACCGTGAGCTTAATCGATTTGCGATGAAATCCAGAAATTTGAGCTGGATACGGTCCACGAATCAGTCTCCGTTGGCTTTGACATCGGAATTGGCAAAACCTAAAACTGTGAAACAGAGTGTGTATAGGAGAGCTATTGCTAATGGTGTTATGGAAGTTTTGTCTATTTATAAGTCGGCTGTTTTGCATATTGAGCAGAAACTGTTGTCTGATACTTTGCCTATATTGGCTGCCGTTACTCAAGGCCTTAATAAGGTACATTGTTTGAATTTTTTTTTGGCAAGGTCAATTATAAGTATTTTATCATGCTTTTGGGAGCTAAAGACGAGGGATATCTGCTAGGATAAAGTTGTTTGGTTTTTGTGATTATGTTTCGTAGGTGTTTGAATTGTATATAATCATTTAGTATTTGCTACGTGGAACGACTGCGTTTTTTGGAAACTTGAAACCTTTAATAATCAAGAAGAGTGTTTGACTAATGTTGCTTGGACTGTTCAGTTTCGGCCATGTGCCTTTGTCAGACACCAGGACATGACTTGTACTGTGTCAGATCCTTCGACTGAAATGTAAACAATTACAGTAAAACACCACACATTAGATGAGTTTAGATTGAAAATTGAAGAAGAAAAAAGACAAGAAAGGAGAAAGAGAAAAAAAAGAAGAAGAGGAGAAGATGACACCTAGTTTGCTTAGCCTTTTAGGCTTTTATAAATAATGTTCGATGAGAGTTCTATTGTTATATTTTGCTACAAATTTATACTTGTTAAACTTATATATTAATGAATTATGCCGTTTGCATACCCGAGTTTGGGTAACATAATTTGAAGCCTTACCTCTATGATTTATGGTCTGCGTAATCTACTTTGCATCAGATGTTATTCGTTTAGTTGTCTAGTTTGTGCTGTTATCTAAATATCTTGATATGCAAACAATTAGACTTTATAATCACCATAACTACTATTTGACAAGAAGCAAATATAAGCCTTGTATTTTTTTATGTAATAATTTGCTAGCAAACTGTATAGCTCCTTGTTTTCGTATGCAAAATATGATAGTTACGGTGATCATTTCACTTTGCATATAACACTAGTTTCATGTTCTAAAGTAGTTGAGTAGAATTAGCCCATGTCACCATCAACTCATTATAAAATTTATTTCGACCTGGATTCTCAGTCTGTTAGATTTTACCTTGAACTTCTCAAATATAAATCCATCATTTGTATTCTGATATGTTTTATTTTTAACATTCTCTTTTTCACATATCGGTGGAATGCTATTCTAGTTTTTTGTTCTTCTGCCACCTCTCTATGAGCTAATTCTAGAGATCGAGCGTGATGCTATATGCGGAGGGCGGCTTCTCAACCTTTTACACAAACGATCCCACTGTGGGGTGCCTGAACTGCAGACTTGTATCCAGAGGTATGGACTTTGTTACTCTTCCGTACTTCTTTAATGATTTAGTACACTTTCTTTCTTCTTTTCCTGTATCACTCTGGAAATCAGGTAGGAAAAATAAATGATATCTAAAAGAAACAACCTTTTATTAGTCACCACTATATAAATTAAGAAGTAAATTATGTGTAACAATTCCATAAAGCTATATTCCTTAATTTACAGGTGTCCTACAATTTGGGTCCTTTCCATGTCCTTCCATTTACCTCAATATATATATACATGCCATATGAACTTATATTCCTTAATTTTGAATATTAGTTAAAAAAAAAGCTCTTAGAGGGTAATAATTTCCACTTTCCAGCAGGCTTGGTTGGTAAAGAAGGGCAATACAGGATCTAAGTAAACTGGGTCTTTGTCTTGCATCAAGTGTATTGTTTTAGAACTTAAAACAAATGGAATTGGACTGGCCTTTGACTTAGTTAAGTACTTTGTTATACAACTTGGCTTCATTGATTGAGGGGCTCTTAGCCAACTCGGGCTGCCCTGCTTACTACTGTTGAGCTAAAGCACTTACACAGTCCTCAACTTCAGACTCCTCATAGATTATCGATTATTTTATCGTCATTTAGTGTGTGCATATCAAGTACTGTCAAGTGCCTATCGTAGTTTTTTACAAAATAAAAGTAGAGTACATAATCTCTTTAACTTTATGTTTTCTGCTCGGGGTTAATTGAGCCCCGTGTCAGTACCATTTCTTTCTTTTTGTCTAGTATCAGCTTAGAAATCCAGTAGGAAAATAAGGATATGTGAAAAGAAAATTCTGTCTGATGGTTACCGCTTTCAAAGTAAAATAATATAAAAATATATGTTAATTTTATATTTACAATTGCAGTATATAAACTCTTTAATTCTTTGTCTGCTGAGCTAGGTGCGAGTCTGAGAACTGCAATTTTCATCTTTTAGTTTTTGCTATTTGGTAGAGCAACCTTAGACTTGTATATAAAATACACATGAGTGCGTACGTAGGTAGTATGTTTCTGCTCTGCTTATTGTACAATTACAGAATATACATCTGTTGGACTAATGCAGGCTGTAACCTTTATTTTCTTGAAGACTAATATTTCATTTTTTGCCTTGAAGCTTAGACTTCTTTGGCACGGTCATCAGGTCATGTATAATCAACTAACTGCTTGGATGGTATATGGGATTCTTCATGATCAGTATGGGGAATTTTTTATTAGCAGGTATATTTAACAACATTGTGTATTTCTGGTTATTGCCCTTGCATTTTTAGATGCATTGAACTAGATATTACCATTGATGATGACGTGAAGAACTTACGCAATTCTATTAATCAATTAGTTATTGCCATAGGGGTGGACTAGCGGAGTACCTTTGCAAGATTTGAACCATGCCAATTTATCAATTTGTGCGTATTCATTCTGTTCTGGATTTAATCCTCTATGGTCTTTATTAATAAAGGTTTGGTTATGTTTTGGGAATCAGTAATATCGTACAAAAACCTCATAACTAATAAAAAGTCAGCAAATAGTCCTCGAGATAACAGAAATGCTGTAATATGGGGATTGTATAGTTCGCTGATCGCTACTATACATACCTGTCACAGTTAGTTAATATGATCCCAAACCTAGGCTTTGATTTTACTATATAGCGAAAGTGGGAAAAGTTTGAGAAGCAAGGGGTGATAAGGAAGAAGAATTTGTAAAAAGCTGCACCAGCACCTAGCATCTTGCTGCCTACATTGTAGGAGCATATCACCATACAAATTTTTTAATTGTAAACAATAATATTGTTTGAAAATAAGTTGCCTCTAGCTCTTAAATGAATATGAAACAACAAAGTGCAAAAGAGACCTTCTGAAATCATATACTTGACTCGATCTATCGATTCTTTAAATCTTGATGTATTAAGTAATTTATTATCAACTTAGAAAATTTTATATGTAGATAAAACATATGAGCTTCCTCAAAATGGAATATTGTTTTTCTTATATCCAGGCAGGAGGACAGGGATAGCGAACATGAATCTTCTCATGTAGACATGCTTGAAAAGCTGTCACAAATGTCAATTAATGATGCATCTCTCGCTGACTGGCACCTTGGTTTCCACATATCTTTGGTATATAAATCTGTGTTCTATAAATTGATTTTTCTAATATTGATATTTTTGGTAACTGCAACTTTTTGGAATCTTAGACATATGCCGGATAACTGTATAGTGCAAATTATAGCATTTTTGTTGTATTATATATCCAGTGGCAACTACATATACCTAAGCATTCACATTATAGAGTATGCAGCTTTTCTCTCAGAACCGTGCAAAATTTTGGCTTGTAGCTCCTTTGTCAATCAGTATTGTGCACATTGTTTCCATGATTGTCACTACATTGTAACACCGATTTTGTGTAGCACTATGGATCATATAATCCACTTATTTTGGACACTGGTGTATCTGCAGGATATGCTGCCTGAATATATTTCTATGAGAGTAGCTGAGTCTATTCTTTTTGCTGGAAAAGCAGTCAGGGTTCTTCGAAACCCAAGTCCAACTTTCTGCTTCCAAGATGCACCAAAAGGATCACAAAGTAGTCTGGGCTTCAAAGGTCAGAAGGAATCCTTGTTGGATACAAAGTCAATCGGAGAGAAGCTACTTCCACAAGTGGAAGCTGATAAGATTGAATCTATGCTTCAAGACTTAAAGGTCTTTCTCTGAGCTTGTAATTATCATGTTGTCACCTTTTTGTTATTATTGTTGTGAAATACATCTTGTTTTGTAGTTGCATTCTTATGTTCAGAATGATGTTGGCATACCATATGTAGGAATCATCTGAGTTCCACAAAAGATCTTTCGAGAGCTCTGTTGACACCATTAGGGCTATTGCAGCCAGTCATCTTTGGCAGGTGAATGATGAGTAAAATTTAACCTTCTTGATTTGGGAATATATATACATATTTACGCACCCTCCTGCCCCCCTGGACACATGTTTTGCTCTACTTGCAGCTTGTGGTAGTACGAGCGAACTTAGATGGCCACTTGAAGGCACTGAAGGATTACTTTCTTTTAGCAAAAGGTGACCTTTTCCAGGTATAGAATGAGAAAACTTTACTTATGCTACAATGAGGAGTTACTTCTACTATAGTCTTGCTTTGTGGTCAATCTAAAAATATTTTGAGAGCCTTAAACTAGGTAGATTACAATAAATCTTCAATTAAATAGATTAGACTTAATTACTTGGCTTTACTATTTTACTAGAAAAATTACGAAAGATAACACCAGAGTTAATCTGAAATGATGACCAAAAGATAAACTGTTTAGACCATATTTGAGAGGTATAATATCTGCATTTTCTGTCATAGTAATTTTGTTGTTGACAAGAGTTTTTTTTGATATTGAAAGAGTTTCCTTGAGGAGAGTCGCCAATTAATGCGCCTACCGCCTCGCCAGTCAACTGCAGAAGCTGATCTCATGGTTCCCTTTCAACTGGTAAGTTTCATATGGAACATCTAAGAGATGAATAATGGTCATCTAACAGCATGTGCTTCCAATTTACTTGCACCTAGAAAGAACTTACATATATATGACTGTGTAGGGTCCTGCCATAGATTTTTCATGGAGTAGCAAGTTGCTTATCATTTTCTGGTTGCTACATGGTGTTGAGAAATGTCAGATTGGCCATTGCTGAAATGCTGATATTAATAGTTAGGAAGGGTTAAAGTTGCCTCAAACCTTATCAGACCTTTTCTTGGGTATGAATTTGTGTCAATCTTGCACATAGCTGACACTAAGAATACTGTATGTGCTTTTGTCCAAGCTCACATATTTGAACCCAAAGCACCTATTAATTTTTTATCACTATAGTTGGCAAGAAGCTGAATATTAATTAAACCTCAACATTCAGCAACATTTTGACCTTCTCATATTCCCTTTTTGAAATATGCCATAATCCCATTTAGGGTCTCTAGGGTTCCATATGTAGATTCCCATGATTGATTTGTAGTTCTCAAGGATCCTGAAGTCCAGTATATTGTGTTCTTTAAAGTAATTTTTTTTATATAATATACCACGAAAGGATGGTCTTAGCAGAGCAGTAGTAGAGTTTGGTGACTCCCTCTATATTGTGAAACTGCTTTTGAACCTAGGAGTAGCTTGCTTTTGAATCGCAGTCTGTTATCAATCTTTTTAGGGAAGCAATTGACTTCTATTTTAGTGGTGTTTCAGTGTTGCACTGTGTCTTATAAACATTGAATTCACCATCTATTATGCAGTAGATTAATAAATTGGTATATGTATTGTTGTTATGTAAGATCATTCGTTCATGAGTAGTCTTACTATATTGATATAGCTGTGGCCAATGGCTGCAGTATGCAAGTAGCTCTATACTAAACTCTACTTATATGAATTTTATGTTCCTACATTCAAGAAATTAAATTTATGTGATAAGAAAATTATATAGTAGGAGCCTTCTAATATAGAAAGAGTTGAGAAATTTCGGATTTGAGAGCCAAAATGATACGGAATTGAATAGTTAGAAATATACCAAATGTGGTGATATTCTAGTAACATCTCCTTCGAGTTGAAACTCTTAAATATCATGACTTTGAGCATGTTACAAATACAACTTTAATACAAGATTTTTTTTTTGTTCTTGTCTTTAAATAAACCCCCTAATATTGTGTTCCTAATTAAAGCAAAATTCAATACATTCACTTTCTGTTGATCTCACTTGTGAGAAAAACTGGAGAGAACTCCCAAAAATATAGTGAAGGTCGAAACATTTGGAGTTGAGGGCAAAAGTAATACGAAGTTGTCTCATATTCTAGGGTAATAGTCACCCTCAAGCTGAAATTCTGTTATATCATGGCTATTAGATTTACATATACAACTTTAATACAAAATCAATCTCTTTAAGTTCAGATTTTTGGATACACCCTCTTGAATCTTGCTCCTAATCAAAGCGTAATTGCTCACATTCACTTTTCTTTTTGTTACATTTGTGAGGAACAATGGAGATAATGCCAAACACACAGTTAGTCGCATATTTTTATTGAACAGCTGATTACAAGCTTTTCTCACATAGTTGGTCACATGCCTTTTGACATTCTCTTATGATCTCTTTCTTCAATATATGCTTGAGAAATATTTCTTCACTATCCACCAACCATTTAGGTATAATTTCAACATGTGACAACATGCCGTAGACCAGTCGGACCAAAACTCATACTTGATTGTAAACTGCTACGGACGAACATGTCATAACTCCCTACTAATAAACAAAACAACAAAAGAATCATCGTTTCTCTTTCTCCCCACCCTCTTCCCTTTTTCCTTTTCATTTTTTCTGATGTTCCCTTGCAAATATATTACAGTACGTACCACTAAAGGAGATAATCTTGTTGAAGGTCGTGCTTGGCGCAATAGTCAACTGTCTATTTCCTATCTGCAAAGTCAACGTTTCAAATCCCTGGAACAGCCTCTTTATGAAAATTAAGGGCAAGTAACCTTTTAAATAGGAACAGGAAATACTACTATAGAAGGGTACTAATACGATAATATCCAAAGATACTTATGCTAGCAGTATTTTAAGGTAAAGCGAATCTTTTCTAGGTTATGGTACCACTACAGTTTACTGTATAGTTCTTTTCTAGCGTGCTACTAAGACCATCTCCAACCAAGGACACCAAAATAGTGTCACTATAACACTATTTTGGTGTCAAAAAGACACCATCCATAAAATGAACTCCAACCAAGGGACACTATAATTGTCACTAAAAGGAATCTTTCACCTATAAAATAGAATATTCTAAAGAATCTTTCACCTATAAAATAGAATTTTCTAACTTTGTTCATTTTTTATATTATAAATAACTTCTTATTTATCATTATGAATTTATGATTTTATTTTTATAATTAAATCTAGTGTGTTGTTTATAATTCATGATTTAAAAAAAAAATTGTGAAAGTTTAAAGTAAAAAAAATTTAAAAAATTAGAATAAAAAGATACAAAAAAATATTTTAGAATTAATATGAGTTAAGAAGAAAAGAAGTTTCAATGATAAAAATCTTAAGTTAAAATTTATAAAAACAATTAACTTTAGTAGGACATAGATGGAAGAAATTTGTTTTGTTAACAAACATAGGGGTATTGTTGGAATTTTGAAAGTCACCAAATTTGGTGTCCAAGGATCACCAAATGTACTTTTGTCACCAAATTTGGTGACCCAAAACTCATTTGGTGACCTTGGGTCACTATTTTAGTGTCCCATTGGAGTTGCTTTGACACTATACCTATCACTATTATAGTGATTTAGTGTCCCATTGGAGTTGCTCTAAAGGTAGGGAACTTGTTCCAGGTCTGTGTAACCACATATTGACACAGTCTTAAGTCCTGTTAGTAAAACTTTATGCAACTTCTCTGGTATCCTAAAATTGTAGGTTATCATGCCTAACCTTTTGCAGTTATAAGGTGTACATCATTTTTAATGATGTTGTTGGTACTGGGTCAATTTTGCTTCTTTTGAAGAAGTTACAAGTCATATTTGCATCGCAGGCAGCTATAAAGACTATTGGAGATGAAGACCAATATTTTTCAAGAGTGTCTTTACGGTGAGGACCCATGGTGACATGAATTATTCCAATTTTTTTTGGTGTCTTTGGTTATTGCTTCTATAATTTCAGTTATATCTATTTTTTTTCCATAAAGATAGTTGAAATTTAATTATTCCTTTTCTCCACCACTTCTAGGATGCCTTCGTTTGGAGTCACAGTTAAACCTTCCCAAGTTAACTTGCCAAAAGCAAAATCATATACCGATGGAGACCTTGCTGTTCTGTTGGATTCTTCTTCGGAGATGTCACTTGATGGATGGGATGGCATTGCTCTTGCATATTCTATTGATTGGCCCTTACAGCTTTTCTTTACACAAGAAGTGCTTTCTAGGTAAACTTTTGAGTAATTTGTAACGATATTCCTTTCAAGTGGCTAGCTGGTAGTTTTCTGTTATGCTAGAAATATAAGACAAGACCTTTTTAAGTTGAAAGTTTCAACATTGCTTTCTAGGAAACACACATTATTGACTCGCTTGTTTCCTTTGGTATATCATCTGAAGTTTACAGTTGCAGAATTACTACCCTTTCTTGTATATCTAATCATATGTCTAACCAGGTACGGGAAGATATTTCAGTATTTACTTCACCTTAAAAGAACTCAAATGGAATTAGAAAAATCTTGGGCTTCTGTGATGCATCAAGATCACACAGATTTTGCCAAACGTCGTAATGACCGCTTGAACTGCTCAATTTCTCAGCAAAGGCGACAGCGGTTTAGACCAATGTGGCGCGTTAGAGAACACATGGCCTTTTTGATAAGAAATCTTCAATTTTACATCCAGGTTAGTAGTTCTAGAATTTTCTTCAACGATTATTATCTACCAATTTGTTGAACTGAAGTCAGTTTGCAACACTTAGGTTAATGATTAATAAGAATTAGCTATATCAATTCTTCTTACTTGAAGAATGTAGAAAACTTAGGATCAGTAGCCTGATACTTTTCTTCGATCCATTAGTCGGTAAGATATGTCATTCTATCCTGATATTCATGTATTTTGAAATCCTCAATCATGCATTTTTCCCTTCCCAACCCAGACCATACTGGTGCATATGAAGACTTGTTTAATGGTTCGTGTGTGGTTCTAATTTCCCAAGAATTATCAGATGGAAAAACAAATCGCTAGTAAT